>JAKGUB010000807.1:1195000-1517500 GCA_026261675.1 Hippocampus mohnikei | reverse complement strand
TACTTAATTAAAAAGTGTCCTATAGGAACTACAATAAACCCCACCAGAAATAAAAGATTAATTTGTCGCTAGTTGTTTGTTTACAACAAAGAGTGTCGCTAAAATGATTAGGAGAAGTCTCCAGCTCAACTCGGAACAGAATGAGAGTTGAAAAAAATGCTCGCACGGATGCCTACACTAAAAGCTCGGTGATTGGCTCATTTCAATGTCAATCACTAAAAGCTCGGTGATTGGCTCATTTCGATGTCAATCGAACTGGCACACAGGCATCCAATCTGATGCAGAAAAGCCTGGCGTCCGGTACCCTCCCACTGCCATCAAGTCTCAGAGACGCCGAACTCCGTGGGCGGGACAAAAAACAGTTTGTATCCAATGACTCGTCTCCGTTCAACATATTGGGACAACCTACCCTGAACTCACTACCGTTTAAAGCACAGCGAAGCTGCGGGATGAATGAGAAGGGAGTCGTGTCGTAACCAGTAAGAAGAAGCTGATTCGGAACAAAAGTTGAGCACGTTGTAGCGCATATTTAGTCAATGACATGGACACACAATGAAATTTACATTCATATATTTCATCACTTATTCTTTGACATTTTAGGGGAAGCCGAGCTTCCCTTGCAGTCCGAGAGCAATCGCCACTGATTGAAACCCCCGCTCGCCACCAAAGGCGGCGAGAGTTAGGTACCCAGCGGCTGGGTGTTGCAGCCATCTCGTTACCTCTGCGTCCCGCGTCCTAGACGGCCCGTGGTGTTCGTCACATAGTTCGTTGAATCTTTTCGATACAGCAGTGGATGCTATTTTCTTAATATTATGGTGCGAGCATGCGACTGCAACACGCAAAACGCGGTTTAAACTGTTGTCGGAGATCGTGGCCGCCGCCATGATTCAATGTTGTTGACAGACGACAGGGCAAACGACGCAACGTGAATATCGCGAGTTTGCATCAATGTAAACGCTCTAAATTCATCTTTCCTTTTATTATTTATAATTTTGTCTGTGGTTTTATTGTTCTTGTTTTGATTGTAAAGCGTCCTTGAGTGTTTTGAAAGGCGCGTATAAATGAAATGTACTATTATTATTATTATACAAAAATGTAGAAGGTTTGAAAAAAAATGCCTACCGTTAAGTTTTTTTTCGAGGTAGAAATTCTCGGTCGGTCGGGTTACCGGAAACACACTACTTTTTTTTCTACGCCTAACATCCAATTCTCTTGTGTTTTATGTGTCAGTTTTACAGTAAACTTCAACTAGAAGTAAGAAATATATCGACTCTCGGGTCGCCCTCTATGGCCAACCCTCTCAGTCAGCCAACGGCGTTTCTCTGTGGCCCAAATTAGCATGTGCCCCAAGCCAAGCCAAGTGTATCACCAAAAACAAAACAAAAAAACCCACCACAAACCATTTGGACTCAATTCAAAGTTGAAACTCACAACCTGGCAGAGCTGACAGCATCACTTTGCTCCAACCTCTTATCTATGCAGATAAATCGTGCGGTCCCTATGACATCGAAGAGGTGGAATCCATTTGGTATGCAGGATGCTGTCGGAGGCCCATCTGTCCACTGGAGCGCTCTGTAATTTATGTTAGTTGTTGTCATTGCTGTCAGCTTCTTTCTCTATGGATGCGACAGTGGCGGAGCGCTCGAATTAAAAGAGCAATCCATCATTCATGAGCTTGACACTTCACACAGTGAGGAGAAAGGGCCGAGGTGATTCAGGACAAACATAAGAAGTCAGATTGAAGTGACTTTAAACCCCACTGACTGACTACAGTATAGACCAGTGTTTTTCAACCTTTATCGAGCCAAGGCACATTTCTTTCATTGAAAAAAATTCCGCGGCACATCACTTGTTGAAAATGTGAAGAAAAAAACTGATTTTAACAAGTAAGTGTTATATTGTTATTAGAATCAAATCAACATCAATCCAATATTTTATCATCTTTCATATTTATTCTCACTCAGTGTGATAAATTGTTTGGATGAACAAAGATCTGGTATCCTGGCAGCAATCGATGAAAGACAAAACTCTTATTCTGTTTTTAGTTTTTACAGCAGTCAGGCTATTTCTTTAGCCGCTTAGGGTCCGAACATCTCATTTACAATGGCTTTGCAGGCGGCAAGTATTAATTGCTCTGCCACTTTTTTTATTTAGCCACAAGTTCAGGGACACGGTGACCTGCTTTCACGGTTCTCTCGTTTACCTTTGCGGTTTTCTCATGCACGTTGCTTGTTTCTCCGTGTGTTCACGCAGGCGATTAAAATACATGTAACTCCTCTTTGTTGCTTCGAGGTGAAGGGCGTTTTGTTTGGAGATGGAGTTTAAGCTTACTTGGGACGACAGTGCTGTTGGAGTTTCTTTTCACCACATACCAAGCACGCCGGAGTCTGTGCCGGAAACCTCGCTTGTCTCGAAGCACAAGGCAATTCGCTAGCAGCTGCTGCTCCCTAGCGGTATGGAAGAGTACTACACAATTACTCTGCCGGGGGAAAGACCGCACAGGCATACATGTTGGATTATTTCCCAGGGCAACCTGGCAATATCTCGCAGCACACCACAGGGTTTGAAAAACTCTGACCTAATGGAATTCCATTCAGTTGAAAATGCCAGAGGGCAAATTTTAAGCCCGAATTTCACCATCTAAATGCAAGGCTCTTGTGACTTTAAAATAACATTTCAAAACATACATGTATTCCAGGGTTTTGATTTTATTCAAAATAGACACATTTCTGTACAGAACAAAACCCCACTATCTCCACAGTCCTTCAGTGTCCAAATATATAGTTTGGGGATGTCACAGTTGCCCAAAAAGGAAAGAAAACTCAAGACATTCTGGTTTTATATTCAAACTTCGACATGGCCACTCTTTGAGTGGAATGTTCTCATCAGTCTTTTCACTTGTAAACCAAGTCTTATGTCAAAGCATAAATGTACGTTGTGCGGGTTTTGGGAATGACTCAACAGCAGTCGCGGTTGCCTGCAAAGCAGCCATCCCAAGCAGGAAGCTAGCATGAGGCAAAGCCGGACACGATATGATCAAGGAACATGTCGTTTTCCTTAAAATGAGGCCACTTGTCTTGTGTTTTCAAATCACCAAGTTGTGCTCCTTAAAAAATAAATGAAAAAAGTGTCTAAAACACTCGATCAAACTCAGTCTGACTGGTGGTGGCGGGGTTTCTGTTCTGGTTGGGCGGCTGTTGGGGCATGTGACCTCTCCGCCGGGGAGGAGCCAGATATTCAAACATGGAGGTGTTGTGGGTTGAAAGCATGTTCTTCAGGTCCGACGGCATCGGGTCAGACCAGAAAAAGTCATGGTTGAGCGCGTCGTCGCTGTCTGTACGCTGGGCCGGGTCCAGGACCAGCAGCTTGTCGATCAGATCCAGAGCGTAGGGGTCTTTGACGTAAGCCTTGAGCCGATCTTTCACTTTCCTCTTTTGGCCTTTGGGGAGCTCCATTTTCTGGTACAGCTCGTACTTCTTGTCTACGCCTGGCCAAACCTTCAGAAAACAAACACAATGAAAAACGGCGCTACCTTGACAAACAAGTGGCCTGTTTGTTTTTCAAGCTGTAACGAGGTTGTTTGACGTGAAAAGGGCATCGCCACAGAAGACGTACCTCAGCCGTGATGGAGCCACAAAGCTGGCTGATGAGCGTGAGCTGGTGCTGCTCAGTGTTCCCTTGCATGATGGGACTTCTTGTCCACATCTCTGCCATGATGCAGCCTGCTCCCCACAAGTCGATTGGGGGGCCGTAGTCTCGCTCACCTAGATCACACAAAGCAAAACTGTTCACAATAATCTAATTCAAGGCTGCGGTTTGTGGAGGAAAGGAAGTGGGGGACAGACTGAAAGCAGTCAGACGGTCGCCTTTATTTTTTTTCACAACTTCGCTAGGGCGGTCCATACTTGCATCTTGTTTCATGAACATGAAAAGCTGAAGTGAAAAAGCCACAGATGTGCTTTCAAAATTGTTGTCATCTGATTTATGAGTTACGGATTAATGTTTACACCGCTCTTGTTTGGTACAATTTGGTCTTCTTACCAAGCAGCAATTCCGGAGGTCTGTACCACAGTGTGACCACACGGTTGGTGTAGCGGTTCCCTTGGCTGTTTTTGGCCAGGCTGAACGCTCGAGCCAAACCGAAGTCAGCCAGTTTCAGGACACCGTCTCTGGTGATGAGCACGTTGGCCGCCTTCATGTCTCTGTGAAGGATCTGACAACAAACAGCATCATGATTATTACTCTATTAGCAAGGTGAAGCAGCAAACTGGTTGACTTTGTCGTTCCTATCTGTGTAACAACAAACATTTGCGGGTTTTTATTTTTGACAACCACACGTATTTGTACAAAACTTAACATGTGCTCCAACTGTGAATTTGCCCTACCTTGTTTCTGTGAATGTAATACAATCCATTGAGCAACATTTGCATGACTTTCTTGATCTCCGCCAGGGTGAACTTCACATTCGTGTTGCTAAGCAGCCCGGCCAGGTCGTGCTCACAGAAGTCAAACACCAGGTAGATGCTGCCTTTGTATCGATTATACTGGGTAGCTGGAAGAACGATTGCAGACAAACATCATCCAAGCAATCAAAGTTTCGCAACATATATCGCATTTATGGTCTTATAAAAAGCTTGACACCATTAGTCAGTTTTTTAAGTCAGATTAAACGTAAAATGAAAAAAAGGGCCTAGCGGTTGACTGACTTCACACCTTGAAAAAGATAGCAATGACTGTTTTGACACCAACCTTTGGTTCTGCAGATCTCAATCAGATTTACCACATTCTCGTGTTTGAGCAGCTGCAGGATCTTTATCTCTCTCAGGGCAGTGATTGGGAACTGAGACAACAACCAGAGAGCAATTTTCCTAACTCAAGGGTTAGTCACTTGGACACACAATGACGGTTCTAGAAAAACGGTGCGTGATTAATTGAAACTAACCGATGCACAGCGCCATTCATGCAGAGATGCTCGGAAAGGTCAAAACTTCTGAAAGTGAATCGATGATCCTAGAAAATCTGAATCTGGGGATCGGTCTCTAAGCTTGGTTTCCTTGTAATAAATTGATTGATCGAAGATTAAGCTAATTCATGCCATTGAGAACTTTGAGGCTGTCTAAAATTACAGACTGTCCATTTCCAAAACAAATGCTATCTGGACTTTCCCCGGGATGGAAAAAAATCAAATAGTGGGGACCAGACAAGCTTTAAAAGTACTGAGGAAAACTTCTTACCCCTTCCTTCTCATTTTCCATTAAAACTTTCTTCAGTGCAACCTTCTTTCCAGTCTGTCGGTGTTTTGCTTTGAACACCTCCCTGTGAAAAACATGTTAAATCAGACGAGTTGATCACGGGTAAACTCGCATGAGACAATTGTGTGGCGTATTAAACTTTCAATGTATTATGGTTTTCTTATTATAAACGCGACGTACAGGGTATATTAAAACACAAACCTAGACACACCCACAA
Organism: Hippocampus mohnikei; assembly: GCA_026261675.1. Lineage (NCBI taxonomy): Eukaryota > Metazoa > Chordata > Actinopteri > Syngnathiformes > Syngnathidae > Hippocampus > Hippocampus mohnikei. The sequence continues at coordinate 1,512,031 of JAKGUB010000807.1, read as the reverse complement.
ATATAACCACGCACTCATCTGCAACACGTTTGTTAAATAAAGTCTCATAGAAGAGGCCATCGTTATTAGTTGGCCGACCAGCTGTTAATATTTCTTGACCTACGCTTAGTCAACGGTTGCTTTGTTTACAAATCGTTAGCAACTAGCTTGCTAAGTCAGGTTGAAACGTAGCGACGATTCTCTCTTAGGTATGTACATATATTACTCACCCAAACGTCCCTTGTCCTATTTTTGCTAGTTTCTCATATTTGGAGAACTCGTCACAGAAGGGGAATTCAACTCCATCGTAGTATTTGGACATAATGGCGGCCTCCCGGTCAGGCCTGCAGAGGAGACATTGCACTTGATATTAGGCGAACAATACACACGCTGAACAAACCAAAGTGCACATCAGAATCACAAGTAGGAAAAATTAATTAGGCGCGTTTTGTGGATGAAATCTTACTTTTCAGCCCCGCCGGAGTTATTGTTTTTTTCTCGCTGCATGACTGCTTTCTCAAATGAGTCCGTTGTTTAGCATATACGAGGAGTGCAGCACTTTCTTCTTCGTTTTGGCTTCGGTTTGCAACCAGCGTTCAAGCACATCACCGCCACCAATTGGACTGGAGTGCGAAACAGTCGCTCGTTACAACACATCAGCGCGGCTTCCGGTGTAGCGAAACCGGCCTTTTGTTGACGTGGGAACTGTTTGTGCGAGTGCGCTTTCTATGACAAACATTAGCAACTTGTGAATGTCAGCTGTTGCAGGTTAGAAGAGAAAACGCCCCTCAATAGATTTGTTTTCAAAGATCTCCCATATGTTTTTGTGTGAAAATATTTTTTGAGAATATAAACAAACATGCTGCATAGTAGTTTGCTTCCGGAACGTCATGATAGACGTCACGCCCCAACACCATATTTGGCTGCAACTTCCCTTGACAGCTCAACATGCAATAATGGTTTGCCTGTCTCGCGTGTGGAAACCGTCCGTGTTCGCGGCGAGGCTCAGAAAGCGAGTCTGGCCGTGCAGGTTGGCGGGCTTTTCAGGTCCACACTACAGCACTAAGACTGCTCCTCATATTCCGGGAATGGATTACCAGGTGAGCGCTGTCCGTACGAACCTTCCGCGGCACGCCGCTCGCTAGCTCGCCGCTGGCTAACTTCTCCGACAAATTTGAACCGCAACTTTTGAGTTGCGTCTAAGTTTTCGCTCAGTAGTCATCATGGCTGCTAGGAGTACCCTCCCAATAGGCCTTATTTGACCCCGTCGGCGAAGCCTCACGACTGCACAGTCTCGATCTCGTGCGTCTGTGTCATCTGAAGCGTGGACGGAACTTTTGACTCAAAACCGAAAGGCAACTGCCACATGGAATGATTGTGGCTTAGCCAAACGTCAAAGTGCGAGCAGATAGCAAACGCAACACGTGCTATCCTCTTTCTGAGTTAAATAGAAAGGTGGAGTCGAGGTTATTATGATGCTGTTTAATCGTCGCGGTGATGCCAAAGACTGTGCTATGTGAACTCGCAGTAAACGTTAAATCGCTGCTTGGCACCGCAAGCGCGCCCCCGTGATTACTAAATTGCGAATTTCTTTCCTCAATATTGCGATTAAATATTCAATTATCATTTTCAAGGTCCTCTCCCTAATTGTGATTAATATATGGGTGTGGAATACTGCAATATCAATTATTTAGAAATGTACTTAAAGAAAAATACATTTTGACTAGAGCTGTCAAACGATTAAAATATTTAATCTAATTAAAAACTCAACTGTCATAATTAACTCAAATTAACTAAAAATTAATCATGATTACTCACGCATTTTTTATCGTTTCTGAATTTCATTTTATATTTTTTGTCCTATTTTCCCCCATTTTAATGCTCTCATCAACATGGAATCATGAATCAGTTTTCTATGTGCAAAATGCAAATATTTACTGAAATAATTTCGATTTTAAATTTTACATGAACATTTTTCACTTGGAGCAGTTATTCACACATTATCTCTCACACAATATTACTGTCCATCAACAACAGTGAAAAAAATATTTTGTCACACAACAGCTGCTTGAACAGCTCTTTTTATGGAATCAAAACAGCGCAATATAAAGTGCACATCTAAGGTAAGCTAGTCCTCAGCCTATAATTTTTCACGGCCCCCTGAATAGGGATTGTCGGTCAGCATGGAAGGATCTCTCGTTCTGTACTTTTTTGATCATTTATTGGAGCACTTTGCAGCAGAAGTAGTAGTAGTAGTAGTTGTAACAGAAGTATCAGAAGCAGGTAATAACCTAAACTACACATAAATGCAGTAAAAAAATAATATATCTATCTTTCTGCATCACAATGTAAATATGTATATAATTGACATTAATTAATACCTTTATTTAACAATACGTTTAATGAATAATGTAATCAACCCTGATTTCACTATGTATCATTATCGTCATCATTATTCATTGTTTTAAACGTAAGAAACCATACAACACAAACATAAAGTCGAATTGAACAAAAGAACTACAAGTCCCAATACTCAATCCCGGAAGTGGAGCGCCGGCATGATTAACCCAAGCTGAAACGCAATTTACTTCGTTTAAACGTCAGATTGCAGACGGACAAACATGACAACTATGCAAAAATGAGCTAAATAAAGATACCCCTGTTCTAGCAACATTTTAGCCCACGCTGTTTGCTTTGAAATGATCCATAGCTGTCGGTCTGAGACGAGGGGGCGGAGTACAGTACTCATGTCAGCTGTGCGCTTGGCCATTAAGTGGTATTTCAGACTCGACGTGCTATGATGATAGCTCAGTTTACGACTGCAAAACATACAGGTAACTTTGTCTTGTCATTGGAACAATCTGGCAACTTTTTAAAAGTAAACTTTCCATTCATAAACTATTTAAGTATCCGTTTTCGGTGTCTCGCGCTGCCGTGGCTGGCAAAAAAAACGTGCGTGGACCTGTGCAGCGCGCTTGATGTTTTGTTTCTGGGTTTATTTATAGAGCAACGTAACATCCGCTGTGACGTCTGCCGCGTTAATCTCGCGAGAAAATTTTTGATCCCGAGAAAATTTAGCTAAACTGACAGCTCTAATTTTTACCATTCAATGCAAAATAAACAGGCTCAATGTAGTCTTGGTAAATCAATTGTAACATGTAAAATGCTTCATGTAATTGTGGACAGCTTAATTGGGTTTCTAATCAAGTAGTAGTTGTGTTCTTTAAAAAAAAGACCTTTGTTTTGTTGACAAAGGCGGTACCTCATGAATGAACGATAAGAGCGCGATTTAAATCTGTAAATCAATACTGTCTTTACAACTGTATTACATCAGCAAGAGTGGGGTGATGGCATGATGAATTTCATAGTAGTAGCAGCTTGTAAAGGCTCTGCCGCGTGTGTTTTAGGATGCCGTTTGTACCCTGAACACGCTCCAGACAAACGCCAGTGCTCTGGAGCAAGTACGGCGAGACCGCAGCCAACCTGAATTGCAGCTTCAGGCCATGCGAGGATTCCTGGAACGGGCCGGCCTCACTGTAAGTAGTAAGCCCAAATAGTCCCAAGGTCACATTCTATGGCTATAATCATTACAAACAAAGCTATTGCTGTTTTCCGTGATCCCTTCATTACTTATTACATTCTCCCGGTTATCTTGTGTTTTGTTTTTCAAAGGTGAAGGAACTAGACCACCTCAACATCATTCATGTGACCGGAACAAAGGGCAAGGTGAGTTGACCTGCTGTGAATGATGAAAGCAAAGCAAAGCAAAGAGTGTTTTTGGAACATGGGAAAACGCAGCGTCTTCTAAGCGCTCTTTGTATGCTTTAATTAGAAAATATTTATTGAGTTATTGATGATTGCGTTCTTGTATTTAACTCGTGCACGTCTCATGTTTTATGTACATCACTTTGTGGTTAAAGTGCTCTGAGAATAAAGTTGAGTCATTTTAGAAGGAATTGGCAAATACAAATTGCAATTTCATTTTTTTGTGTTTCAGGGGTCAACGTGCGCATTCACTGAGCACATTTTGAGAGGCTATGGTTTCCGAACAGGATTTTACAGGTAAACGTTCACACAGTTTTATGATTCAGTCGAGTCGCAGTTCTAAATGTGCAGATTTAGATTTTCTTTTTTGTTTTGGTGCAAAGTGATTACGTATGAAATGCGTATCAGCGTTTTTTTTAATTTTTTTTTTTCCTCTGGTTGTAGTTCCCCACATTTGGTGCAAGTAAGGGAGAGGATTCGAATCAACGGACAGCCGATTGGAAAAGACCTCTTTACCAAATATTTCTGGCAGGTTTATGGACGGCTGGATGAAACAAAGGTGGGTCGTGCAACAAGTTGCACATGTAAGACGTGAGAGTGTTTCATTTCACATGGTAATGTCGAATAAGTAGAAAACCTGCTGACGATTAAGGCTTGTGAAATGGTATTCAGTTTAGTTGTCTGGTCCAAAATGAGGCCCTTGACATGGCGATGAGGATGACCCGCACGCGACACCGGAGTTGGTTCACATGACTTGCATCAAGTGATGTGGAATTCTCTCGTGACTGTTGTCTAAAAGTGCTATTGCTTGCTATCCTGAAACTCGCCGGCATGTGAATTGACCCACTCGCAAATGGCATGCCAAGCTGCATGTGGTGTGGCTGGGGAGGGGAGGGGGGTGGCAAGGTGTGGAGTTGTTAGTTCCTTCCAAAAAACGGATTTCTTTCGAATTTTGCACTTGAAATGGAACAAGTTGCACGCTGGGGACTGCGTAAAGGACAAATCTCCTGGGCCCACATTTGAAATGTTGTCATTGACATAATTGAGCCATTCTTATTCAAATGATTTGATGTCCTCTTATTTTTTTTTTTTAGGAAGCCCATGATGGGACAATGCCCGCGTACTTCCGCTTCCTCACCATCTTGGCCTTCCATGTCTTCCTTCAGGAAAAGGTGGGCATTCACATTACAGCAGGTTTTCGATTTTGAAGTGAGCCCAGCCAGATTCCGACGCGTATACCATCGCTCCCATGCTGCCTAGTCAACGGCTCGTGCCTCTACTTCTCCAACGACATCGCTCAAGATATGCGGAACTACATTTGGAAGGAATCCTGCCAGTCTGATGGACGGGAATGTTTCGGTCCTTTTGTTCAGGTGGATTTGGCCGTGATTGAAGTTGGGATCGGTGGCGCGTATGACTGCACCAACATTATAAGGCAAGAAACTATTGCTGCTGTCATCATAAGCTCCAGGCAAAAAAAAAAAGCGATTGACAGACAGGCTTTGCCGTTGTAGTTGGAGCTACAGTTTGGATGTGTATCGAGTGTAAGCGCCAGTTGCAGTTAGCGTTTGCTCATATTTACCCTTTTCTTGGCTGCGCATCTCAACAGGAGACCGTGGGTATGCGGCATCTCCTCTCTGGGGATCGATCACACGCAGATCCTTGGAGACACCATCGAGAAGATTGCCTGGCAAAAAGGGGGCATCTTTAAGGTCAGCACTTCATTGCTTTCAAAAATTGGTTTTCCCATCATGCGGCAGGATTTTTGCGCTAACTCTTTTAGCCTTTTTCCCCTCTTTGTTTCTCTGTCCATTTTTTAAAATTTCTTTTTTTAGCCAGGAGTCCCTGCTTTCACTGTCAAACAGCCAGAAGAGGCAATGGACGTGCTGAGGGAAAGGGCCAAAGAAATCAGCGTAAGCAACCGTCCATCTGATGTACCCGTTTTTTGGGACAGGGACCGTATCATGGAAAACACATTTCTCATTGCTTGTTGACATAGAAATTGGCTCTCTGGAGAAGAATTTCAAGTCAATTCTTGAGCCTTTGTGAAATTTGGCCGAAGAATGTCCGATACCTTTCTTAATTTCGACACCTGGGAACAATTTGAAATGGTGTCAATCATACGGTCTGGGTGTCAATCGATTTTGTATGACTGACCTTATTGTCGCAGTGCCCTCTGTGGGTGTGTCCGGACTTTGAGGACTACCAGGCCAACTGTGGATCTTTAAAATTGGGCTTGGCGGGACAGCACCAGCGATCCAACGCCTCGCTGGCCCTGCAGCTGAGTCACACTTGGTTGCAAAGGAGATGCCTACCGGGTAAAGGCTTGGAGACTTGCAGGAGAAATTTAAACCTGGGGGAAAAAATTCAAAGGATTCTAAGCTGTTGTTTTGTATTTTTGAACAGATGAAAAGTTTTTATCTGCCGGTGTTGAGACTTCAAGTATACCCGCAGCAACTCCCTTCACGCCCTCCCCCGTCATGAAGAAAGGTACAGCTTTGAAAAAGTCTTCTGTCTGTCGAGCCGGCCGCTAGCATGCTCTATTTTGGGACCCCACAAAAGATGATTGCGTTTCATCATTTTGTTTTTCCCCCCAAAAGAAACAAGCACGGTCATTTCTGGACTGCAACGCACACCCGATTGAAAGCCACCATAGCAACATTTAGTCATAAAAACAAATGTGCACATCTGTTGGCCACTTTGAATCATAAGCGTATGTGGGTCTCCGTGTTAAAACATGCGATATTTGCAGAGAAACAGGTCACACCGGCGGATTTGACTTCTTACTGTGCGTGTGTGTGTCAGGACTGGCAGACACCGAGTGGCCCGGACGAAATCAAACGATTCGACACGGCGCAATCACGTACTTCTTGGATGGCGCTCACACCATGCGCAGTATGCAGGCCTGCGTCAGTTGGTTCCGAGAGACGGCAGCCCAGCGTGAATTGAACACAAGGTGCGCGACCGTCCGTCTCGGCGCTCAACGCTGGCGGCCCGCCGGGAAGATGAACCTTGAAATCTGTGTTGCAGTGGACCCGTTGCAAGAATCTTGCTGTTTAATGCCACAGGGGAGAGAGACTGTGCGGCCATGCTAAAAGTTCTTGCGGTGCGTAGCTGGATGCACAGCTTGAAGAAAGAAAAAAAAAAAACAAGTATTAGGGTACATTTGAATAGGAACACAGGGTTGACACTTTGTTTCCCTGTTCTTTTTCAGCAATGCCATTTTGATTTTGCCGTGTTTTGTCCTAACATCACTGAGACCACCACGTCGGGTAATGCAGGTAAGATCACTGAGTCCTCCGCTAGTTTCATTCACCGAAAAGGTTCTTTTGCACGATTGTAAATGGCAAACGCTTTCCACAATTTCTCAGTGTGGATGCATGTGTGTGTTCATGCATGCGCACAATTCATCTCGTGTCGTACTTTTACCTTGATAAAGATGAGCAAAGCTTTCCCTTTTGCTTCTCAGACCAGCAGAACTTCAACGTGTCCGTGGAGCACATGCTGACTCGCTGCTTGGAGAACGAGAGAAGCTGGCGTCTGCACCAGAGCACGGGGAAAGCCAGTGGCACGCCGCTGCTAATCGAGGACAGCCTGCCTTTGGTCCCTGAGGAGAAAGAGACCACGTTGGTGTTTCCCTGCATCCTCAGCGCCCTCCAATGGATCACACAGGGACGGGACGCGGCGCTGGCGGACCCTTCCAAAAACGCCATGCCCCTGAAAGCCAGCGTGATGGCCAAGGCCGCCCCACTGTGCGACGCAGCCGAGATCCACGTCCTGATCACTGGAAGCCTCCACCTGGTGGGAGGGGCACTCAAACATCTTGTCCCCGAATCCTCCAAGTACCTATGAGGCTGTTCAAATTGGAAGTCCAACGCAGGAATATGAATGTCGGTTTTGAAATGGACATTTAGGGCGACCCACAATAATGAGAGTGAGACTAACAATACCCCGTGTCAGTCATTTGGAACGAGGCAGTTTCCCCCCCATTCAGAATGGCCCGACTCGCATCAAAGCTTTTGCACAACAGGCCCGAGCTCAAGTCTTAAGTCCCACTTGAAGTCAATTGTGTTTACATAATGGGTACATTCAGCAAAACGAGCTGACATTGTTTGTACTTCACTGATTCCAATTGCTACCTATTGTATTTTCCATAAAAATAAAAACATGTCTGTCTATACTGTATTGGAAGAAAATTTATATTTGGAATACTTTTTTTTTGAAAGAAAGCTTTGAAAGAAATCAACGTCAGATTTTGTTTTTGAATTGAGGTAATAAGTTTTAAATTAACTTTATGGTCAAGAATGAAGTATCCGGTTTGTATCGCAGCAAACTGAATCCAAATTTATTTCATTGTATTTCAGTGCAGAAAGGGTTCTTTTTTAGCAGCACCTCTGACTGTTAATTTAACCTAACGCCCAGCCTGCCTGTGACGTAGCCGACCGTTTATTTCAGGGGTGTCAAACTCATTTCACATGGTGGGCCACATACGGCCTCGGTAGATGTCAAGTGGGCCGGACCATTAAAATGATACCATACTTTGCTAGAAATAACCAAAACAATATGTCTTTCCTTTGTTTTGGTATAAAGAAGCACAAGAACATTAGGAAAATGTTGAAATTTAATGAACATATCTTTTACAAAACATTTCATGAAGCACCTTACATTTCCATCGACAAATGTGCAATTTACTTTTATCATTCACATATATGCATTGAAACGGATCCCACTGATTGTACAAACTGCTGCTTCAGTCTTCTTTTTCCATATTTAAATTTAATTTTCCATATTTAAATTTAATTTTTCCACTTAAATAAAAACAACAAAATGTAGATTTCACACGAACGATTTTACTTTAAATTGGTATTCAGTGGCATAAACACGAATTTTCACCCTGCGCAAGACTCAAGTTAACGATTTTTAAATGACCCTTTTCACTTTCAAAAGTTTGGTTGGGCATGCGTTTAAATGAACGTCATTTGTAAAAACTGTCGCGCTGCATTGCTGAATACATCCGCTGAGTGTGTGAAAAAGATAAGAGAGGAAAAAAAGAGGAAACCTTTTTCCTCTCTTACAATAGTTCCTACAATGATATGTGTGTAATAAATCAAATGCAAATGACGTTATTCTCGAACATGAATTCGTGTATTTAGTGGGCAAACTAACTTGGAGAGCGCGCATGCGTGGATTAACCTGGACGAGACCGGATGTAGAAATTGGCGCGAGGTAAGTGACGTCACTGTACCAGGCGCCCTGCAGCTGGCGGTGAGTTTAAAAGCATCCGAGTTGAGGGCTGCAGTACGTAAAGTCGTACTGATTTCCAGTGCATGCTGGGGGGTTTTTGGTCTACTTTTCCCACCCTAAAACAGAGGTGATGCCAGGAGACAGGTAATGTGAAATTTATTCATGCTCGATTTAAATCTGAAGTTTGGGCCATTCCATCCCCCGTGTAACGAAACACTTCCTCGGCGGTGTTCGTTTACGAATGGCTGTCTTTCATGCTTAACTAGTTTCTTGGTTCAAATTGTGCAACGCTAAACGTGTATCGGGTATGACGTCCACTTTAAAATTGCCGGATCGCAAAATGAACAAGATTTAGCCTTTGCATCAAGCCCACCGCGCTTGGTGGTGGTGGAGCCTTCCGCTCCAGCTACCTTTTCTCCGGAGTTTAATAAACCTTATATTCAAGGAAACCCTTGCAGAAAGAGTGGTTTCTACGGTCGCTTTTCCCGAAAGTTGTATGCACACGCGTTCCAGTCATTTAAATGACTCGTTGAGAATTTGCGCGGTCAAAATGTTGTCCCAATATGGCGGGCGACGCTATCTTGCAGGGAAATATTGTCTCGCATTGCATTGTTCGCAGATCTTGAACGACACCTTGTCATTCGCAATAAGGACGCAAAACGACACGCGTATTGATTTCTCTTACACCCAGCGTGCCTCTGCAAGATTTGCTTCGCTTCGGTGTGCAAGGCTCCATGATGTCCCAGGCCAAGAGCAGCAGCAGCAGCAAGCGCAAGTGGCAGCACGCCCTGACCGAGGGCCTGGACACGGAATGCACCCCAACGGAGCTCATCCAACAGTGGTCACCCGGGCCCAAACGCCAACACTCGGGGTGGAAGGGCAAAGAGAACGACGGAAAGCCTTTTGTCATTTCCAGACGATCAAGGAAGAGGAAGGAATCCGTACTGGGTAAGAATTGTTTGGGAATGTTCATGATTTAAAATCGGGGGGGGTTTTGAAAGTGTGCTATTTCTAAACGCGTTTTCACAGCCGGTTGGGTAGTTGAAAACAGACATTTTCGTTAGAATAATAGTTTTGTGAAACATAAAATTTAGTTTTCCTTTTTTTTTTAAGCATTTTATTTCGTATGTTGAACAGGAATATCCCATCTTTGTTGTGTATTTAATTAAATACAGGTTGAACAAGATTTGCAAATCATTATATTCTGTTTTCATTTATGTTTAACACAAAGTTAGAAGTTCAGTGGAATTGGGTTTGTATTCCTATCTAACATTCACACGCTCCATTACGCTCATTTTTTTTGTTGAGTTATTTTGTTAGTTCTCCTTAACTAAAATAACAGCAGACCCTGTCCTAATCATATCTTGTACCAAGTGGTGTGTTGATGGTGTTCGCAGAGGTTTCATGGGACCACCTACCAGATGAGCTGATCCTCAGGATCCTCTTCTTCCTCCCTCTGCAGGACCTCCTCAAGGCGTCCGTCACTTGTAGGCGATGGCATCGTTTGGCGTAAGTCTTGAGCCCCCCCCCCCCCCAAAATATATATATAATTATTTTTTTAATGCGGCGCACACAACAGCATGAGGATGATGAGATTGTTGTAAAATGATATTTCCGACTGCTCAAACCTGAGTGGATGATTTGAGAATCCCTTCAGTTGATAGTCTCGCTCGTCCCTTGCATGCGCCTTCCAGGTTGGATGAGTCACTGTGGCATAGTGTGGACCTGGAGGGGGTGACCGAGATGGGTCCGGCGCTGCAGCAGGTGTTGAAGACGGGGGTGCGCAGGCTGCGATGTCCTCGCTCTTTCATCAATGACCTGCAGCTAACGGGCTTGTGGTGAGTTCGGTCATTCATGTAACTTGTCTGAGTTCATTCCGCGACCGAATTGGCTGTAATCATTCATGAACATTTATTTTATTTTATTTTTTAAAGATGAACACATTTACCCGCCTGCCGAATCCCCCCCAAACTCAATTGCGTTTTGTGCTGTTGTTAGCGCACTGCAGATTGTTGAAATGGACCTTTCCAGCTCCATCATCACCACGCCCGCCCTTGAGAGCATCATGTGTCGCTGTCATCTTCTCAAGTGTCTTAGTCTGGAAAGCCTGCAACTCTCTGACAGCATTATCAGGTAGAGTTCTCTTCTCACTGCCGCCTCCTCGGGAGTTGTGATCACGGCTTGCTACAGCCAATAACCGTTTTTTAAAAATTCATATCTATATATATATATATATATATTCATATCTATATATATATATACACACACACACACATTTAAATATTGAGTTGAAGGAACCGGCGAGGCACGGCCCGCCCATACATTTTTCCAACCTCTGGTAATACAAATACGGTCACGTCATGTTCTAAAACACAATGCAATTTACTCTCTATGTACTTGAAAGCAGGTGTCTTGTAACCGTTGCTAACACGGACGTGGATTTCTCTTTTTGAAATGGGAGGACTCACACGTTGCCGCTTGAATTTCTCTCGCAGGAGCCTGGCCCTCAATGCGCATCTGCAGCAGCTCAACCTGAGCGGCTGCTCCGACTTTGCTGCTGATTCTCTCGCCCGCATGCTGCAATCCTGCTCCAGGTCCAACGACTAGTGATGTTAAATGAAGCTTCATGAAGCACTTATTTTTTCGAGATGGTGCTCTGGGTTTAGAGCTAAATGGGAGCGCAATGGAAATGCATGCAATTTCCACTGCATCTTTCAAGTAAGGCTGCCATCCAGAGGAGTGCCAAGAAATCCCACGTGCTTCACGAAGCTTCCTTTTCCCATTTGCCATCACGAGCGCCAACCCTTCATCTTCCTTTCCTTTCCTTTTGTCGTCTCCTTGCTACAGAATAGAACAGTTGAACGTATCCTGGTGCCAGTTCACCAACAATCATGTGAAGAGCGTGGTGAATCACGTCAGCGCCACTGTTACGCACCTCAACCTCAGCGGCTACAGAGACGGCCTCACGCTAGACGGTGAGATCTTGACATCTTTTAACTACGATTGAATCCCGTATCCAAAATCAGGTCTTGTCTGAGAAAAGGCTGCTTATTATTCTTCTGTTGATGTCGCATTTAATTTTTTTTTTTTTTTTTTTTTAATGAAAGTGAAACCGGTAAGATGCTTCGGGTGCAGTGTGCACGAACACAAAAATATATCATATGAATAACGTGCAAATCTTTTTTTTTTTTTGATCGACGTACTGGGCACGCCTGCGTTCTCGTATGAAAGCGGTCGTGCTTCCCGGCGCCGCAGGTGAAAACGACCATGCCCACATTTCCTCCAGGCTGACTGTTCTCTCTCTCTCTCTCTCTCTCTCTCTAGATGTGAAGGTCTTGGTTACAAGATGTCCTGATATTCATACGCTAGATTTGAGGTATGTTTTATGTGCATCAAGTGTTTCATGGCACAGCCATGTCCTTCCTTTACTCGACAAAAATGAAAAGGGTCTAGTCGTCTATTTTCATCAAGCTGCAACCGCCCCCCCCAAAAAATAGTGTTCAACTCTTGTCGAAAAAGCTGCTATGCCGTAAGATCATGTTTACCTTCAGATGCCGCGGTAGGGTACTCGAGGAGGATTTTGTTTGTTTGCCCGCCTCCTGAGTTCTTTGCTGCCGCCGCGTTGCAGCGACAGCGCCCAGTTGATGGCCGACTGCCTCCCCGCGCTCTCCGGGCTGCCGCGTCTGCAACATCTGTCCTTGAGCCGCTGCTACCACATTCACGTGGCCGCCCTCAGGTGGGCTGCGCCTGCCGCCCGCGCCGTTCTCGTTTTGGGCCGTCTCATTCCAGTCGACTTGCCTTCTGCTTTGCAGCGACCTCAAGAAGACCTTCCCGGCGCTGCGTTACCTGGAAGTCTTCGGCCTCGTGAACGACGGCCACTTGTCCACCTTGAGGAAGGAAAGCCCCGGCGTTTCCATCAACGCCATGCCTTTCTCTGCGGTCGCCCGGCCCACGCCGGCCAGCGGCACGGGCGCTGCCGGTGGCCACGGCATGTGGAACAGGAAAATTCGACTGCGCTTCAAGCTGTCGGCCGTTTGACATTTGACCTCCGCGGTGCAGGAGGTGATTGCTGGTAAAGGATGTTCTAAATCCAAAAACAAACGTTTGTCGGTTGCTTAGTGAATTTATAAACCGACTTGTGTTGCTAGCAGGCTTTCAATGGCATGTTGAATCTGTGGAGAGGCTGTTGGATGAGGACTTTCGATATTTGTGAGAGTTGGTCTCCAACCTGTATTCTATTCAGTGTTTAAATGATATTTTTCTACATGGAACTCGAGTATAAGTCGGATATCTTCTGTCAAATCCGCCAAACTTGCATCCAATCGGCCACGCCGCGCCGAGTGTGTTCCGAACTCAACCGGGTCTCGACAAAAGCTGCTCTTGGCAAAACCGTCAAGTTGGACCTTCTTGTCCTTTTGGATGAACAGTTGCCGTTAGTATTTTCTATTCAAATGGACTTCACTTGTGAACTTGTCATCTGCAAATAAAACAAGAGAGCGCCAAAGCCTTTCTGAGCATCATTTCCATTTTATTAGCGGAAGTCGAATGTACTCACGCTTGACCTTTCTTCTTTCTATGCGCAAAATAGCCAGACCGGCGAGCTTGTTCCGTCAGCACATTTCCGCCATCGGGCGTGGCGGATATGTGCGCCGCTCGAGCCGACTTCAACGTAACAGGCACTCGATCTCAGAATCACCAAACAAGCTGCTTTTTCATACTCGACATTTGACCAGGAGCAAAAGGCCCCTCTCGCTGTTCAATTCTCTCTTTAGCACGCTAATCTACCTTTAAAATCTTATTGGATGCTAGCACAACTACAAAAATACGTCCCAAAAATATATTTTCCGAGCAAATCTGTGCTTCCACTTTCAAAAAGATGCGTGGGGGGTGATAAATCGGAACAAAGACAAAAAGTATTTCCCACGGTTGTTGAGTGGTCGCCTCGTTGTCGGTCTTATGCGCTGCGGACCGGCCTCAGTTATCCAGAACAAGCGTGCGGAGGTGATCGTCCTCGCTCATGCCAATGGTCGCGATGGCGCCGTCATTGAACTCGAAGGAGCTCCCGCCGTCCACCACCATGCAGGCGTCCCAGCAGCGAGAGCGAACGCACACCCTAAGGGAGAGCACAGTTGAGCCAGGGAACATTTGGACTCCGTGCGAGAGGCGGCGGCAGCGGCCACCGACTTGCTGGCGAAGCCTCTCTGGCGGCTACTGGAGAACACTCTGTTCACAATCGGCTCCCGGATGCTGAAGAACAAGCGGCGGTCCTCCGGACTGAACACCAGCGACTCGTTGTACTTGTCGGTCACTAAGCGCGCAAAAAACAACGGCGTTGAGAAAAGCCAACAGTGAAGAAGGGGCTCGGACAAGCTCACCTTTCTCGATGAATTCAAGGTGGAGCGGAATGGCCAGGCCCGTTTGACATTTTCCTGAAAGAAAAGAGCAACGCGCTCACGGGCGACCGGAGACGTGCTTTGGTTTCACAGACTTTTTAATATGATGAGGTACCTATTTTTAAGATCTCGTTCACTGCTTGCTCAGCAAGTTTGTTGATGTTATATGACCTGGAGGCAGGGGAGGGGGGAAAAAAAGTCTTCAACAACCAAGTCTAAAACGGTCGGGCCTCGATTCCCCTTACGGAGAAATAAAAGAACCTGCGCAAACAGCCGAAAACCCCTTTGCAGTGTGTGTACACACAAACACACACAGCGCAGTGTGCTTACCAGGCTTTGGATCCTGTTCCTGTACAAATGCTGAGCCCCGAACTCTTCTGCTTTTCCCACGGGCCGTCATCCACCGAGATCTCATAGTAGGACGCCCTGACAGAAGAGACCAAGTTCAAGCGGGGACAAGCCGAGACGGATGACCCGATGGCGGTCGCGTCGGCGCCACCTGGACGAAAGAGACTCTCCGATGAAGATTTCATTCAGGCTCCTGACGGGAAGTAGACTGGGCTTGGAGGAGCTTTCGTTGGGCGTTCCGGTTTCTGGGAACCGGACAAGAGAAGCCACGTTTGAGAGCAAACAAAAGCCCGCAAAGTGTGACGAGGGGCCAAAAAGGAGGCGGGCGAAGAAGGCCTACTCTGCCGGTTGCCGACGGTGGTGATGCGATGGGCCTGGCTGTGCTGTTCCAGGCTCAGCTGCTGCTCGTGCAGGTCGAGTGGCGTGGGATTTACGCCGGTGCCCTCGAGGTGCAGTCGCAGCCTCTGGCGCCACTGCCACCTGAACGCGACATTGAGAAGCTTAGCCCAGAGGCGCTCCCCGATACGACGACCCAGCCACGTTTTGATTCTGCGTACTCGGCCTGGCCCATTAAGGACATTTTTCATTGGGTGGAAATCAAAAAGTACATTCCCCCCCTTTTACCGTTCTCTTGTCAAGAGAACATTGCCACGTTTCTCAAAAAGACCCTCTTCCGAGAACAAATCTGAGGAAGACGGCTTTTGGCAAAAAGGATGCATTTCAAGCGCAACTTTCACTTTGATGCATTTTTTTTTTTGCATTTGTGACACCTCAAATATTGAAACCACGCTCTTCCACTCAATAACATCAACAAAATGAAAACGGTCAGTGATTGCGAAATAACAGCTGCTTGCAAGATAAACGACGCACCGATGCCCAAGAATATTTACGCACCTGAACTCACCACGGAAGAGTTTCCCCAGCGCCTCTGGGAATTTGCGAGTGTACTTTACAGGCAAGCACAGATGACCCTCCGACCTTTGTTAGAGACCAAAATACACAGAGTTTGTGATTTCCATTTTTTGGAGGGGGATGAGGATGACAAGACAACTAGTTGTAGCAGAGCCACGGAAGAGGAAATGGGATATTTGAATAAATTGTGTTGCTCCCCAAGTACAACTCAAACACTGCTGGGTTGTGTGGTACCTCTCCGGGTCTGTGTTTACTCCAACAACTGGTTTGTCCTTGCTCAAAACCTTACTGGCAACAAGCAGCATTGTCCCGTCACCTAACAAAACAAGCTGCAGTTAGAGAACATGGAACGTGACAAGTTTTTGAAGTTTTAGGAAGGAAAACAACAACAGGCAGCCACCGCCATGCTCCCGCTGTACTTTGCAGTTTGATAGAGTGGCAAATCATGTATGTGAATGTGTGTGTGAAGCTCCTGATGGCAAATAGTGTGTGTGCGAGTGTGTGTGAGAGAGAGAAAGAACTAAATGAAAGGTATGCAAACTTACCTCCAGCAGATATGATGGCGTCTGCCCATTGCACTACTTCTGTATCATATTCGCCCCTTTTCACCACTTTCACTTCAATTCCTTCATTCCTACAAACACATATTTCAAAGTGCCTCACGCAGTAGCACCCACCACAAGCCAAAAACATCATCTCCAACTGTAGCTGCAATGATCTGTTTGGACGGCATCTTACTGCAGGCTTTTCACAATGTGCTCCACGTTGCTTGTGTGGATGTTGTGTCTTTCCAGCAGGCCGCTGTAGCTGGAACCCTTCATCGCAAGCTGCGAAACACATTCAAAGTTCATGTTTGTTTGTTTTTTAAATCTTTAATCATTATTCAGCATCAAGTAAGAGCACTGAAGTTTTACCAGGTGCTTTAGATCCTCCTCGGAGAGTCCCGCATAACGATAACGTTGCTGTTCGAACTCGTATCGAGTCGTCTTGGTAACCACCGCGACTTTCCCAGGTTTGAAGCCGTAGTTTGGTTGGGTTGAAGAGTAGCACGACGAGGTGTGAATTGGGCGTAGGGAAGTTCGACTCGCCACGTGACGCCCAAGACACACCAATGTCGTCACCGAACGGCAAGCCATACTTTAAGAAACGCAAAAACACTCAACTCCGAGTCTGGCAAAGTGTGCTGAACGACGCACCCGTTCGGTGCGACTCGTAAGCCTCCAACAGAACGACCCGTGTCAAGTTTGTTCATCCATTCGTAGTGGCGAGGATCTCTTCAATAAGAAGTGGGAGTACTACGCAAAGTCTGGAAGGTCACCGAGTCCACGGGCTTACATGAATTGTGGAGAACTTTGAATAGTTCTCCAGTCGCTTCGCTAACATGTAACACTGGTCCACATGTCATAAACGCAGTGCTTTTCGTGCCTATTTTATTGCGGTTACCAGTACAAAGCTAGCACGTTGTTCAAATATCGTAAACAAGAAGTCCCATGCTTGATGTAGCGACTGGATTCAATCTTATCGTAATTGCACCAAAACTGCGTCCTACACACACACACACACACTCCCACTAATGGCTTTAATAAACGACGGGAAAATTAAAATTCCAAAACAAGTGTAGACCTGACCGTTTGATACGACCATGGAGCTTCTCGCGCAGTCCAACCTAGCACGTATTTTTCTACGTAATGACGTCGGCGCACTCTTATTGGCTACGTGGAGGGTGATGTCAGATTGGTGGGTGTGTTGTGTTAGTAAAGTTGTTGAGCATGTGGTGCGTTTCCAATAGAGTAAAATAATTGGAATTTAAAAATACTTGGGTTCATTACTGTTCATCTTAAATTTTTGAGTTACAAATAGTTTGTATTGAATATTAACATGTATTTTATAATATAGGATTTTTCAATGCGTCAATTATGTTTTTGCAGATAATACATTCGATTAAACTTTCGGTATTCGGAAATACAAATTACATTGTACTATCATGACCCCTGTACCAAAAGTATGAAAGTTAATCCCGCCAAAAGTGATACCTGCAGCTCTATTTTCTTGAATCCTTAAGAGGAATCATCATGTTGTCATGCAAGCCATTTAGAATTTGGTATTTGTTCAAGGTAAAGTTTGGCTTCCGCTTTTGAAATTCACACAATGGAAATCAAACAAAAATTGTAAACAACAGCAAGAAACAGTATTGTTCTATTCATACTTTTTGTAGAAGAAGAATTTAAGATAAGAGAAAATCTGTGCTGCATTGTACAAAATGAATGCACTTTCCATTTTTAGTATACATAAAATACGGCATATAGTACCTACATAAAAACGTGGACAAAATTGTCAGTATAGCCCTCTGTAAATAACAGAAAACCCCACAGAGGTCAGAGAAATAACTTAAATCTTTTGAATTGTGGGTTCAACAGAATTTTTTTTTTTAAACTCATGAAACACGCCTCAACAAAAATTATAGCACCAATGATCAACAGCAAATCAGTAAATAAAGTATTGCGGGTTACCGATTTCATTATGCTCACGGATGGAAGAAGTTCAACTTGTTTTTAGCCAATTGCGGCGTGGCGTATTCTCGGTGGAAACAGCTCAAACAGGTCTCGAGTGCCAGGATGTGTATACTCTAAAGCTGTTTGATTTCATGTGGTGGAAACGGCTACATAAAAGCACCAAGCCGAGGGTAGTGTGTCTGAGGGATAAGCGACCAATGGGAGATCATTTTCCAATTTGTCTTCCTTGGTGTCCCGCCCTGTCCCTTTTGCGCTCTCTCTCCTCCCGATTATCATATGGGTAGGGGAGCACCATCTCTCCTCATATTCTGCATTCTGCAGTTTGACAGGCTGTTCCTCAAAGAACCCCAACGGCTTTTTTTCAGTACACCTGCAAGGTAGGCCTTAGTTAGCTGAGAAGTACTTAACAGCAAATTTTCTGTCTCGAAATGACCGGCTCACATGTTGTGCATTGCATTAGGGGCTTATGAATTGTTAGTATTTGATTTGTGCGTGCGTGTACCAATCAGATTTTTTTTTAAATCATCCCAAAATTCGCTATCTACTTCTCAACATCACCGACTGCAAATTTGTGCTTGACTGCAGCAGGATGCAGCGTTTCAGAGAAGGCATCCACATCCGCACCATGAAAGCCAAGAGGAAAGTGGAGGAGATCTCCAAAGAGGACATCCAGACTTTCCTAAAAAAGAATGCCTTTGTTCTGTTCACGGTCGGTGCAGTGATTGCAGGTGGGTATGCCTCATCAAACTAAACAGAAGGGGGCGGAAAAAAGCATTCACATGATACGCAGTCTCCTTCACCTCCGTTGCCTTTTCAGGGATCATCTTGGGCTTTGCGTTGCGTCCCTACAAGATGTCCTATCGAGAGGTGAAGTACTTCTCTTTCCCTGGAGAGCTACTGATGAGAATGCTGCAGATGCTTGTTCTACCCTTACTGGTCTCCAGTCTAATAACAGGTAAAAATAAATAAATAAAAATCGCCGTCTTGGTCATAAATCTGTCAGCAGATCACAGATGATATTTAGTTTCGTGTCGTGCTTTTTTGGGGGGTTTGTTTGGGTTATGTGGAGCTGTCACGTCCAGATCTTGAAATACCGTCTTGTTTGTCCACTTTAGGAATGGCAGCACTGGACAGCAAGGCCTCGGGGAAAATGGGCATGAGAGCTGTGATTTACTACATGACCACCACCTTCATCGCCGTCTTCGTCGGTATCCTCATTGTCCTCATCATTCACCCGGGAAAAGGATCGAAAGACGAGTTTGGGAAGCAACAGATGATCGAGCAAGTCAGTCCAGCAGATGCCTTTTTGGATCTGATCAGGTAGCTGGCAATGAAATACCAAAGTAGACTAGTGGACGCTGCTTGAAACCTTGCTAGCCTGTTCAAGCCTGTCTCTAACTGACTGCATTTTCAGAAATATGTTTCCTCCAAATTTGGTACAAGCCTGCACACAACAGGTGAGCCACCGGAATAAGAATGTCACGCCGAAGTAGCCTGTGTTCATGCCGTGTCAACATTCACCCTCCTGCTAGCCACCAAAAGTCTCCCGCTTCACATATTAGCATCGCCACTTCTAACATGGACTTTTTTTTCCCATTCATTGTTATTCTAATGCATAACAAATGTATAATGATATAAAATAATGCAATGACCTACAAAAAAATAATATGGACCAATCCGAAATAAGAAATATGCTTTACAATGTAAACAGATTCATTTTGAAGTTATGAGCCTCCATACGCCGTTAGCATCCTTGCGACTTGGAAACGTGACCGATCGAAATATGACATGAGTGATTGCAGCTTTCGTCATTTCTTTGTCCAGTTCAAAACCAAATATGGAAAACGAGTCATTCACGTGAGCGTGAGCGTGAGCGTGAACGACACCCTCTTTAATACAACCAACGGCACCGAGGAAGTCACGGAACTCACCCGAGAGGAAGTGATCCCCGTGCCCGGTCAGGTGAACGGAGTCAACGCGCTGGGCTTGGTGGTCTTCTCGATGTGCTTCGGGCTGATCATCGGCAACATGAAGGAGCACGGCCAACTCCTGAGGGATTTCTTTGACAGCCTCAACGAAGCCATCATGCAGCTGGTTGCTCTCATCATGTGGTGGGACTTCACTTTGTTTGGTTTTGTTCTGCTTCCTGTTCCACGTGCATCCCCCCAACCCCCACCGCACATCTCTCTTAACTTGACCTCCTTCTGCCGTCAGGTACGCTCCCATTGGTATCCTGTTCCTCATTGCGGGAAAAATAGTGGAGATGGACGATCTTACGCAAATGGGTGGCCAGTTGGGCATGTACACCATCACGGTCATCATTGGTCTGATGATCCATGCCATTCTTATTCTTCCCACCCTGTATTTTGTCATCACTCGGCAGAACCCTTTCATTTTCATTGCCGGGCTCTTGCAGGCTCTGGTCACCGCGTTGGGCACCTCTTCCAGGTGAGTCCCGAATCCAACCGCCCATCGCAGAAATCGTAGTCATCGTCTCCCATGTCGCTAAGGTCTCCCCCTTGGCGCCACTAAGTCTCATTTCCGCGCCGTCGTCTCGCAGCTCAGCCACCCTCCCCGTCACGTTCAAATGCCTGGAGGAAAACAACAAAATCGACAAGCGGATCACTCGCTTTGTGTTGCCGGTGGGTGCCACCATCAACATGGACGGCACCGCTCTCTATGAAGCGCTGGCGGCCATTTTTATTGCCCAAGTCAACAACGTGGAGATGAATTTTGGACAGATCATTACCATCAGGTAAGAATGTCCAAAAGGGGGGGGGCTACGGCAAAGAAGACCAAATCTATACGGATGAATTCTCTGCCCTGTGATCAAGCATTACAGCGACAGCAGCGAGTATTGGAGCCGCCGGGATCCCGCAAGCAGGCCTGGTTACCATGGTGATTGTGTTGACCTCCGTTGGACTTCCGACTGATGACATCACTCTGATCATTGCGGTCGACTGGTTTCTGTGAGTATCCCGCGCGTTCAAAAATGTGAAACCGCGAAGAGCCGAGCCCGCAGTCAGACGCGGACGGACGTGAATCACCGTTGTCGCTCGAAAGGCCCAAAGTATCCCCATCTCGACCACCACCACCTAGTGACACACTTTTGCATTCTCCCTCAAGTCCTGCTCCACATCTTTCCCTTTGTGTTGAATATTTTCTGGAGTGAGTTTTAACATAGAAACATAATTAGGTTTCCCAAATTAATAATTCCAATTAGAAGACCCTGCTCGGCTAACTGGGGCAATGTGGAAAAATCCCTGTCTCCTCTACTAGGCTAGTTCAAATATGAACATGTCTCCTTTTTATAGACCATAGCAGAACAGACGAGTACCGAGCAGTATTTATGAAGATTGTTATGATTTGGATTGGATTGGATTTCCGTTTGATGTGAGCTAGGGGAAGCGTGTAAAGGATAAAGAGGAGGGGGCTGAGCACCGGGCCTTGGGGACACCTTGAAACCTGAGATTAATTAATGCTGATGAACTGGTGGCGGTCGGTGAGGGGTGAGAGAGCAGTGATGTTAAGAGAGGACTCAAGACGGCTGAGGAGGATGGAGTCATTTACGGGGTCAAGAGCGGCACTCAGGTCAAGTCGGATGAGATCGGCGTCAGAGGAGAGGAGGCGGTCGTCGGTGACTCTAAGAAGGGCTGTTGCCGTGCCGCGATAGGATTTGAAGCCGGATTGACATGGCTCATGGGAGTCGAGAAGGCGACAATTCGTTCGAGTACTTTTGAAACAACAGAGGACGGTCTAAGTTTGCAAGTCAGACTTAAAACTTGAGTAACGGGTAACACTGATTCAACCACATTGCCCCCACTAAAATCAAATATTCGCCCTGTTTGATTTGGATTGTGAAAAACATACCATCCAGTGACGTTGCGCGTCCTCTTTCTTTTGTGCGCTAGCGACCGCCTGCGTACCACCACCAATGTTTTGGGGGATTCCATTGGAGCCGGCATCATAGAGTTCCTCTCTCGGCACGAGCTTCGGAGCAAGGATGTGGAGATGGGAAATTCTGTCCTGGAGGAGCGAGAGAGGAAGAAACCTTACAAACTCATTTCACAGGATAGTGACTTGGAAAATGACAAACGCGGTCACAACGAATCAAGCATGTAGTTCTTCATCAATCGCTGCTCCAGCTCTTGAACATGTGCAACCGATGCCGCTTTGTTTTGCGAAGTCTCCTTTGAGTTCACATCACGATTGGTTTTTACATTGTTCCACAAAAGGCACATTGAATACATTCCTCTTCCAGCCAAAATAACCCAGACTGGTTGCTTTAATTACATAGTCTAGGACTCCTGTTTTTTTTTTTTTTAATATTTATTACATCAATGAATGCTCATTGATGTAATGTCATATGATCTTCATGCAAGGATTGTGTGCGGGTGTGTGTGTGTTTGTGTGGGCGTGCGTGCATGCACACGTAGCTTTGTGGCCAATTAGGTAATTGCCGCAATGTATTTTTAAAATAAAGCCAAAAACACTTAAAAAAGCAGGCTGTAGGTTAGAACTGTATCAGACTACAGGTACACTGATTTTTTTTTTTCACCAATCGTTCTTATCGCTTCAAATATTGTTGTGCGTAACTTCCTTAAAGGCTTTCTAGTCTACTATGGCCTCCTATTGGTATTTAATATTACTACGTTAAAAATGCATGTGTGGACGTTGACATTTTGAATCAACCCAGACAAATAAACACGATATGGGAGGCAATCCCTTTCAAGACTGTTGGATGGAAACTATGAATATTTTATCGCAAAATAAAGTTGTTTGCATTGTCTACGTTTTGTGCCGTGGTTCTTGTGTTTCTATGGCCGAGCTGCTGGTTCTCTGTATTTCTCTCATCGTGTATTATTATCGGTCAGATTTCAAAATAATCCATTAAAATATTTCAAAAACCCTTTGTGCTACGAACGAAAAAAGTAAAGTCCTTTTTTAAATGGGCGTCCAAAATACGAAGCCATCTCGAGCGACGTTTTTGACCAACAAAATATCAGGCGGGGAAACTAATGGGTGTCCAAAGTAGCGTGAAACCGAGAGATGGCGATAGGACAACAAGCCGTGGCGCGCCACGCCTATTGAACAAAAGAAGAAGAGCCTCAAGTATCCCTTTGAAAACTGACAGCCTGGACAACTCGTTCGGTCCCGGCCCACTTGAATTTTGTACTCCCCCGCGTTGAAGTGCGCCGCCGAGGCAATGGTGACTCTCGGCCGAGCTCTGTGCATTATCACCGGGGCCTCCAAAGGTTTTGGCCGGGCCGTTGCGAAGGAGATGGCCCGGCTGGTGGAGCCCGGTTCGGCGTTCGTCCTCGTAGCCCGATCCGGGGACGAACTTCGGACTCTTCAGACGGAGATGACCGAGTCCGGCCTGCAGGCTCGGTGTGTGGTCTTGGATCTGTCCCTCAACGAATCACCGGAGAGGGTCGTCCGAACCGCGAAGGAGGTTTTTTCACCGGACATGAAACATGTTATTCTCGTTAACAACGCTGGTAAGCTCATTTTGTCCCGTTTGGCATGTGTTTGTTTGGAACCGACATCGGGAATTTACAGCTGGCCTTTATGTCCCCCAAAAATACTCAACAGGTCTCAGATTGTGGATATTTGAAAAACACAATTATGAAGTTATGAACCCTCGTTTAGACGAAGGTTTCGGGAGCAGTATTTAAGACGGTTCCACATTCGTCATCCGCAAAGCACACAAAAACGAGGTTTTTTTAAGTTTTGTTTGGTTTGATGCGGCTTTTAGTTGTCAATTATAGCTATGACGTTGCAGAAAATAAAGCGAGCAGTTGCCGAACCGAACACTGAATTCATAAATGGTACAAAATATATAAGAAGATATAAAATAAGAAAAAGCGAGGGCAGATTCAGAATCAGAGCAAAAATCAAGAGCTGGCTCGAATGTCTAATTAAAAAAAGGTCATGACAATTTGTGTTATCGTATAGCCCGCATATTAAAATCTACGTAGTCTTAACATCTCATTTTAGTCGCTACTGGCAGAGAAGCATTGATTGAACAATATTTTAACTCATGTCGCTAAACCCATGACTGGATCATCAAGATTTATTGCCTGCAATTCGTAATGGCAGTTATTGTGGTTTTCTGTTTCCTTTATTGTTATGAATTATTATAACTATATTCGATGAATGTATAGGCCACGTTTAAATATAATGAAGAGTGTTATTGGGGCTGTACAAAGATAACAAACAGAAAAGTGAAAAGAATGCACGTTGCGCACCAAGTGAAACGTTCAATGGGCATTAGAGAGCCAATAGCTCCTCTTAGTGGCAAAGCAAACGTACAGGTAAACTTTACGAGCGGAGACAAAGTTTGTTGTCAAGTTAACTATTCCCCGGCGCCCCTGCCTCATTCCTCATTGTATCTTCTCAGCCTCACTAGGTGACGTGTCCCGTTTCTGCAAAAGCTTCACCAGCATGGCCGAGGTGGACTCTTACCTCTCTTTCAACGTCAGCTCAGCTTTGTGCCTTACTGCCGGCGTGCTGCAGGCCTTCCCCAAGCAGTCGGGTCTGCGCCGCTGCGTGATCAACGTCTCCTCCCTGTGCGCCCTAAAGCCGTTCGCCTCCTGGGTGCTGTACTGCTCTGGCAAGGCCGCCCGGGACATGATGTTCAAGGTTCTGGCAGAAGAGGAGCCGGACCTGCGTGTGCTCAACTACGCTCCAGGTGAGGGATCCGTTACATTTATGTCCATGTATTTATCCTATCGTGTCAATCAGAGCTCAATGAATACAAATGTAAACTTTTTGATGTATCAAGAAATAAAGGAAAATATGGCCATGAGGTAGTGCAGATATTCTGCATGTGTTACCCCGCAGCGGTGACGACTGGCTGATTTTCTAAAATGTGTTCTTTCTTTTTTGCTCCACGTCACCAGGTCCTTTGGACACAGACATGCAGATGCTAGCCAGGACGGAAACGGCAGAATCGAGCTTGAGGAAAGCCTTTTCCGACATGTTTGACGAAGGCCAGCTGATCACATGCGAGGCCTCGTGCGCCAAGATGATGAAGCTGTTGCTGGAAGACAAATACAAATCGGGAGATCACATTGACTTCTACGACGTGTAGATACGGCAGCGGAGCACGCGTTCGCTCATTCGCCGCGTGCGGACCTGACTTTCGACGCGTCTTAAAAGATGTTGTGTGGTTCCACTTACCACTACAATGGATGCTGCGTTTATTTGGTGGCAAATTAACGGCACAGTATTTGTCAAGATCTGCTTTTAAACAAACGTGCCGTCCCACTCCGTGGTTTGAAACTTTAAAATGGACCAAAGCCTTAATGTCATTGAGGTATTCCTCATATGTTGTGTGTCTCACTAAAAATTTTGTCTTGTACACATCAGGAACTATGAAGAAAAATTGTCGAGTACTGTACTATCATCTATATTACATCGCCAAATCAATAAAATTGCACAAATGACCTTATTTTTTTTCGTCGTGATTTCTCGTTCACCACATTCAACCTCCTCCTGTTTTGCAGAGTGGCATTCCAAACCTGAGTGACACTTAGCACGAGTTTGACTTGAGCCGCACGCTTAGTTGAAAAAGGTGAAGGCGGGCAGAGTGAGAAGGAGGTGCCATGACTATTAATAAACTTGTTGATATACTGTACAACTTTTGGAAGATCCAAATAAACCATTTATGATGAGAAGAACACAATTTATCTTGAAAAACACTGCAATGAATCAAGATCATTGAATTCTTCAGACGGCCCCTAATTTCACCTCCAAAATGTTGTGTCAACTGCTTTTGTATTTTGGGAGCGATGCGACTCATGCCCTTTGTAACCTCCGTGACATAATTTCAAAATGGCCACGACCTTCACTTTTTCAATCCATCCTTGACTTCCGACTTGCCTATCGCTGTGCTCGCCGTCCAAGAAAATCTAAACAAGTGTCAGCATCTCTTGCTTTTCACAAACCAGCGATGGAAGGTGACAGGTGCCGCTGACAAAAATAACTGCGAGGGAGGCACCTCGACAAGGCAACAACTCCCACCTTGGCCCCCTCACCTCTCTCTGCCGCTCTTCCCTCCCACACTTGGGACCCCTTAGAGGAGGCGAATGTATTTTTGGGCCATAGCAGGGGTCGGGCCAAGGAGCCGGCCCCCCTTAACGTGTCTGAGAATCCCGTGAGGACCTCTCACTTCCCGAAAGCTTTTCCAGGCCGCGGCCCACCTTCTGCGACTCTTTTCTTCTCGTCTGTTTCCATTTTTGTGGGGTTTGTTCAGCCCACACAATGACGGTGGGGAACATGGATAGTGTCGAGCTGTTTGACGCTGGGGAGAAAGGTCGCGGCCTAAGAGCCGGCAGAGACCTCAGCACCGGGGAGGTGGTCTTTGCGGAGGCCAGCTTTGCCGCTGTGGTCTTTGACAGGTAGGAGGAGCCTCTTGTTGTTGTTGCTCCGTTAGAATCTAGCAACAATTGTTTCGCAGTGAGCATGTTTTGTTTTTTTGACTGCAGGTGCTTTCACCAGCCTCGTCTGGGATGTGACCTTATTTCAAAATTTTCCAACTGTCATGACATCAGCAAAAATAAGATGCCTTGGCTGGCAAGGTGTCATTTC
Organism: Hippocampus mohnikei; assembly: GCA_026261675.1. NCBI lineage: Eukaryota > Metazoa > Chordata > Actinopteri > Syngnathiformes > Syngnathidae > Hippocampus > Hippocampus mohnikei. The sequence continues at coordinate 1,485,285 of JAKGUB010000807.1, read as the reverse complement.
AACCTGAACGTGACTTTAATTTGGACTTGCATGTATTAATTGCTCACTGGAATCAAATCTTTTGTAGTTCACGCGATCGGTCTCCGCAAACATGAGCGTAAAGTCAATTTAAAAGGAGTGATGGGAAAATGAAGCTTCATGAAGCACTTGTGATTTGTTCGTACTCCTCTAGAAGGCATACATACTTGAAAGATTTTGGTGTCATGCGTCATAAAACGTTTCTGGACTTTCTCTCTCAGCTCGTTCATGCAGGTGTGCCACAGCTGCTTCCGTCAGCAGGCCGAGCTACATCGCTGCGCCCAGTGCCGCTTTGCCTTCTACTGCGACCGCACCTGCCAGATTGCATGCTGGGATGAACACAAGGAGGAGTGCGCAGCCATCAAGAAGGCTGGCAAGGCACCCGCTGAAAATGTTCGGTAAGAAAAACATCCCGGCGCCCAACGAGCGCCAAGTTTTGGGGGGTAGAAAAGGGGAAATGGAAAGACACTTCATAATAGTCCAAGGTTTTGCTCTTAGCCATGCTCGGGTTTTTCCAGACAGCTTCATATACCGCATGTGTTCGCATCCACCCACGCATGCCACAGTGAGCAAAAGCCAGAAGGGCCCCGAACATGAATGAAACTGAAAAATCAAATGGATGCAACAGTTTGTGAAAAGGAAATCACTGCCTACCTTAGTCGAGACCTAACGCGGAGGCACGCGGCGCACTTTTGCAGCGTCTTGAGTGCAGAAACGATCGTACTCCTGGCGCTCCAGATTGACATTCTTTGCCAGTGCCGTCGGCGAATTGGACATGAAACAAACGTTGAACGAGAATAATAATTACAAAAAAGACAGACATCGCAGGGCTGCAATCGGAGACTGCTAACCGCTAACAACTACCGGTGATGCAGATCATGGTGTCACCGGAGGTTAAAGGTCACCTGTTGGTTTTTTTAAAACACTTTTTTGGGTGAAAGTGAAACTTTGAGGATGCTTAGGGTGGCGTGCACACTGACACAATAATATGTCATATTAATAACACACATAATTTTTTGTTTATCTTTAAGACGACACAAGGCGACTTCTTGTCTCAACATGGGCCCAATGGCAGAATGAAACAAGCCTTTTTTAGGTTTTGAAGAATGTATTGCTTTCCCCCCCCGCTTGTATTTCACCTGCAGTCTTGCGGCTCGTGTGCTGTGGCGCCTTCACAAGGACACCGGCATCGTGTCCGACAGTCAGCTGATCTCAATGGAACAGCTTGAGGACCACGTGTCCGACCTGCCGGAAAAGGACCTTCAACAACTCCAGAGCGATGTTGAGAGTTTCCTGGGCTACTGGTCCCACGGGAGGAAACGGCACTCCGTCGACTTCATCTCACATATCTTTGGCATTGTAACGTCAAACGCCGCCACCTGCGACGTTTCCCTGCGGCCTTCGTCTTGACGCGCCCCGTCTTTGTGTGCGCAGATTACGTGTAATGGCTTCACAATGAGGGACCAGAACGGGCTGCAAGCTGTCGGCGTGGGCCTTTTCCCCAACCTGTGCCTGCTCAACCACGACTGCTCACCCAACTGCTCCGTTGCCCTCAACCACGGCAAGTAGGTATCACGCACGACCGCTGAGGGGAGAGAATTTTGTGGCTGGTTCAGATTGCAGCGCCATCGTCTTCGGTGCGGACCCATAGAAACTCATTTGCCGCTTTCTTTTGCAGCCAAACTGCCGTGAGCGCTGCTCTCCATTCTCAGAGGAGGTATGTGTTTCATCATCTGGAGAAATAAAAGCACTCAGCCGGTTTGAAATATCAGCGATCAGAACAATAAGACGGGATAAGCAAACGGTGTGGGATACACAGTCGGGGTCAGACCTGAATGAAAACTGGTTTGGTGTGCCCGGGGTGCAAAAGAAGCAGGAGAACATCTAGGGTGACACTCACTTTTCGATGAAACAGTATGTGTGTTCTTTGCTTTTGTCATTTTTCCCTCTTCCACATGATGAATCCAGTCGTGGGATCTTTTCTGTACAGGATCGAGCTGCGAGCTTTAGGACCAATCCCAGAGGGTCAGGAGTTGACTGTCAGCTACGTGGACTTCCTCAACCTGTCGGGTGACCGCCAGAAGAAGCTGATGGAACGTTACCACTTTGAGTGCACATGTCAACGCTGCAGCCGGCGCCTCAAGGATGACCTGATGATGGCCGCAGCGGAGGGCAAGGTGAGAAGGGGCGAGGAGGGGTGGGCACCCAAAATACATGTGCCCCATACTTGCGTGTCCCTCGCAGCCGTCTGCTGAGAAGCTGAAAGAGGTGCTCGCCTTTAGTGAAGATTGCCTGGAAAAGATGGACAAGTACCGTTCCGAGAAAGATTTCCATGAGGTACGCTTTTGTTGTTGTGTCTAGTTTCTGAATCTTCTTTGGATCCAAATGCACAAATCAGCATCACAAGATTAAAGTCTTTCGCTGACAAAATGAGGAATAGGCGGGAGAAACATTTTAACGGCGGAGGTGGATGGCGTTCCGAAGAGGACGGACGGCACAGGTGAGTGCAATGCAGCAAGAAGATACGGAACGTCCAAAGTCATATTACAGTCATCCTTCGCTTTTCGAGGTGAAAGCCGCGAGGTTGGATTTGCCCGGCCCCCCCCGAGGAATTTACGTGCATGCTCAAAATATGTCAGCAGTATTTATAGCTTACATATTTGAGACAAAGACTAAACCCTTCGACAGTCATTAACAAAAGCAACACTTGAAGCGCCAAGTAGCACTAGACTCACGAGAGCAACCCCCCCTCTCCTCCGACCTTCATGTGTGCCACTGGCCTGTTCCTCCTCTCAGGTGGTGAAGTTGTGTGGTGAGTGCTTGGAGAAACAGGAGAACGTCCTGGGTGACACTCACTTGTACAAGCTGCGCGCGCTCAGCGTAGCCAGCGAGGCGCTTTCCCGCCAGCGGCTGTTCTCCGAGGCTGCGGCGTACGCTAAGAGGATGGTGGACGGATACACGTAAGGCAGGCCTCACTGCAGTGTCCAGCGCATACCTGAACGCCGCAGTACGCTCTCTCGGTTGTTTTCCTGTTCTGAATCACACAGGCAAGGCAAATGTGCTAACTGCTAATAATAATGAACGGGAAATATCGCACATTCCAAATGCATCCGTGCTGAACTCATTCACTCCCAAAGACGTTTTTAAACGTCTTTTCAGACTTGGTCCAGAATTGGCTGGTACTGAATGAGTTAATTGAAGACGAAATTGTCCGTCGATGTGAATGTGTGTGGGATTGGGGTTTTTGCAACAGTGGAGTTAGCCGGCGCGGCCTCAATGGTCTTGCAGGAAGTTGCGCGCTCTTGTTTGTGTGTACGTGCGCATAAACAGATCATTCACACCGCGTTGGAGATACAATATGGATTAGAACTAAACATACACAGGGTTGCAAGTTGAGCGAATCATTTGAACCTCAAATAGGTTAACTGTGTTGACCCCTGCCCCCCACCCCCTTTCAACAGGAAGTTATATCCCCACAACAACGCTCAGCTGGGCTTGGCCATCATGCGCGCCGGCGCCATCCACTGGCAGTCGGGCCAGACCGAGCTGGGCCACAGCTTGATCTGCAAAGCTTACGGCATTCTCATGGTCACCCACGGGCCCAACCATGCCATCACCAAAGACTTGGAGGTACAGTGAGACGAGACACGAGCGGAAGTCAAGCTGAATGGAGCACAATGTAGCGTTAGCGGATTTGTCTCACCACACGCTTAAGTGTTTCGGTTCCGGAAGACGCTCTATTTTTAATGCGGGTGTGCGTAGGCCCGCGGACAGGTGAAAAACAGACCTCCATCGCAATCGAGCCATTTTCAGTCTTCAATGTAGTGTTAAGCTTCCCCTGATATTGTATTTTCTTTGTACTGTATTCTTGTGGCGTAACATTTTTTTGTTACACTACAATCCCCTATATTTTTTATTTCTTCTCAGTATGACACTAACAGGAGTGCTGCCAGGGATTTGCGGAGTGGAGGTGGGCGCAGGCTGTAAAAAAAAAAGGGAAAATAACCACGACAATCTGCAAATTGAAAAACTAACACTTGCACTCCTGTTGGTCATGGGCCCTTAGAATCGTTATCACCGCATTCCATCTCCCCATCCAGCGCCTCAGGGCCTTCAACTCTGCTGAACTATTTTGTGTTGGCGGGCGGAAGGCCATCAAAAAAAGTACAGCTATTCATTTTAGGGTGTGCGCATTCCTGCAATTTATCGTGAAGTACTGCCGGCTTATTTCTACACCCACCCAAAAAAGGGTGAGGGTCATTAATGTGGCATTTTTCTGCCTTTCTGTAGTCCATGCGCATGCAGACTGAGAAGGAGTTAAAGAAGAGAAAGACGTCACCCTGAGCCACGCTGATGTCAAGAAGCAGCTTCTCTGTGGCCTGCAGTAGTAACAGAAGGTCAGCTCATGTAAAAAGATGGCGCTCAAGCACAATCACAGTCAAGACTGATTGTTCAAAGCAACTGGAGGACGTGTGGGGAAAAAAATAAAATGTGCTGTCGTGATTGCGCAATGAGAGTCATTCGTAAAATATTTATTTAGTTCTTCTTTTCACATCTTTTATTTCAATGTGAGGCTATTTACAATCATAAAAATCCAACACGTAAGACGACTTCCCAAGACTTTTGAAAGATTGAATGAAGTCATTTTAATCCGAAGGAAGAACTTTTTTAGATTCATTAATTCAATGCCTTTTAAGACTTTTCAAGGTTTCCGTGGAAAGTTCAGATGCATCCAATTAGATACAAATCCACTTTTTGTTATTTCCAGAAGAAGGAAGACTCTATAGTCTTTATCAAAGTCTAAAAAAAAAAAAAGTTAATACAGTATATTTTGCCTGGGAACTTTTTTTTTGTTGTAAAAGTGCATCGTCACACACTGCATTTCGAAATTGCAGTTCGAAGGGGAATTTCAATATTGTCAGCTTTCCTTTCCCTACAAAGACTCTCGAAGTTGCTGAAGGTGGATAGAAAGAAAGAAATCCTCCATCAACATACAAAGTTAAACACCAGCGAGTTTTTGTTTATCCCCTAAATGGACAGAATTCTATAAATAAGTGAACAGTAGAGTAGTACACCTTAATCAGGACCAAAGACATATGAGGTTTGCATTTTCCCCAAACGATGAGAGAGAACTTACTCAATAAAATACATACATAGTGTTTTCCAGTACCGGTAAATGATAAAAGTCCAATTTAAGATTTAAAATCCTATCACTCCGTCAAGGACATGTTAGTGTTCATTGCACAACGCAGAGCTCGGTGCTGGCCTGATTTTGATCGTCAGCGTCCGTGTCTCTGCGGGCCCCGCCGCGAGCGTCCGTGACGCCATCTTGTCGGTAGGAGTGAGGCTGCGTATCCTGCCTGAGCTTCACGAGCAGTTCCTTGCCATCGCTCGAGGGCAGGTTGCCCACGAAGTACTGCGGCGTGAGCTCCACAAGCCTGCAATACAAGATGGTGGAAGGTGAAAATGAACAACAACAAAAACGATTTTTTAAATAGCCACACAATCAGGCCAGGAGGCAGTGAGGCGCGGTACAGATGGAACGCAAGTCAAAGCATCATCAAGCGTTTTCTTTTTCTTTGCAGTCACATATATTGTTATATATTATTGATAATATTTCTGACAATACGTTGAATATCGTAGCGATTGCAACGTTATCGTGGGCCACATATCGTCCCAGTCGCAAATGGTCTTGTCTCAGCCCCGAGTGCCGAGTCTTGAATGCGCCAGTTGACTTACATCTGTGGGTGGACCTCCGATACGATGCGTATGCAGTTGTCACAGGAGATGGAGAATTCGTGGTAGAGGACCCAGGTAGGGGGGGCGGGACGGGGCTGACGACACAGGTACGAGGACAGCGGGTGCAGGTGAGCCACGTGGCGGTGAGTTAACAGGAGGTAGTTACCAGAGCCGTCTACATCATGAGCCACCTGAGGAGGAAAACAACCCCAATGGATTTGCCGTTTGTGTTTACTCAAAGTAGAGACACGATTCCCATCCTGCTAAAGTGGTGCTGTTTACGTTTGCCGCAGTGCATTGTGGGAAGCGAGACGTCAACATCCGCAGCTGGATATGGTTCAATACAATACCTCAAAGTGGGAGCTTACTTTAAGAAAGAGGCCGGAGATGAGAGCCCTCTTGATATTTGTGCAGTTGTCTTGGCATCCAAAAGCAGGGTGTGACACAGGAAGTTCAATTCGCCGCATGACCTCCAGCAGCTCGGCCCTGATCACCACAGCCACCCGCAAGGCCGCGTGGTTCAGGAAGTGTGTGGTGCACCATACCTCATCCTGATTATCTGCAATTAGCACGGGCGGTACAAGTCAGCCGCATTTTCTTCTGCGAACGTGTCTTGATAATATTCCAGCAATCACTGCAGCAAACAAACTGCGAATGACTCTGACAAAAATTGCGCGCACGGGCAACTTACTTTCCACGTAGGCGTTGTAAATGTGAATGAGAGACATGTGGTCGCCTTCCGCGTGCATTAGAGGTCGCCAGTGAGCAATAGCAGCCTCCTCTCTGCCAGAATCTGGCCTCATGAAGCACGAAGGAGCTGAGCCAAGACAAAGAGGAGAAAAGTAACTTACAAAATGAGCTGTTTTAAATTGTTTTGTTTTTTCCAGTTGGATAACACTTGTCAAATATATTTTCAAGCTTTGAGTTGAACTTTCAATCTCTACCCGTCAGCATGGCAGCTATTGTGAGTAGCTCATCCACACAGTCATACTCGCAGGCTGCGATCAGGGTTTTCGCCAAATGTGGCTCCAGTGGCAGTTCTGACATGATGATGCCCACTTCTGATAGGTTGCCATCGTCATCCAGTGCTGCGAGGTAGTCCAAGTCCTCCAAGGCCTGCATTAAAGCCTCTGGGGCTGCGAGCGAGGGAATGAAAGACGGACAGAGAAAGATTGAGGAAAGAGACCACGTTAATCACACAAATGGGCCGCCAGAGGTGTACTTTAAGTTTGGGCTTTTAGCACTAGCGCTCCAGTTCAAAGCAATTAGGCGACTGTTGCCCTTTTGAAGAGTGTGAATAAATCGGCCACAAACGCCTTCTAGCATCAAGTACTACAGCGAAAATCAACTGTACCCAATGCAATAGGGCACATGTGTGCGGCACTTTCAAGATTTTCATTCTAAAAATACATTTATGAATTTACCAGAGCCTTTTTCAACCATCAGGTTAGCATGACATGCGCAAGGGTCAGATTAACACAGTCTTATTTTTTTGCGACATACAAAAAGGTACCTGGTCTGTCTAAGAATTTGCATTGACCCATGTCGGCAATGTCCAGTCTCTTGAGCAGCAAGACTAAATGGCTGAGATTTTCCTCCATGACCCCTGGACAACGCGCTTCACCCATACCATGATCATAGACGGACTGGGGGTAAAGGCGCAAACACAGCCCTACAGGGAAACAAAACGGAAAACATTTAGGAAACTCTTCCGACATTTGTGAGCAAAACATCCACACAGCAAATCTTTTTTTTTTTTTTGCAAAGTCAGGTCATTTGTGGAAATGTCTGCGATGCATTTGACACTACTACGGTGCAGCTGTAACCTTTGGCCTACCGGGAAGGTTGCTATTCACTCTTTGAGCTCGCATGTCCGCCTGGGTCTTGCTGATTGTCTTCAGCATCTGCGAGTTTGCTCTTATCTGAGGATTGTAAACCTAAGGAGGAAAATTAAGAAAAAAAAATTTGACATCTCAGAAATGTGTGGTAGTTATTTCCAACAGTTATACAAATGCTTTTCAAAGTTGGTGGAGGTAAAAAAGTGTTTGTACCCAAGAGGACCCGAGATATACTGTGCAATGTTATCAGTCTATAACAGGGGTGACCAATATATCGATCACGATCGCCTGGTAGCCCGCCGAGTGCCAGGGGTGGAGGGGGAATTGGAAGTCCGTGTGTGTATATTTTTGTTTGAGTGCACACTGCACCCTAAGCATCCTATCAGTTTCACTTTTACAAATAAATAAAGCAGGTCACCTTGAACCTACGATGGCGCATGATCTGCAATACCGAGAGGCATTTTCAAAGCGTAGGCGCACATTCGATAGTTTAAGCAGCCCTGGTCTGTCATGACCGCAAACTTACAGTTTTGAGTTGAAGGCCCGTGTCTATGACATAGCGGATGTCTGGCAGGGAGAACGAAGCCTCAGCCAGGCTATTAGTCAGGATGACTTTCCTCTGGATGGCCGGATCTTCCACACCCAGTGTTGTGCCGTCCTTTCCCTCTGACCCGTCATTCTCCTTGTGAGCCGACATGTCTGCGTTGTACACTTGTTGGGTCAGCCCACCCAGTCCAGCGTGGAGGGGAAGGATCTTGAGAGAACCAAGTTGAGGACTCAGGGACACACGCTCCGCCTCGAGCTGTGTCGTGCACTCTTCTATTTCCTACACAACAAAACAATGAACAGACTACTCGTCACTTCTTTCCAACATCCAGTGATGGACTGCTCAGCAAAACCAATGAGGTGATTTTGGGATGTTGACAACATCATGCAAAGTTATGACGCCCGGAACAATCGTCAAGCATAAAATGTAAAACTTGCACCTGCGCACTAGCAAGAAACACCATCATATCGCCCTCCTCTCCCCTACGATGAAGATCGAGAACCATGTGACAGGCAGCGCCCACAGCATCCTTCCCAGGTGAAAGCTCCCGATACATGGTCTCCACCCCGTTCCGGTTCATAGAGTTCCTTTCCTCTTCGACCAGGCCTTCTTTTTCTTCTCCACTTGTAGGTGCCTCAGAAGAGAGGTTGTCCACGTGGAGGTGAGGGACGGAGGGTCCCAGGAAGGAGGCGAGCCGAGGGGCGAGACTCGGGTGGCTCAGAAGAACCACGCGAAAGTTATCCGGCCTCTGGCGGCAGACGTCGCACAGTAGGCCGAGGAGCACATCCGTTGCCACGGTGCGCTCCTGGAGCTCGTCCAAAACCACAAGGCCATATTGATGCAGCAAGGGATCCGACATCATTTCCTCCAGCAGAAGAGTGTCACTGACAAACCTGAAGAGAGAAACAAAGGTCAACTCTAACCATCGCATAGCGCAGTGGCAGACAGGCAAGGACAGGTGTCAGCACTGCACTTCCCGAGCTCCAAGACGTGGGGGGGAAAGGTTTCGAGCCAAAAGGCGCCTCGGCAGGCGTCTGGAAGAAGATTAGCACCTCACCAATATTTACCTGCTGTTATTTTATCCCGTAGCGGCTCGAACCTTCCGTTTCCCAAATGTTCTTTTGGAAGAGCGAACCCTAACCAAATATTAATGTTCTAGAGTTGACGTAGTACAATGTTTCCGCCGTTCAAAATTGCGGGGCGGCCCCACCTCCAGCTAATTTTGTGACCCCCTCACCCCCCAAAAAATGATTGATGATTTATTTTACAGAGTTTGAGAGTGCAGTGAAGGCAACCCAGGTGTCAAATTACATTGCCGTAACACATTTACCTCCACCTTTGACTGCAAAGTGCAGGGAACAAAGAACACTCAAGGCGTGGCAGCAAGTAAAACACGGATCATGTGACATCATACAAAACTGGCGAAATCCAATAATGTCACCTAGGTGGACTGCGGGATAACCATGACACAGGGCATGTTTTAGATGAGGGGAAAATGAAATCATTTCAGGCTGGTGTATAAGAGTCCTGGCGAGCAGGTGGCTTTAAAAGAGTTCTCAAAAGTAACAACTATTATTTTTGTAGATTGAGAAGTCCTCAAGTTTGCAAAAGACAAAATGACGCAAAAAAAGAAGGGCGAAAGGTTGAAAAAAAATACTCGCAAAATCAAGGATAATCCTTCATGTTAGTCACATATGTTATTCGCCTTTGTCACGTGTCCTGACCTGAGCAAGGTATCTGGTGTGCAACTGTCATCATGAGCCACCCCGTAGCCCACCTCCAGACCCAAGCTGAGGTCCATCTCATCGGCCACGCGAAGGGCCAGACTGACGGCTGCCACCGAGTAAGGCTGGGAACAACACACCGTGCCCTGCGAGAATTCGTAGGACAAAGCATATTCCACACACCACTGTGGCACCTGGAAGACAAGAATGAGGCAGAGAAAAGTGAGCAAGTGGAGGAAGTCGTAGCATGCTGTATATCGGAGGTGCGGAGGCATGCGATGCACTTTTGATTGAATGGAGTTACCTGGGTGCTTTTTCCTACGCCGCTGGGTGCACTGAGCAGCACCATGTTGTGACTCTCCAGGTGCTCCAGTAGATTGTGCCTTAACGTCCATATGGGAAGTTGTTGCCTCTCTTGCAGTAAGGTGTAGTAGCGGGAAGAAAAAGGCAGCCCATCATATGGGTTCACTTCAAGGTCTCGAAGACCATCCTCGTCCTGGCCCCCATCTTGTCCTTCTACTCCGTCGTCCTCTAACTCCCCAGATAGAAGGGAAGACATGGATAGAGAGTCCAGCGCTTTTGAAAGCCCAGACTGGGGACAGGGCTTCGCTGGTGATGAGGACATCAGCAGCGGGTGGCAATGAGGACTAAATGAGAGCGAGAGCCTGGTTTGCAGAGGGAGTTCACCTGCACAACGGTGAAGAAAAAGAATCAGTCAATGACAACGAATGCATAGGATTCCTACCGAAAACATTTTGATAGTGAAGGGTGACATAATGCAAAATATTCTTTATTTGTCATTCGCACATAAACAGTGTGATAGAGGCAAAGAGTTGGGGATGAGGGGGGTGGAAGGCAGGAGAGAAGAAGGGCGGAGATAGCGAGAGTCAGGAATGCAACTCAAATGTGCATTTCAGTACTAAAATGTGGGGAAATGGGCAAAGTTCAAGCAAAGATGAGACACTGTCAAGAATGTTTACAATGAACAGGCCCTGGCATAGCTTTGTTCTATCGCTTTGTGAAATGGAGTTTATTGCCAAACCCAAAAGTTTCGTTTTTTTTAGTCTGGAAATATATTATTGTGGTAAAAAAAGATTCTTGCTATCCTGGGGATTGTAAACAGACAAGTCTTCAAATCATCTTCATTCACAGATTGATTCCTTTAATCAAGTGACTGTTGAAACACAACACAACCAGTCTAATGACGATCTACTAATTTATGATTGGAAATTACATCGGGATGTCAAAAGATTTGCAGCTCAATCACTGCAGACCACTTGAAACTGTTTGTGTACAGAATTACTGCACTGGTGTTGATCTGTTGTGTTTACTGATCTCAAAATATACTTGAAGCGGGCTTACAATGAAATACAGTCATAGTAATTCTTATCATACGACTACTTTTTAGTAAGGCTGAGGATGATTTCGAGCTTTCAAGAACCTACGTCAATATGTTCCTTTGTTTGCATCCTGACAAAATTGCTCGAGATTAAAATGTTGACGACTGATGGTTGGCCATTGTTTAATCTGATCAAATGCCAGCGAGTTAGTTTCATCTGTGATCTTTGATATTCATATTTTAATAGTAGGCTTACCGGACTTGTTATGTAACGATTTAAGCGGTCAATCCAGGTGAGGTCAGCAGTGACGCCAACGTAGCACCATTAATAAAGGCATTGGACCACTACGCTGTGTTTGTGTATCCTTCACTCAATCAATTTTCTAAATTTCACACAATGAAAGGAGAAACTACTGTGTCGTAGAGGCATTTGCTTTGCAGACGCCCAATTGAACGTATGCAATTCATTTATATTCACTTTGTAAGCAATCGTTTTCGAAGGGACACTTCAATTGTTTATATTCTTCCCTTTGTCCGAAACGACTGCTCTTGGTTGTACATTTCCGCTGACCAAAACGAGTCATCAAGTCACACGAGACATTTATTTCCAGCAAAGCCCCAAATAAGCAGGAAGAGTCAAATCGTGTCTGACCTGTTTAACATAACGCCTGAAGTGAGGAAACCAAGCCGAAACTGTTCGTGCCCCGTCCAAAGATGTTGTGGCGGTCGATTCCCTTCTATCTCACAGGCCGCCTCCTCATCTTCAAAAGCAAGTCGATCAAAAAAATAATACGGAAGGTGGAAAAATGCCAACAGCTGATCACAGTCACTTCCTACTAATCCTCACCCATCCAGCTTCCTTCCTGACAGCTGACAGAGAGAGACAGTCAAGAGGTGTTGACGGCAGTCACTAACAGGCGCCATCTTTGCTAGCACGCTGTCAAATGCAGCGTTGCGTTCACAAGTCCTCGGAAAACGCAACATCTTCAACATGTCAGAACGTTTGGCTCTGCCTTCATTAGATTAACGGGAATCTTTGTGGCTCACATCATTTGAGGTTAAAAAAAGTTTCATCTGTGTTTAATTATGAATCGCTTGTGCAAATGATTTAAAAATGTCAAAAGATATACATGATAGCAATCAATTAAAAATAAAATCTCAAGAGTAATTACTACAATCATCTGTAAAAAGCCACTTTGTTTTTCCTGGCTGAGCTCACAGATTGGATTGTCATTCTCAGTCTCTGCTCCCAGTCTTTGCACCAGTCAGCGGTGCGTTCCAGGTTCTGGTAACGCGAGGGTAATTTGTCCAAGGCCTTGATTGCATCGGGTAGGTCAAAGTTCAAGCCGGCCCTACTTAATGTTGCTTGAAACTTGGCTGGGGATGCTGTGGCGAGGTAACACCTGGAAAAGATCACAATCGGAATGAAATATATTGGCTAAGTATGTAATAAACACACGAGGAATTGAGTATGAACATTGGTCGGCTCGTCAAGTCTTTCTAAACTAGGAGGAAAACCTTTGGGAGCGGTTACTGATGCACAGATTTTGCCTATCGCGAGTTCTTTTCGGAACGTAACCCCCACGATAAGCGCAGCTTCACTGTATACAAGAATGACATCACCTTTTCACAGCAGGATCGTGCGGACAGTGGTAGTGATGCCATACGGCCACCGCGGTGTGAGGGCACAGCACATACTGGTTTTCCTCCCAACATCGCCTCGTCGTCGCTAAGATGCCTTCATCATTCACTGTTCCACTTGACAGCGCACATGAGACAACTACAAGTATAAAAGTGGGAAGGAAATGCAACGCTCAGTCAAAGTATGAGAATGTTACTTTGTGCATTGTTGAGCGATAGTGGGTGCAAGAAGTCGACATGGTCTGTACCAGTTTGTGGTGGTTTTCAAGCAGAGTGTAATGATGTAACTGTTGAAACTCCTCCATGATATTCTTCACCGCAGCAGAGTCTCTTTCCAGAAGCAGCCAAAAGACTCGCTCCATGTTATAAGGGTCCTAAATCACAAATCATCATGATCAAAAGGCATTTCCACTGTTTTCTGTGCGACCGGGTAAGGCGTAGAAAAAAAAGTAGTGTGTTTCCGGTAACCCGACCGACCGAGAATTTCTACCTCAAAGAAAAACTTTACGGTCGGCATTTTTTTTCAAACCTTCTACATTTTTGTGTAATAATAATAATAGTACATTTCATTTATAAGCGCCTTTCAAAACACTTAAGGACGCTTTACAATCAAAACAAGAACAATAAAACCACAGACAAAATTATAAATAATAAAAGGAAAGATTAATTTATAGCGTTTACATTGGTGCAAACTCTCGCGATATTCACGTTGCGTCGTTTGCCCTGTCGTCTGTCAACAACATTGAATCATGGCGGCGGCCACAATCTCCGACAACAGTTTAAACCGCGTTTTGTGTGTTGCAGTCGCATGCTCGCACCATAATATTAAGAAAATAGCATCCACTGCTGTATCGAAAAAATTCAACGAGGCGGCGGCGACGTTCGAAGTCGGCCGCGGGGAGAGGCGGGGGGCGGGCGTGACGGTGGGACGGGCGGGGGTGGTGGTACGGCGCGCCGGTCGTTGGCCGGTCGTCTACTCTACCCCCCCGCCACGAACACCCAGCGCCCGCCCCCGCGGCCCGACCCCGCGAGGCCGGCGGCGGCGGCGCACCCCGGCCTCCCGAGCCCGGAGCGAGAGCGAAACCCAAATAGGCGGCGGGAGGCGTCGCGGGGGGAGGGGGACGGTGTCGGGCGCGGGGTCGGTCGGTGCGCTTCGCGCCACCTCCGCGTCCAGCCCGTCCCCCGTCACTACCCCCGGTCAGGCGCCCGTCGGTGTGCTTTAAACGGTAGTGAGTTCAGGGTACGCTGTCCCAATGCGTTGAACGGAGACGAGTCATTGGATACAAACTGGTTTTTGTCCCGCCCACAGAGTTCGGCGTCTCTGGGACTGGATGGCAGTGGGAGGGTACCGGACGCCAGGCTTTTCTGCATCAGATTGGATGCCTGTGTGCCAGTTCGATTGACATTGAAATGAGCCAATCACCGAACTTCTAGTGATTGACATTGAAATGAGCCAATCACCGAGCTTTTAGTGTAGGCATCCGTGCGAGCATTTTTTTCAACTCGCATTCTGTTCCGAGTTGAGCTGGAGACTTCTCCTAATCATTTTAGCGACACTCTTTGTTGTAAACAAACAACTAGCGACAAATTAATCTTTTATTTCTGGTGGGTTTTATTGTAGTTCCTATAGTTGTAGGACACTAATTAAGTACCGGGAAAAGACGCTTTGTTGGTATGACAGGGTCACAGATCATTTTCTTGAAAAGGAACGGAGCTAGAGTAGAATTCGCGTATAAATAAACGGACACATTTTATGATGTCGACCAAAATTGAGCTTCCCCTCTTTGACAGACGACCATCCGGCACTGGTTTCAATGTCTCCTTGTTTTATGTTTTATGGTTATTTTGTTTACGTTTTTGATGGAGGAGGGAGGGGGAAAAAAGATTTTTTTAAAAACTTTGTCCGACCTACCGACCCTATGCTGAAATTTCATGTTACCGGAAAAACACTACTTATTTTTCTACGCCTAACAATATGCGACAATGTCAGCTACTGACAGGTGTAATAGCAATACCTGGATGTCAATGGCAGGAGCCAGTGTCTGCGTGACATTACGTGCCATGGTGAAGTCACCGGAAGTTACTGTCCTGTGAACAATGTCATTGGCATTCACCATGGCCACCAGCTTCAGGGGCAACCCCATCTTCTTCACAATGAAGCCAGCTGAGACAAAGATGGGCAAAAATAAGAGATTAACGAAAGCAAAATCTGTCGCCTGCCTGGTATATCTGCACCTGTCCTGTTTAAATGCCCTTTTAAGTGATCCTGTTCCAAGTTTTTAATGTCATCATGACAATAAATGTGAAACCTCCTGCTTTACGTTTTGCACTTAGGGTCAATAGAAAGTGGATTCTTTCAGAGGTGACGAGTGATCTCAAACCAATGGTACGTGAGCATTGTGACATCTTTTATTTTGCATTTGTACCGTGGGTCATCAGCTTACCTGCAATGTTACCTGCTCCCCCGGTGGGCACCACCACCTCCAGTTCAGGAAGCGGTTGGTGAGCCTCATCCTGCGCCATTCCACTTAGCTGCAAGTACGCATAGATGAAATGCGCAAGCTGGATCAGGATACGAGACCAGTTCACAGAGTTTAGGCTCATGAGGCCATAAGATTTCACCAGTTCCTGATCAGCAAATAAATGACGCAGAGGCTGGTCGATGTCATCTGATGAGCCGTCCGCTTTGAAAACACAAAAGGCATCCGGTTCAATCAAAATGTGCACTATCGACTCAGCTCCATGAGTATCACACCGGTGATACAAATCCTTTTTTTGTGGGGTTCAACATAGCCAATTCTCTGGTTTTCAAGTTAGTTACACCTTTTAACTAGGATAAATGTAAGACTTAACTGGCAAACACAAATCTAAAACCGATGGTAGATATTCTGCGCTATTTCTCATTTGAATAATCAATGTAATCCGAACACAGGGTAACAAAACACACCAGTCACACGTGTCAGGACTTTTGCTTAGATGAAAAAAGTTACCGTCTACTACAGGGGTCACCGACCTTTTTGAAATGCAGAGCTACTCCTTCGGTCCTGTTTTAAGGAAAGGCCAACCAGTTTGAAAACAAAAACAAAAAAAAGTAATCTAAATCAACTACATTATGATTGTTTATACTCCCTGGGCACATGCTGACAATGAGCACAGCACTGACACCTACTGTAGTTTATGTACAATTACACTACGACAGCAAAAAAACAAAGAAAAACCCCCCACTACAATCTGGTCCGGCCCCATTAGTTGAGAAGGAACGGTCTAGACTCCAGACCAAATGCTGACATTTTGCAGCATGTTCACCTGCAAAGACGTGGATATTATCCTCCAGGCAAGTGGTCATTTGTTTCTCCTGGACAGGGGTAATGCGCCCTCGAGGGTAAACCACCATCACATCCACGCCGCAGAGCCCTTTTGCACTCTGGATGGCCGAGCCACCTGTATCACCTGACGTACCTACATTGGAATGCAAGTGGAGAGAAGTCACAGAAGAAATATTTAAATTCTGTTGCAGTATGTGCAAGTTACTGTGACTACTGGAGCCCACCCCAAAATAAATACATGAAGAAAAATAACAGCCCACATTACAACATTCAATATTATTCATTACAGCCGTTACTTTCATACCAACAAGAACAGTGGCTCTGCGTTTCTCCCTCTGCAGGAAGTAGTTCAGAAAGCGCACTGTGCAGGTCATAGCCAGGTCCTTAAAGGCGAGCGTATCTCCATGGAAGAGCTCCATGATTGACAGGCCATCCTTCAGCTGGACAATTCTAATCACATCAGGCACAGCAAATCCAGACAAAGCAGAGTGCACGAGAACTATGACAGGGAAAGAATTGCAATTAGTTGGAAGTTATCCATTTCCCCCCCCAAAAGTATTTCAAATCCTGTCGTCTTCTTTTCCCTCTGACAGTGACCTCACCATTCAGGTCCTCTCTGGGAATTAGCTGAGAGGGAATGAAGATCGAGGCTACTTCCGCCACCAGTTTGGGATAAGACAGTCCACTCCAGCATCTCAGAGCTTCTGGAGTCAGCGTGGGAATACTCTCGGGCATGAACATCCCGCCGTCAGGAGCATAACCTGAGAAGAGTACATCCTGGAAGTCCCATCCATGGACTCCACCACGTGTACTGCAATACTTCATTAAACAACCCTAAATCAACAAAAGCAGGTTATGTATTAACTGGAGTGTGATAATGCGTGTGTGTTAATAGCATTGGTTTCGACTGACACCTGTTACGGCAGTTGAATAAAGACCGTTGAAAGAGAAAGTCGTGTCCTCACGTTTTTCGGACACAACATTTTGGCGACGAAGATGGACTTTAACGCTGCTCCCCTGCCCTCGTTCCTCGCGCTCCCCGGTGAGCCACCAGTCCCGTGGTCCCGCTGGTATGACTCTTTTACAACATATCTGACGGCGATCGGACTAAACGAGGCAAGCGACACACGGCTAACGGCCATGCTGGTGCACAGCTTGGGCGTCGAGGGACAGCGCATTTTTCGTACTCTCGGACCCGCACGGACATATGCAGATTGTGTCACTTTATTGGCCGGACATTTCGCTGCCCCGCAGAGTGTGATAGTCCGGCGGATTACCTTTCGCCGACGAAGGCAACACGCAGGCGAGCCGGTACACCACTACATTGCCGATTTGCGATGCTTAGCGGGCCTCTGCAAATTCGGCGGCTTGGAGGAGGAGATGATTCGGGACCAATTAGCGGAGCACACGATTGATCCCAAGCTACGGGAGAAACTGTTGCTGTCGCCGGACGACCTCCCGCTGTCGAAGGCTGTGGAAATGGCGTTTCAACTCGAGAATGCAGCACAATTAGCAGCGCGGCTAGCTAATCCAGACACACCCACCGCTTCACGGTCTCCCGCGCTGGCACAGATTGTCGCTCCAACCGCTCTACCCGCTGACTCCACCTCCGCCCACGACGGTGCCGAGGTAAATGTGGCCAGACGTCAAGGGGCCGTCACACGCAGACCTTGCGCCAACTGTGGCTCGACGTCGCACCCTACGTGTGCGCCATCTTGTAAAGCTACCGTCAAAGATGCCAGCGCTGTGGGAAGATGAACCACTTCTCCAGGATGTGCCGCTCTGCCCCCACACGGACAAGTCCTCATCCCGCTCACCTGACCGGTCGGGCCCGACCACCATTCACTCCGTGGGCTCCAGCGCTAAGCCATTCAAGTGGTGCACAGTGGAACTGGACGGCGTGAGCTTGCCACTCCTGCTTGACACTGCAGCCTCCAGGTCACTACTGAACGTGTCCACAGTTAGACGCCTATTTCCCGGCTCTCGATTCAGGCCAACGCCGAAGACTTGTTTGGCTATGGCCACACTAAGATTGGCATGGTGGGCACCGCCACCTTCGCTGCGGCGCTATGGCTGCAAAACTCTTACTGCTTTCACCTTCCAAGTCTCCCGTCATGGCGCCAACCTCTTGGGCTTTGACTTGTTTTGCGACTCGGTTTTTCCATCACTGACAACGTGGGCGCCACAATTCTGACAGTGACTACATCCTGGCAGGACCGTTGGCCATCACTCTTTTCAGGTTTGGGCTGTCTCACTGCCTTCAACCATCAGCCACTCATTGATCATACTGTGCCCCGTGATCCAGCCTCTTCGCCGACTGCCCTCGCCCTGCGTGACGACATCTCGGCCGAGCTCACGGAAACTCCTTGACGCTGGCATCATTGAGCAGATTGACGCATCCCTTGGATCTCCAACCTGGTGGCAGCGAAGAAGAAGACGGGTGGTCTGCGACCCTGCGTTGACCTCAGAATGGCTAACAAGGCAGTGATTCCTGACAAATACCCACTGCCCACAGCGGAGGAGTTGGCTGCCAAATTCTATGGGTCCACCGTGTTCACAAAACTGGACCTGCGCCAAGGCTACCTACAGGTTCCCCTGCACCCTGACAGTCGTAACCTTACAGCCTTTGTGACTCACATGGGGTTTTCCGCTACACCCGCATGCCCTTCGGCCTCAGCTCCGCCCCCAGCTGTTTTCAAAAGATTATGGCCACCATCTTCGCAAGCATCCCGGGTGTGGTTGTTTACCTGGATGACATTGTTGTACATGGTGCAACGTGTGCCCTGCATGATGACCGCCTCTGTAAGGTGCTCGATGTGCTGGCGAGCCACAACCTCACTCTAAATGGGGAGAAGTGCATCTTTTCGGCATCGGCTATTGAGTTTGTGGGATTTCGCCTGACCGCTGATGGCCTGAGTCCGCTGCACTCCAACGTTGATGCAGTATTGCGCCTGCCAGAGCCCTCGTGCCCCGCAGAACTGTCCACCTTTCTGGGCATGACAGCTTTCTACTTGCGCTTCCTCCCCAACTACTCTGATACGACTGCACCGCTGCGTGCCCTCCTGAAGCAGGACGCTTTGTGGTCATGGACGCCAGCATGCTCGGCAGCCATTCGCCGACTCAAGACACAGCTCACCTCCCCACCAGTACTCGCCCATTTTGACTTGGAAAGCCCAACGTTCGTGACTCAGACGCATCCAACACTGCGGTTGGGGCTGTGCTGTCCCAGCTCCATCACGGGACGGAGCGCCCAGTAGCCTTCGCATCCAGGTCGCTCACCTCTGCTGAGCAAAAGTACTCTGTTGGGGAGAGGGAGGCTCTGGCTTGTGTTTGGGCTTGTGAAAGGTGGCACATGTACCTGTATGGCCGACACTTTACACTGCACCGACCACAAGGCTCTCACCGCCTTATTAGCTACAACCGGTCGGGCACAAGCCGCTGCGGTTGTATAGGTGGACTGAGAGGTTGCAAGCTTACGATTTCACCACCCAGTTTACACCAGGTAGGGACAACGTGGTGGCGGATTTGCTTTCCCGTGCCATGCCCAGTCCCACAACGGACACGGACCATGACGCCTTGGAACAAGGTTTGATCCTCCATCTCCACACGCCTCCAAGCTGCCGTCTCACTGCAAGACCTTCAGGCGGCGTCCGCCGCAGACCCAACACTAACCAAGCTCCGACCTTCATCCGTGAGGGCTGGCCCGTGAAGGTCTCGGAGGAACTTGCACCTTTCCACCGGGTGAAGGGTGAGCTTTCTTGTTGGAACGATGTCTGTGTGGCTAGGGGCTTTGTACTGTGGTTCCTTTCACCTTGAGGCCCCGCATCCTGACCATGGTTCACGAGGACATCTGGGTATTGTGAGGGTCAAGCAACGCTGCAGGGGCCTAGTCTGGTGGCCAGGTATTGACAATGACGTGGAGACCATGGTCAAGGACTGTTCAGCATGCCTCACAAGCGGCAAGACTGGCCACACCCTCCTCCCCTCTGCAGCCCGTGGCATGGCCGGCCAGCCCATGGACTCATATCCAGGTCGACATTTGCGGTGAGCTCCATGCCATGCCTCAACACCAGCGATTCCTCCTGGTGGCATACGACCTCCACTCAAAATGGCCCGAGGTTCTGCCTGCTGGGTCAATCACGACCAAAGTCGCCACGGACTTCCTGTCCTCTCTTTTTGCACGATGGGCGTGCCCGACGTTATCACGACGGATAATGGGCCTCAGTTCATCTCGGCTGACTTCGCAGCTTTCACGGAAGCGAGGAATAAGGCATATCAGGACGGCCTTGTATCACCCCAAGCCAACGGAGGCGAGAGAGGTTCAACCAAACCCTAAAGAATGGACTGAGAGCACACCTGGCGGACGGCCTTCCTTCTCTTCCGCACTACAGGGCACTCTGTTGCATTACAGAGCAACACCTCATGCCACGACTGGCACATCCCCAGCTTTCCTTATGCTGGGACGCGAATTGCAGCTGCCCTCGACGCCTCCGTCCTCCGACAAGAGCCACTCCAGCATCAGCGTCCTCCCCAGCCACCAAGGTGGCCAATGAGCAGCAGCGTATGAAGCGGCGATATGATGAGAAGCGCCGGGCGAAGCAACCCACACTTAGTGTGTCAGATTGGGTCCGCATTCGCCGCCCAGCCGTTCACACAAATTGGACTCATTCTGGACAGCGCCGGTCCAGATTACTGCCCAACTCGGACCAGCCACCTTCGGTCTGGCTGACGGTCACGCTGGCATGCCAGCCGCCTCAGGAGAGTGGCATCACCGACTCCTTTGAATGAAAGAGCTGAAGCAGATCTGGACCTCTCGGACAAGGACTATGATTTTCCTGCTGCTTGTCCTAGGACCCCAGTGAGGCGCCTTCAAGAACAAGATGAACCAGCTATGCCCGAGACCGGGCCTCGTCCAGCTCGGGTCCGCTTCGGCCTCGTTATTTAGACGATTACGTCACTGACTATTAATATTGAGTTTAGCCAGTGCTTAGCCTGTTGCGTGGCAGAATAACCCACAAGGCTAAGCGGGTGAACCGGCAGTCCACCCGGTTTGCTCAGCTCAGGAAAGGCTTCGTTCTAGTCCTTGTTGGGGTTATTTGTGATTTGAGTTTTCCAGATTCCATTAAGGAGGGGTGAATGTAGCATATGCCCGCTTATACTGCTACATGATGTTACGGCAGTGTCGCAAAGCATTGGTTGGTTGGGTGACGACTGACACCTGTTACGGCAGTTGAATAAAGACCGTTGAAAGAGAAAGTCGTGTCCTCACGTTTTTCGGACACAACAGTTTCATCGTAGGAATACAATTTAAATGGCCACAAATATCTGTGACATCAGTAGACTTTTTCTTGCTTACATTATCATTCTTAGCCATCCTAAGAAGCTGCCTGTTCACAAAGACCTGTGTGTAAATAAATTACTAACTATATACATATAAAAGTTTCTGGCCGATCAAGGGTTGACAAACACAATTACCTCAGTACAAGCTATGCAGGGAATCCCGGTTGAAGATGGCGGCTAAGTCTGCACGTCCCCAAAGAGCCAAAGCTCCCTCTAGTGGGTATTATCTCTATTACGTATACGCAATAAACAAGCAAGGATAGCGGCTAGGGTTTAAACTTTAGTCGAATGGATTCTCTTCTGCGCCGCGACAATTACATACCAGTCAGATACATTTCAAACTTGTCTGTTTGTCCGCACGCTCGCACAATGACGAAAAGACACGCCAAGCGACCTTTAAACTTTCGTCTTCGTCATTTTTAATACAGTATGTACATGACTAATTCCTGCCGTTAACGCCAACCCACTGCCAAAGGCCAATCGCACTTCGCTCTCGCGCTGTGTCGCGCCTTCAGGCACCCACGGAATTCAGAAACACCAACATTAACCGCGTCATCCATCCATCCATCCATAACCGAACGGCTTTTCCTCACGAGGGTCGCGGGCGTGCCGTTACTCCCACCCACCTTTTTTCATACCATAGGAGTACGTGTTGATGATTGTCGAAGAGAATGTAACACCACAGATTCTTAAATGAAAGTTTTTTGTGTTGTTTACTAAACTTAAACTTTCATTCCTGGACATTACGTTTTTTAAATTCTAAAAGAATATATACTCTCTCTGTCATTTTGTTTAGTGTATCTACACTTCTGGTTTCAACTGTATGCTCAGATTAATCTGACATGGTCAGCGGCATCATTCCGGTGATACAAATCAATTCACTGTAAAGTAGGTTACACCATCATTCATTTTAATGCACACCTGAAAACGAGTAAAAACATATATACAAGTATTAACACCGGAGCCATTACAAAATCATGATTATAAAGTTTGAAACATGCAACTCGATAGATTTTACATCAAGTACAGCGGGGTGTCCAAACTTTTTCGTTTGAGGGCCGCGTAACGAAAAATGGAAGGATGTAAGGACCACTTTAAAATTCTTCAACTTTTTGAAATGTGCTGACGTCAGTCAAGAAAGCAATTCTAGATTGTTTTATATTGTCTAGCTAATTTCATCCTCTTTCTGTAATAGTTGAGGATTTTTGGAGTGGACAACAGGCATCTATCTCACAGATCCAGCTCTCAGAACCAAAAAAAAGAACAAACTGACCATTTTTCCCCCCAAAGAATGGCCCCTCGGGACGTAGTTCCAACACCCCCGTGTTAGACCAAGGTTGCCTTGCTGTGATTTAATCAGTCAAGAACCCGCGAGGAAGCATTTACAAATTAACAAGTGTAATATCCTTCACGGTTATCGCCATAGTAGGAAAACGTTGAACGTCCCCCAAAAGTGAGTTTTGAACGATTTCACGAAAGGCACAGGAGCCGCAAAGGAAAATTAAGATGGATCACAACAAATCCCCCCCCGTCCCCCAGGTGCTCTCTCCTCATCGAGACAAACCGAAACGTACAAGCCCGTAGTCACATTCCGCCACGTCCAGGATGTCGCGTCAAATGTGCAAGGCGGAAGACGTGTCCCGTCAAAGCTTTCGCTAGAGTTTTCACGTGCGACATAAACCTGGCTCCGTTAAGTAGAAGTAAAATGATTGACATGTAAAAATAAATTTACCGCACTGGTAGTGTGAATTATCTTGGGATATCTTTTTCAATCATTTCAATAGTTCATGCGGTCAAGGGCGATCGAGAGCAAAACATTTTGAAATTCATCACAGGGCTAAAGGCACAGTATCGTTGTCGTTATTTTCCAAAACACCTTGTCCGATCACTTCTTAATTACCTTTCAAGTACTGTCAAAGATCAGAAAACTGTAGACAGGATTCATTACATTTTAAAAACACGCAACAATCAAAAACGTAGGAAAGAGGGGAAGGGGAAAAACATGCGCTCCTGCTCAAACCAACCGAATACGCTTCAAAATGCGAATGCAGTGTTCAAATGTCGACTCCGTTGTTGCACATCTCTGGAATGTTTTCATACCGATTGGTTGGAGCGATGTAACAATGCCTCCTGGTGTCCCCGATGCAAACGTGGTCAGTACAAGTCTCCGCGGGAGAGATGGCTGAGGACAGGGAGGATGACCACGGGGGACCCGCTCCCCCACAATGCACCGAGACGCGTTTTCCTGCTCACCGCAAGAGACGACGCTCCATCATTCTCTTCGCGGTCCCCTCGAACCATCATATCAGTCATCCTGTTAAAAGGCAAGTTGTTTTTCTTTTTTTTCCGTTTGTCTTTTGTCCTCCACAACACATGCGTGAAGGGCTTTAGCATAATTGCTAATGCTTTGTCGTCGTTCGGGCTTCCGCTCGACATCTGACAGGAAACAGCGGGTTGGAAGAGTTATGAAGAGGCTTATGAGTTGTCCTGCAGCTCTTTGGCCTTGGTCAGGATGGTATGGACATCTGAGATGGGGTAATCCTGAGGACAAAATGAAAACCTTGGAGAACATCTCGGGATTTACATTCCGTCGTCGTCCCTAAAAATTCATCGCGTTCTTCCCACCCATGACCGTTCCAGTCTTGACACTTGGTCATTTTTTTTCTTTGTCGCCCAACGTAAAACAGCCCACAAATCCTCTCGTTGCTTCCTACCAGCGTTATCGTATCTAGTTTTGCTTTTGTTTCATTTTTGTCTGGAAAAAATATATATTTGTGAGGAAGGGAATGATGAAAATTTTTTAGTCCACGAAATTAACACTGGTTTAAATGCCCGTCGACAAATTTCAATTTTGCTTCAGGATCGGTTTAGACCGAAATCTTCCCGTTTACATTCTGACAGCCAATAAGAGCCTTCTTGTTTGGTTTGTTGTGATGCATCTGAGTCTGCTTGGATTTTTGAGGACCGGGAATAAAAGAACACCAGCGGAGAGTTTTCAAATCAATACAATATTTGTTGCATTTTCCAAAAGACACCCACCTGTAGTAATCTCATATTCACTGTGAAGTCTCCTGCCAGGAGGTTCTCCCGGATCAGTCTGTCAATGTGTGACGTGAAAGAGAAACCGTGAACGTGACGCAACACGAGTACTCATTTCATCAATGTGGGCTTGAGTCTCTCACATGAGCATGGCGCAGCAGACCAGGATGAGGAAGTGGAAGCGGTCCTGGTCAGAAAACAGAGTATCCCAAATGCGGATGACATCTGGTAAGAGGAACTCCTGTGATAACAACAGGGTCAGCCAGCGGAAGGTGAAGTACTGAGGCTTGATATTTTGTTCTAGCTATGTGCAAGGAAAAAGGAGAAACACACCATTAATGACAAAATTAATATTTCACCCCCCCATTACACCTCGCAATTGACAGTCCGCGGGCTCCCGGTCGATTGCGATGGACATATCGGGCACTCATGATTTAGGCGGGAAGACCAACTGAACTGAGAACATTTTCTTGTGTCCTTACAAGCTTGAAATAGAGCTCCTGGTCTTTTTCTTTGAGCATTGAGTACACACTCTCCATCTTGTATGTTATGCCACACTGGGAATCATCCAGGCTCTTGATGAAATTATCTCTGTTTTCCGACATGAGGTTGGTAAAACAGAAGAATGTGTCTGCTTCTGCGTGCTCTGCAATGAAAAAAAAAAAAAAAGAACACTATTTCAAGATTACAAATGCAATAAAAAGTCAGTGCAAGTGTTGACTTGGACCTTCCTGTTGCTTCAATCAACATTTTCACATAATATGAATTATTGTCAAATAACTGTGCATCAACTAGATGTGTCGTACGGTTCAACAAATTGTTTCACTTGAACGCAATGTTAACCACCAACCTTTCCATTGGCTGTTGGGGTCTGTGGCAAAAGTGTAGTAGATTGGACCAACAATTTCATTCATGCCCTGGACGTAAGCAATCCCAGGATTGAGTTTGGCATAGATGAAGAGGATGCGCTCCACCACTTCCCAATGCGCTTCACTCCCATTGGGCAACACCTCATATTCATTAGACGGGTACAGGTTCAAAGACTTTCCAGGGGAGCTGACCTTGGAGGACAGATGCAATTCACTCGAGTGACTTTATGGTGTGCAATGACTGCATCAAAGCTCAAACAAGTGGTTTCGCATCGCAGTTTGCAACGTCAAATGAGCGCCTGCTAACTTGTTTATGTGACGTGTTAAGAAACAGATGCATCATGCCACGATCCAACATCCGGCGGGGAAATGACACAGCATTTGATTAAAAAGAACACAATGCCAACATTGAAGCGTGGTCGTGGTTTTGCGACCGACCACATGCTAATTTCAGCAAGGAGTCAGTGTTGACATTGCTAAGACGTGATGAGCGACTCATTACCTTCTAGCTCTCATCGCAAATGTGGAGAGGTAATCTCGTTGCGCAAATCTGATCAAACATGTTTTCCCAAATATAGTGTATGGAAGAAGAAATTGACACTTACATTGGTTACTCCACTGCGGTTGCGATTGACCGTTTGTGCTTTCAGGGTGGTTTGTTCCACTCGTCGACGCAATGTCTCATAATCATTCTGAGGGTCTAAGATGAGTTGGCAAGGGTAGTCCGTCGGACGCTGAAAAAAGGCCATGTCTGGATACAGCCTCCTGTCAAATAAAAGCATTTGTATTTTACTGCGGGTGCAAGAAACCCCACATTCAGGAACTCAAGTGTACTTCTGATGTAAGAGGACAAAGAAGATTTGGGAAGAAACAAATATTACAGTATTAATTTCGGTCCATACCTTACATCCTTATCAATTTGAAGTAGAATTTCATTATCTTTGAAATATGTATTCCACCTGCTCTCTGGATTCGGATTTAGAGGCTGAAAACAAAGCAAGAATAAGCAAAAACATTTGCTTGATTTGAAACCTTTGTGTGTGATAGATATCTGTGGCTCAGACATCTGTCATGACAGGCATTTGAGCACAAACTGTGACATAAGTGCCCCATTGCAATCTATTTGGCGATTTAGACTCACATGGTCTTCCATTGTAACGTCTTCTCTGGATAGGCCCAGGTTGGCCTTGGCAATGCCAGGTTGGATGATCATTTCTTTCAGAAACTGTGAATACACCTCCCTGTATGTAGCCAATGAAATGTTTAGGACAATTCGACCTTTTTGAAGAGGTGTGGTATTATAAATATCAAGAGATAAACTAGATTCTGGATGAATCGTTTTCTTTAAAAAAAAAAAAAAAGTTTAGAATCACAAAATCAATGACCAGCTTTGGAATATGAGCTTACACTATTTTCTTCTTCATGACCAACATATAATGAGCTTTGGGATCACTGATCATTAATAGTAAAAGGCATGAGGATTCAAACCGGGCATTCATAGTAAATGGAATGAGGATTTTTATTTTAAACTAAATAAGAGAAGACAAATGTAACCAGCTGGGGTTTGTATGTCATATCCAACACCACTGCCATTTCTCTTATTTCCACTGCAATCTCCATCCAATCATAAGCAGTGTTGCATTGAACACGTACAAGGTTTAGCCTACCTCTCCTTTTTGAGGAACGAGTCCCATCCTGTCTGATCAAGAGGAAGGTAATTAAGAAGGATCTGAAAAGAGTAGAGTAGAAAGCAGATTTTCTACAAAAGTTTGTGAGCAACTTGAAAAGTTCATCAAAAGGGTCATCCATAACTCAATGTTGGGCTGCAGTATAGAGCATGTTCAATAATTGACCTGTGGGTCATAAATGATGCTTACCTTCCAGCTAAGTGCCCGTATGCCTCCTTCAAATGGAATTCCTACGATGAATAAAGAAAAGGATGCTCAAGGACTGTTCGGCAATGACTTATCAGAGCAATAGGACCCAAGACAGAAACTTACCATTGAAGCACAGCTCCCTCAGTGTTTTCAAGTTTATGTTTTCTTCTGTCAAAGCTACTTTGAAGTCCTGTATTCTACGGAAAAACAATGGAGAATGTTTTGATCTGAACCATCCTAATGGAATTGGAAACATGTTGTAAATTCTGCATTCCCAAATATTTTGAGAACATCTACAGTATAGACCAGGGGTGTCAAACTCCTTTCACATGGTGGGCCACATACGGCCTCTGTAGATGTCAAGTGGGCCGGACCATTAAAATGATACCATACTTTGCTAGAAATAACCAAAACAATATGTCTTTCCTTTGTTTTGGTATAAAGAAGCACAAGAACATTAGGAAAATGTTGACATTTAATGAACATATCTTTTACAAAACATTTCATGAAGCACCTTACATTTCCATCGACAAATGTGCAATTTACTTTTATCATTCACATATATGCATTGAAACTGATCCCACTGATTGTACAAACTTTAACAAGTAATTGGTATTGAAAAATATAGGAATGGACTTTAAGATTAAACGAGATTTATAAAGAAACAAAGTTTTAAACCATTTACACGTGCATATAAAATCTAAATGTAATCCCTGCCTACACTTTACAAACTAAGGAGAGCGCTATTAAATGTGTAAATGTGAGAGTGCTATTGATAGCGTCTGCCCTCCATCCTTAAATGTCTAAACAACCTTAATTGACTAATCATAAACACGTCTGCTGCACACGAGAGATCCTGGCCCGCGTGTGATAACCGCAAAGGCCCACGGTGGGACAATTTAAAAAAATATTTGTTAATTGGTCGCTACTTCCCGGATTTTCGTTTTTCGCGGGTGGTTTTGGTCCCCATTTTGCGAAAAACGAGGGATTACTGTACTGTTTTACATGATCATCTCGCGGGCCGGATTAAACCCCTTTGCGGGCCGGATCCGGCCCGCGGGCCGTACGTTTGACACCCCTGGTATAGACTATACTTCACAGAACTTAAGCACATGTATGCACACATGTACATGCAGGATAGACCCTGTACATTTATACATATGGTTGTTCTCAGAGAACTTGGTCCAGGTGTATGACATGTGACCCCAAGAGTAAGCTTGTGCAAAACCAGTTAAAAATGATATATGCTTTAAATCAAACCTTCCTCCAGTGCAATATGAATAAATAAATATAGCTCACATTCACTCAGCCCTGGAGATTGTTGAAAGCTATATTTTTTTACCACAATATCACCATGTTGCCACTAAGCACACCTCCAATTTGTTATTTGCTAATGGTTAGAGAAATGAAAATATCAAACGTGATTTGGATCTGTTTCTGAATTTATCATGTGCTTATGTCCCGTTATTAATTAAAGCAAGACCTGTAAAAATAAATAAGCACAGAACACAATTACTTATTTGAAGGCAAAATACCATAAAATCATTGCAGAAAATGAGGGTATATCTGACGGAAAACGGGTTTGAATGCCAAATGAGCACAGTCGGTCGATTCAATTAAAGAGTCCGACTTTTAGAATTTAGTTTGGAACACGTTTTCAAAAATACACAGTCAGCAAGAGAGCAAAATCAGTTGCCGTTAGAGGCTCGTTTTAGTTTAGTAGGACGTTATCAGCTGACGTGCTAACGGAAGCTAGCATCGCTAGCTTGTCAAGCGGACACCTAAATATTTTTGGGGACAACACCACGATTTACTGACGACATACGTTACATTTCAACACAACACAAAAGTGAAATGTAAGCGGCGCGGTCCACAATAGCTCTTGAATGCAAGTTGACGGTTCTGCTAGCCCGAATTGTGGTCAGGATGCTTTTGTCACTGTAATAAAGACCGATCGTGTATTGCATGCTATTTTCACGCCCATCATCCCTCGCAGAACGTACCTGTTTTTGTATGCAACGGACATATCTGGGCTAGCGGCGATATTTTCATGCAACTATTTCCAAAAAGGTGACTGAGAGAAGTCGTCCTGTCACTTCCGTCTTCACAACACAGTGAGAAGGCACCACACTCCAGTCTACGCATCCTGGTGTTCTTGCTTGCACGTGACTGTACAGAGGAGGGGAGGGACAATAGTAAGTACGGTACCTTGACTTTCGCGTTTAAGTCATTCCGTGACCAAGTTTAGGACTCAATCTTACTTGTATAACAGATCATTTTCCCCATTGAAATGCCCTTCTCGCATCTGTACTTATGCCCACTTCTGTCTCTGAAAATGTAAGAACGACCCCCTCCTACTGTATTTTGGATTTTTCCTGTGAAAGTGTTGTTTTCTTCGCCATAGTTCGCTGAATGGGTGTCTTAATTAACTGCCACCTTAAATTTAGGTTACACATTGTTAACGTGAAAACCGTGACTGTGACTCATTTGAAAAACATTGAAATCCCTGTTAGTTAGCTTGGTGCTAAAATAAGAATGCTCGTGATCGAGTGCCTCATCTCTGCATGTGATTTTGCACATCTGATAGATACTGTAGATGGGAGAGCTTTTACCTTCTTCTGTATGTTGGTACAGTTTTTATTATCTTGTATTTTTCTTCACTAATGGAGAGGAACAGGTGTAAGTGCAATTAACTGATATGAATTAATATAATACAATTCAAAACTCTTAAGTGTGGCAGGGGAACCAAAGGATCGAAGCTGAACCAAAGGAACAAGCGGATAGTTGCTGACACGGGTGTCCAGTCACTGTGTGGAACGTAGACACTGATGTATGTTAAAATAACATTTACAAAGAAGTGTCAGGCATGACTATGTATGTGTTTTATTTTATCTGCCTGACTGTGGACGGTCTGATAATGACGCACAGATTCACAGTCAACCCTGGCCACCCCTCACTGAGGTGTTGTGTCACTCTGGCCACCCCACGGAACCATTTCTGGCTACGCCCCTGTAAGAGCGATGCATCCTGCAGTGCACCATGAACATAATAGTAGGCGATGCATTTTTAAGTTTGGCACATCAACCCACATTTTTGTTCATTTCTATAAAACAGACAGAACTGCACCACTGTACACATCAACGCTGCAGTACCACAAACTGATACTGTCTATATAGCCTATATGTGATATGACTTTTTGGGTGCTAAATCTCATTGCATTGACAATCATGTTTGTTTTTCTCCCCCGTGCATAGCAACGCGAGGAAACGAGGAAGAGGAACAGGAGGACTTGTAGTAGAAGTAGGAGGAGTCTGTTTGTTGACATCAGAAGAAAACGAAAATCAGATGAGCCAAGACTGGTGATAACAACTCAGTTTCTCGCCTTTAGCCAGACGGAAAGCCTTGGCGAAAGCTAAGGTAGACCATCAGATGACGACTTGCCCACTCAGACACCGCTGACCACTGACCGTTTTCTGTATTTCCACATATGTTTGGGGCTAGCGCTAGCCGCACTGCTAAGTTCGCTAACACTGCAGGGAAAGTCATCGTTAGCCCAAAGCTAACGTAACCCGAAATACACAAGTGATGTACACTACCGGCTATTGGAAGGCCAATTCAGAATAACAACTACCTGTAAGTCGTGTGAGTCATTATGAACGCGTAAATAACCGTTCGCCGCCCGGTCATATCTGACTGTTTCGTTGGTGATATTTAAGTAAAATTGTTCCACTTCATCGCTAACTAGCTTGTTTGCTAAACTTAGTCGCTTTGGATTCATTGCTTTATTGCTAACAACCTCGTAATAGCTCCCAGAAGACGAGGAAAGTATACATTTAACTGAAGTGAACCTGCAATAGTCCCTTCGCTTAATATCACGTTAATAGGTCATATTGATGTAAATGTTTGAACAAGTTGCAAAGTAGCCAACTTCAGTCGTTAACAAGCAGCAAGATGGCCAATGTTGTGTTTTTGCTTGCCATGTAAATTGGAAGTACAGATTCCGTGGAGTGGCTTGTGTCCTTCACCACCTGACATTATTTCCCCTTCACACATTCCTTTTTTATTAATAATTTCAACATTAGTCCTATAGATAGAATGTAATGAAACTATGTTTTTTTTCCAATGACAAGTGTGCCACTTGCAGCAGCCTTATGTTTAAACATATAGAGAAGTACTGATTATATTGACATTTATATTCAGCGGTGTTAAAACCTTTTTCCTGCAATATTTACCCCATTATTTTCCATTGTGAAGTTAATCTCTCCTCTATGTGACTGTAACGTGTTTCTTAAACTCTGGAGGAAAAACAAATGAGCAAAGGTTTGTCAAAATTGTGGTACTGCTCACCCTCACTCAAGTCCTCATCCTCACCATTCATTTAATTTGTCGATACTTGTCTCATCAGGTCCCCTGCACTGCCAAGTCTTGGATCTGAGCCAGACAAAAAGAGGCGAAAATGGCAGCCAAAGCAGGAGACAACCCCGACAGCCTCATGACTCTGGCAACGGTATTCTGCCTGAGGAACCTGAGAAAGACGATGTGCTATCAGGGTTCGAGGGACAAGCTCTGCTTGCGCTCAGACATCTTTCTTCCCAGTGAAATCTGTGACAAATTGGTCAACGTGTATGTATATGGCCTTACCACGATGACACGTTGCTCATTTCACTTAGTCAGTTGCGTGTGCCCTGAATGTATTGCAGAGCTCATGCATCCTACATTTTTGTTTGTTTGAATAGGTACATGGAGTTGGTGCATACAGAGAGTAACTTTGAACCAGAAGAGAACTTTTTCCAACTATTCTCAGAACCTCGGAGCACCAGACTCACCAGGGTGCAGCTGAAAGAAGACTTTGTCCGTGACAGAGACTTGGAGGCTATAAGGAAACAGGTAAAAGGCTGGAAGATCACTTTTCATAATGATTGTTAGGGTGTAATAGAACTGACCATCTCTGGGGAACTGTGTTTCGTATTTATAAGTACAGTACGTTCACACCTATTTTTATACTCACCTGCTCTGTGTGATTTTGACAACAAAATATGGTTTGGAGTTGAGGTGTCTGGATTCATCTATGATCAAATGAATCAACAACAATTTTATTAATCAATTAATCACTTTGTCCCATTGTTCAACTTGAAATTGTCCAAATCCTCCTGTTGCAAGAAATATGCAATTAGAAAACGCTTTTGGAGGGTTGACCACAACACTCAGGAGGAATGATAAGTTATTGAAAAAAATAATGAGAAGAAATAAATTTGTCCTCCATTAAAAGTCCTTAAAATATGTTGAATGTTTTCTTCCAGGACCTGATTGAGCTTCACCTCACGTACTGCAACAGTCTGTCATCCCGCAGCTTGAAAACACTGACCTGCTTCCGCGAGACGCTGGTCTCTCTTTGTCTCTTTGGCTGCAGCAACATCTTCTATAGGAAGGGCGGCGCCCCACTCGCCTGCAATGAAGACACAGAGGATGACGAGGAAGAAAGCCCCATGTCGAGGCAGGCGTTAAAGACGGACTTTAACTTTCAGGGTTTCAACCGCCTGCGGTTGCTCAACCTGGGAGGCTTACCAGATGAGATGCATGCCGAGACGCTGCTCAAACCCTTGAAGTCGCTCACCTCACTAGATCTGTCTAACGTACAGTTACTAGGAACAGCTT
Organism: Hippocampus mohnikei; assembly: GCA_026261675.1. Classification (NCBI taxonomy): domain Eukaryota; kingdom Metazoa; phylum Chordata; class Actinopteri; order Syngnathiformes; family Syngnathidae; genus Hippocampus; species Hippocampus mohnikei. The sequence continues at coordinate 1,452,333 of JAKGUB010000807.1, read as the reverse complement.
TTCTCACTCAGTGGAAAGACAGACTGGCATCTCTTGTTCTCTACAATGTGGACCTTTCAGAAGAGTTGGTCAATACATTGGTGGAACTTGTCAATCTCAGGTGAGTACCAAGGTCTGCTTGCATTTTTTTCTATGTCTATGTCAGTTGCCGAAAACTTGGTCAACATGGTGCGGATACAATAACAAATTAATAGGTTTTTGCACCATACTCAGTATTTTTAAACTCTCATTTTAATACCCAATCAAACACAAGCTTAAATTAGTTGATAACCAAATAATTGTGTTATTCACTGTCCAAGTCCACCAAGAACTCATGAACCTGCATTCCTCAGGCATCTTGACATCTCACGTGAGTGTCGGAGGACCTCCAAGTATAAGATGACCAGGAAAATCTTGACCGCTATCGTTCAGCGACTGGTCAATCTGGTCTCGCTGGATATCTCGGGTCACATCATGCTTGACAACTGCACAGTTCCACACTTAGAAGAAGCCATGGGTCGGCCCAGGTGGGTAAATAACACAAAACAAAGCAGATATCAGAACCTCTTTAGTGATTTTCTGAGATCATTTTCTCTTCTCCAGTAACGAGCCATGCAAGAGCAGCATCTACCCTTTCCAAGAGCTGAAGAGGCCTCTGCAGTTTTTGGGTTTATACGATACCACCCTTTGTAATGTGACGCATATCCCTGCTTATAAGGTACACCTGACAGAAATGCCTTCAATCTTCTGAAAGTAAGCCGTCTCGAATGCACGATCCTCTCGATTGAATTCAGTGGCGGAGAAGAGGCTCGAAAGCAAATGCAATCCTAGGCATTGGTCACTGCTGGTTTTGGACAAAAACACAACAGTGTGCCTTTTTTTTTTAACCCATGTTACCCATGCCATCAGCACCAACACAGCCCCATACCATCACAGATGCTGGATTTTCGGCTTTGCATCCAAAACGGTCCGGATGGTTCTTTTCCTTTTTGGCCCGGAGGACACGACATCCTCAATTTCCCAAAATAATGGGAAATGTTTTTGCTACTGCCGCCTACCCTCATTGACCTTTTGCTAAAGGATACTTCAAAGGTTCTCAATAGGGTTGATCATCAGGGGAGGATGAAGGCCGCACATTTGCATTGACCATTTATAAACATCTTAGAGTAACATCATTTACAGAATCATTTGGAATGTAGTGTGCAGACTGAAGTTGAAAGAAAATCTCTTGGGGGAAATGGCTGCCATTCAGGCAAAGCTGTTTCTGAGGGGACCCTAACACGGAAGCAAACGCTCTGACAAAAGGTTGCGTGTATTCATAATGCTTATTAACAGCTTTTGTTTGTGCTTCTTGGTGTTGTGGCACATTGGCAGGTAACTGGATCAAAGAATGAAGACCAGGTCCTGAATGCTATTGAAGCTTACACCGAGTTTCGCCCTGAATTGGCCCACAGAGCCATCAATCAACTGTTTGACATCGCCAGGATACAACATTGTATCCAGCTACTGCGAGCACTGCGGGTAAGAGAAGGACATCGACAACCCCCCCGCACCCCCAAATGTGGCTGTTTACATGACTGCTAAAAATGTCTCGTTTCAGCTCGTTATAGCAGCATTGAAGTGCCATAAATACGATAAGAGCATTCAGGTGACAGGTAGCGCTGCGCTCTTTTACCTGACAAACACTGAATACCGCAGTGACCAAAGTGTGCGTCTTCGCCAAGAGGTCATTCGAGTGGTTTTAAATGGAATGGAGCAATACCAGGAGGTCACCGTAAGTGTGCTCTTCTTCCATTTTTCTCCGACACAAAGGTCATCCTTCAAACACTTGTCTAAATTCTGAAATATACCTTGCTGTTCAAAATAGCTTCACAAAATATGGAAAGTATTGACATAAAATTGATTCTTCCCCATAGTGAGGATGTCTGCTGTGTCATTTGTTTGTTTGATATGATTGTAAATGGAATAATCTTGCCCCCTCCACCACCAACTCAACAAAAGGTTCAAAGGAACTGCTGCTTGACTCTGTGCAACTTCAGCATACCTGAGGAGCTGGAGTTTCAGTATAGTCGGGTCAACCAGCTGCTGCTCAAAATCTTGGAGCCGGCAAGGCAGGACGAATCCATCCAGAGAATTGCTGTGCACCTCTGCAATGCTTTAGTCTGTCAGGTCGACAACCACCATAAGGAAGCTGTGGGAAAATGGGATTTGTTAAGGTAACATCAAAATTCAGTTTTCCACCCCCCCTTTAATATTTCTTCTCGTGAGGTTTCACAAAAAGTCCTTTGTTCCCAGACAATGTTGAACTTGATACAGAAGAAGTTGCAGGATCGATTGGTGAGTTACTGGATCCTGAGATCTCAGTTTTCTTTGAAGACCTCAGTATGATCCAGAGGTTTTGAATTCTATGTTCATTGATTTAATGGAAAGTAGATCTGCTAGAGCTACAAGCTCAAGAAATAACATTGTGCGTTTTGTTTGCATTCAGTGTGACCAGGTGATGGAGTTTTCTTGGAGTGCTCTGTGGAATATCACCGATGAGACACCAGACAATTGTCAGATGTTCCTCAATTGTCATGGCATGAGTCTCTTTCTAGACTGTCTGAAAGTGAGTGTGGTCCCACAAGTTCCAAAGACTCATAAGGACCTCCCTGATACATCTTTTGCATTCTTAGTATTCTTTTACCAAATTAAAGCTTCTTCTGTCTTTTTGAAACTTAATCGAAGGGGTTTCCAGATAAGCAGGAGCTGCATCGCAACATGCTGGGGCTTCTGGGTAATGTTGCCGAGGTCAAAGCGCTCCGACCAAAGCTGGTCACACCGCAGTTCATCTCTGTTTTCAGGTAACGCATTACTGAGGCCAGCGAGGCGTGAAGTCAATTCATATTTTTGCACATGAAAGTACAAATTCTCTGTTGAAGCGACTTACCGGAACAGGTACTCTTGACCAAAGTGCCATCACAAAAAAGTGCCAATATTTGTTTTAATACCTCTCAAGAAGTTTGACAATTGGAAGGCAAAAGTTGCATATGCACTTCAATTTTTCGAAATGGTATACAATGCCGTACTTCCTTCCTTCAAACATTTGTCATAAGTCTCTTCTGTTTTCCCCATCACTCACATGGCAGCACTCTACTAGACAGTAAGGCCGATGGGATCGAGGTGTCATACAACGCATGCGGCGTGCTTTCCCACATCATGTTCGATGGACCAGAACTTTGGTCGATGGAAGAGCCGCTAAGAGACACGGTGATGGACAAAATGTGGGATGCGATTCAGAGCTGGGATGTCAGCTCACGTCGCAACATCAACTACAGGTGACAATATCTTCCTCACCAAGGAAATAACGTGGCCAGCGGATGTTAGTTTACTTTTAATTTTGTCATTAAAATATATGTATGTGTGTGTAGCACGGGCACAACTGATTTATGTCAGCCATCTAGTGGTGATTGGTAATATTACAACTGAAAATTACAGTCAACACCTGCCTACTCGCATCGCAGTTCAGCAAAATAAAATGTTTTTTTAATTAATCAAGGGGCCATGCAGCGGTCATGGGGTTTCCTCCTTTTAAACTGTTCTATTCTCTCAGGTCATTCGAGCCCATTCTGCGACTTCTGCCTCAAAGCATTGCTCCAGTTAGCCAACACTGGGCCACATGGGCTCTGTACAACCTAGTGTCAGTTTACCGTGAGTATCTTAAGATTCAGCCTGCGTGTCAAAACATTTCACTTTACTGTGCTGGTTCTTTTCCTCGCTTAAAAACATTGACACACATGGACAGTGGCCTGCTGATCTAAATACATTTTGCGATATTAGAATAATGTTCGCATTGGTCCAATCTTTGCTCCTGTCCTGTGTGCAGCAAGCAAGTACTGTCCCCTGCTCATAAAAGAAGGAGGAATTGTCCTTTTGGAGAGAGTTTTGGAGTTGGAAAGTTCGCAGCCTGAGACGAAGGATATGGCCCAGTAAGACAATCTTTTTCACACACCCATGCAATTTACATGCCATTACATCATAAAGTCAAACGCAAAAGATGAATAGCTAAACAAAACAACTTCAAACCAAACACAACAGCAAATGGAAAAAAAAACACACCCAAAAACATTAACTAAACAAAACATCGAAAAGCTCCCGACAACAGCAAATCCCCAAAACACGTGAACAAATGACTCAACCCAACATTTTCAAACTGACTGTGGTCTATATGTGGGGGTGGGCGTGGGATCAGACTCAACAGCTGATTGGACGAGAGGGACAGTACCGGAAATGGGGACTTTACCCTATAACAATGTTTCTGTTTAACTGTTTCGTTTGTCATTGAAAACACAAAATAGAGCTCAGTAATTCCTTTACGGAGGATTGCATCATCCCACAGATCTCTGCGGCCAAGTAAATCTCTTGACTTTTCTTTCAGGAAAGTAATGGAGCAGTGCGAGAGCTTTAAGGAAGACCCCATGGAAACAAATCATGCCCAGGAGGTAAACTACGGACAAAGAGGTTGACGCCGCTGAGCCTCGGTATCCGGCAAACATCGAGCAGAACAACCGAAAGCTCCTCGTCATTACCACAAGGGTCAACGTGTGCATTTTCTTATTGTGATTAGTTTTCATTTTGTTGGCAGAACTGTCTCTCTGACCCTTTTCACAGCAGTTTGAGCACCAGCTTAACATATATGACGTCTAGGGGTTAAGGCACGGTGAATGGTGTTTTTACCTTTGCTGCTCACAAGCCTCTCATCTGATGGGATGGGATGGGGGGGTTGGGTGGGGGGGTGGGTCGTGTGGATGGCTGACTGTTATCGCCCAATGTGTGTTTTGTGAAATATTTCTTAATAGAACATAGCAGCGGGATTGATGCTTGATTCTCGGCGGAAGGAAACAGACACGCTCCGCAGCACACAACAATAACCAGGTAGCATTGACCACGGCGGAGGCTAACGGTCACGCGGTGTCGTGCAACACCCGCATAAGGTGGCCACCCTCTCCCGGTTAGCTCGCTGAGCTGCGGTCACATAAAGCTGAGCCAAGACGCAAGTAGGCTGATGTTGGCTTGAGGGAAGACTCTGCAGATAGCCTTTTTGTTACATATGTAAATATTGTTTGTCCCTTCCTCTTACCGTGTGTATGTTTTATAATATAATTGTAAACAACCACGACTGTACCCTCTATTTAAAATTATTTAGATTGGGCCGGCAAATGTTTCTGTGCATACTCAATCACTCAAACTACGGTTTAACAATCTGTGGTCGCTTAAAGGATCGTTTGGATTTAGTTGCGGCGTTTAAAAATGGAATGCTGTCCTTGCTTGCCGTCGGTACAATCGCATTGATTACCTTCATACTTACATTACACATTTGTTGCCTTTTATGTCTGCGTTCACAAATCACAACCAATGACAATGATGTCGGACGAATGGCACATTTAAGGAAACGATGATTCACACTTCTACTGGTTAATCGGATTGCCGCACTATTGCTTCAAAAACGAGGAAAATCATTTTGAATGAACACATTTTTTGGGAGCAAGCTTTACCCTCAATCATTTTATTGTTTAGAATGTGAAGGTGTCAAATGAAGATTGTCTCGCAAATAGTTGACATTTTGCTCTCACGTGTGGGTGCAGCAGTCCACATACCTGACTTCTGTGTTGCGTCCACTTCCCGCTCAAGTGTGAGAGTGAGTGGTTATCTGGCGACCAGTCGAGGGTGTGGTAAACTGGGTTAGGCTTTAGCTCACCCGTGGCCCTGAGGAGCACAAGTGGTCAAGTTGTCACACAAATCGTTGGATTATAAATGTTGCTGTGAAAATGATAGCACCCGTTGTAGAGGTAGAGATTACAAAGATTTGCAATTACGCCATTCAATTCTGTTTGTCATTTCGGTGGTGGTGAGGAGTCAAAGTGAAGATAATCCCTAAATTGTAATTTATTTCTATGTTTTTTGGGTTTTTTGGGGGGGGGAGCACGGGGTGTTGTAAATTATTGAAAAAATGAGATTTCCGACCTGCACGATGGAATGTTTTGTTGATGGAATTTTCCACGCCTCTCAAATACATCAATCCATTTCTGGAGCGCTCAAGGTCATCAGGGCCACAAGTGAGCTGGAGTTTAACCCGTTGGACTTGGGGCGAGAGGCGGAGCACAACCTGAACTGGTCGTGCCCTTGTACATGTAGATGGGAAAGAAAGACATGTTAAAAAAAGTGTGAACTCAAAATTTGAAGGCAACAAATTTTAAATTGGGCAATTCAACAAAATATTTTAAGTTTTGAAAATTGGCCTTCCCACATTTTCAACAAAGAATCACGAGTTGACAGAACTAATTGATTTTTCAATTGCCCCCCCCTTTTTTCCCATGACTGTCAATAATTTATATTTTAAAGTTGTAGCCTTAAAAAAAAAAATACAAGTTGCGTTCTTTAGAGTGTATCAACTAATGATCAAAGTTGCTCAAATGTATGCGTACTGCTCACCGTCAGGAAATAGTGGGGTTTACTATTTATGTGCAGCAATCAAACAATCCTCGCTTCAGAGTCCACTTCCACAGCAATCAATCAACATTCACATCATAGCCACTGGCAGCTGACTTTTCCGATGATCGAATGAAAATGCATCCCGGTGTGGGTAGCGGGAACTGGTTCCCAGTATTAACTAAGCTCACAGTGCATCACTGAGTTCTCTTCCTCTCGAACCATTTATATTCACAAGTTCTGAAAGCCATGTCATATCAGTCAAGGATCCACGCTGGCTTTACTAACTACTCTTCTCGTGTACAGTTTTTATTTTTGCGGTGACTCAAGGCAGTCTCAAATCTCTAGTCGGCAGTGATGTGAGAAATAAATGCACTTCATGACTTCAATTTTGTATTTCTGTGTGTAGGATTCATCACCATTGACAAATATGTTCATACGGTGGAGTTTCCAGCGATGAGGATCACAATTTCACAGTTTTCCTAAGCTTTAATAGAGTTGAAAAAGTGTTGCGGCGCTGTTGCTACTGTTGAGACGCTGTCTTTCCTGTTCACATATTTGTACTGGAAGTAGAGAAAATGACTTGGGACTCTTAAACCATTTGTCAGTTTCACCAGTCGTCATAAAAAGCCTGCAACTGGTTTCTTCTGTAACGGCAAGTGTAATCCAGATTTGAGTGAACTTCATCCACATGCTATGGATTTTTTTGGCTCCTGATCTAAATTGTACCAGGCCATTAGTGTAAAGGTGAACAAGCAATAAAGATGGAGTGGTAAACAAAGTGTAGTATGTTGGTTTTTTAATTCGGTTTTAGTATTAATTATTGTTTGTTAGTTTTCGTTAACTAGCCTTGGTTCACACAGCCTCATAATACTGTATTATACTGAGCCCGGATCCACTTATCTGGGCCTTCCAGAAGGGGGCGCTTGTATTGTAGCGTTATTATTTGTTAATGCGACTATTACTGAGGGGGGGGGGGCACACACTGTCTCTTTAAACGCAGGGAAGGGAGTCGACTTCCGATCGTTGGATGGGGCGGACTTACTGCTTTAGTCTGCTGCTACATCATCTCAGCTGATTCAGAGGATTCCCTCTGCTGGGAAACGACCAAGTAGCCCCTGTGCAAGATTAGCACAGCCGACCAGCATGGACTTTAACGTCAAAAAACTGGCTTCCGATGCGGGGGTCTTCTTCACCAGGGCGGTGCAGGTAAGCAAAATCGTTTGGACAGTCCCTGCAAGATCCCCCCCTCGATTTACCGCGTCAGTGTGGAACTGCATCTAACGCTGATGAATGCCGCGGGCCTCTACTCGATGTACCACCGCGCCACCCCAAAGTGCGGCGTTCTAAGGAATTTCTGTTTGTGGAAACGCAAAACCACTCGGGTTGTTTTCGCGTCGCTGGTAGCACTGTAAGCCGATGAACGTCTGTCAAGCCTCCATTTATTATTGATAACTGTGAGGCTTGGGTCACGTGATTCCACGCTCTGCCGGGTACCGCCAACAGGAAGCTCCAAAACTCGACAACTCCAACGCCAGACGTAATGTATTCCAATTTTAACAGGCACGCACAGTTTTTAAGTGACCAAGTGGACATTCATCTAAACTGTATACTCCCCGATAAAACTCAAAACGCATGCGAGTAGGAGCGTACGTCAATCGGTAGATCGTATTCTCAGCAGACCGATGCAGTCGTCGCATCACTGAATGATTTGATTGATATTGGGTTTCTTATTTTATGATTATTACTTTTTTGTACTAAGATGTGAACGAGACAAATGTAATTTACATTGAGGACCTTGGAATCTCTTAAGTTCACAGAAGAGAAGTTCGGCCAGGCTGAGAAGACTGAACTCGATCCTCACCTTGAAAACCTGATCACTCGGGCAGACTGTACCAAGAACTGGACTGAAAAGATCTTGAGACAAACAGAGGTGCTCCTGCAGCCAAACCCAAGTGAGGCCTCTCATAGTTTTCAGTGGGGGGAAATAAACAACAACAAAAACATAATATCCCTACAAGAAGTTTATTTTACAATAGTCCTAGACTTCAGAGGACAGCTTGTTCACAAACGGGGACACAGAGAGTTCTTTTGCACTGATGTTTACTATGGTCTTAGTTTTCTCTCTTTATACCACAGGCACAGGGTAGAACTAGATAGACAAACATAATGGTGTACACTTAAATAAACAAAGCATGACGGAATACTGTATATATGAACATAAAATACGAATGAAACATACACACCACTTGGCCGTCTAGTAAACAGACGGGGGTGTTTAGTAGTGACAGTCAAAATGACACGGAGCTTAGATGCTTGTGTAGAGTAAAATGGTCGTGGAAAATAGTCTTGTTTCGAGGCGCGTGTCAGTGAGGTCATTGTCACATGACCAGAGGACGGTGACGTTTCGTTTGGAGCGGCGCGTGCCGAGCGGAAAGCGTCACGTGATCATGTACAACGAGCCTCGTAATCGTAAAGACTGATTGAATCTAGCGCCAAAGCGTTGCGAATTTAGGTGTTCGGAGAGACATTGTCTCGTATTGTTTTACGAGGTATTAACCTTGAGTTAGTGATTATAATTATTACATTCAATTAGTTTGTCATTCAGGTAGCTATGCATTCATTGTAGTTAGTCACACAGTTAATTCAGTTGCCTAAACATAGTTTAATCGTCTCAATCACAAAGCCTGACGAAAATAGCAGAAAACAATGTCTTCCCCTCAATTAGAGTGATTCAGCGTGCCCCTACACAAATTGACACAACAATGTATTAAAATACTTAAATTTGGAAATGAAAACACGTTTTTTTCCAGCTCTAAAAATGCTTACCTCGTCTTGGACATCCAGATAAAAAGGAAGGAGTCAAAGGCGGGAGTTGAACTTTAAAGAGGCAGTGCCACGTTAATTATTGAAGTAGGGAAACACATACAATTTTTCGTTCCACTCATTGATAATGGAGGATAGAGTAAAAGAACAGGTATTTATCATTTCACAAATTTTGTGAAATGATAAATTCTGTCCAGTTGAACCATTCAGTTTATTTGCAGTATAGTGTGTATAGAGTATTATGATTAGTTTATTCAAATACACTGAATTTGGAGTGAAGTTTACATTTCTATCTCAAATACAAACTGCAATACTGCTCACTGTGCAGCAGGGGTCCTTAAAGAGCTATATTTTAACAACACCTCATCCCAAAAGGATTTGGGAAGTGAGAACACCAATTGTCGAAGCTTTGTAGGTAAAATGCATTCCCATTCTTACCTGATGTACAGTTTCAGTTGCTCAACTGCCACGGCTCTCCGTTGTCATATTTTGCACTTCATCATTTTCAATGGGAGACATGGCCTGGACTGCAAGCAGGCCAGTCGAGTATCCGCTAACGGATGGCGGCCCTAGTTTGAACACCCGCGATTTAGAATGGAGATTGGTAGAAATAATGTAGTGGTCGAGATGTGTGTTATTAACTGTTTTTTTTTAACCCTTCATGCTTCAGTTGACCACACTGGTGAGTTTGGACTTTATTTTCCAATGCAAGTCATATTAGTGTATTGAAGAAAGAAAGAAAGAAAAAAATGTTGTGAGGAGCATTGACGAAAAACATTTGCGTTGCCCATTTCTGCAGTTGACAATATTTCATCAGGTATATTGTGCGACGACCTTATGGTGAACATGGTTTCTTTGACACTTTAATTTGACTTCTGAGAATCCTAATAATTAAACACACCTATCGGACATTTCAATCAGAAGTCCGCCCTCTTTCATTGTCTACGTAGGTGCTCGAATAGAGGAGTTCATCTATGACAAACTGGAGAAAAAGCTTCCTTCCAGGACAACGAATGCAGAATTGCTCGGCCAATACATGCTGGACGCCGCCAATGACTTTGGCTCCGGGACACCTTACGGTCAGTTGATTGGTTTCTGACATGAACACGATGAGACTTTGTAGGATGCTGCTATTGACGTTGCCAAATTAATAATATTCAGTGCGCGGTGGTGAATAAACATCATGATTTGGGCAATCCACTCAACAAAACGTTGCACACTGATTGATCATTATACAACATCTGAACATAATTATAGTTTGTTTGCGCTCGCTGCCAACTCTAGGTAGCACCCTGATTACAGTCGGCGAATACCAGAAAAGGCTGGGGACGGCTGAGCGAGAGTTCCTTCAAACCTCTGCCACGACCTTCCTCGCCCCTTTGCGTAACTTTCTGGAGGGAGACTGGAAGACTATATCGGTGAGTGCCACTGTCACCATCATTCATTTGCCTTTGTAAGCCCAACACGTTTTCTGACCGCATGGCACCCGTCTCCCGCAGAAAGAGCGGCGAATTATGGAGAATCGACGGCTTGATCTTGACATCTGCAAAGCACGCTTGAAAAAAGCCAAACAAGCAGAGGCCAAAGCAGCAGTGAGTTGGATTATCATCATTATTATTGTTATCTTTTCCCCTATCCAAGTCAGTTCGAATTCAGTGAAAAGTAGTCAAAAGTTGTTCAGAATGATTGTCATCCGAATCGCTCACTTTGCTCTGAAGACTTCACTTTACTTGATAAGACATTATTTTACGACTTGATTTTATTATTACTGTATTATTATTTGTGTGCTTCATCGACGAATTTACGACGACTAAACGAAGCGCCCTAGATTTGAGCGGAGCACGCGTACCAAAGGAGGCACGTCGCTTTAGCATGGCCCCCTTCCCACATGGCTTTTCAAGCATGACAACTTATCTGGTCTTGTCACAAGCGACGGCATGTGTTGCTTTTCCGCAAGCCTCTGGTTAAGTTTGAGCAAGCGATTGACTGATTTTTGAATCTCAGACTATGTGATATTGGTTGTTTTGGATCATCTTTTAAGACTGGCGCACAATGTTGGTCACAAGGTTTCACCCCCCTGCACATATGATGCTTTCGTCGGCGAAGTTGTTTTGCTTGACTAATGACTGAAAACGCACGACTTTGCCAATGTTTGTTCCCTCCTACCTGCTCTCGTTTGTAGGCTGCACCCGATTTTCAGGAGACAAGGCCTCGAAATTATGTTCTTTCCGCCAGTGCATCAGCGGTAAGAATCACAAGCAGAACCACCGGCACAGACACGCTTTTGATAGCGGGAGCTAATACGCTTTAGCTACGTGGGACTTGATGGTTTATTTCTTTTTTTCTTTTTTTGGTCTCGGTTGTGGTTTGATGCGCATGCATGTTAGAATGAATCCTTCTACGTGCATGCCTACTCCAGGGGAGGAAATTATTGTGCACCACACGTATGACATTGAACGTATTTCTGAGAACGTTTTTTTTTCTTTCTGCTTTCTCAGCTGCTGAGTGAGGAAGTGGACAAAGTAAGTGAGACTTTGCCCATCAATACAACACAAAATTTAAGTGTGAGCGTGTTGTTGACGACTAATGACAAATACGGCGTCTCAACTCTTCCTGCTGCGCGTGCAGGCGGAGCACGAGCTGCGCGTCGCCCAAACCGAGTTTGACCGACAAGCTGAAGTCACCCGGCTGCTGCTTGAGGGCATCAGCAGCACCCATGTAAGCGCTCAAGTATTAACCACGAGGCGCTGTGTAGAACAGCCAAAAGATGCAATGTTGATGTCTCGCCTCAGCTAAGAGTGATTTCACAAGAAGCGCTCCTTTGACGTGCATTGTTTTTTGCGTGTGAGGGTCGAATGCGGCGACTGTAAATAATGCTCAATCATTTGGCCGGCTCTTTTGACACTCTGCTCTTTGTCCAAAGCTGAACCATCAGCGCTGTTTGCAGGATTTTGCGGAAGCTCAGGCCACCTACTACGCTCAGTGTCATCACTTCATGCATGAGCTCCAGCGGGAACTCAACAGGTGAGCGCAAAAGACAATTCCGACATCGTGAGAGTGACGGCAATGATGTTCCCCAAGAACTTACTGTCCTTTCTATTGACTGAACTTGGGAAAACAAATCGTCCACGTTCTTCATGCAGAAGCGCTAACGCGGTGGGCAACCCCCAGCAGTCTGCCGCCTGTCCCAACCCCGTGTCCGCTGCGTTCCCATCTGGACCGCCGTCGCCTGGTACCGTAGTGCCCACCTCTTCCGACAACAAGGCCAAAACGCTGCTCGTGGAACAAACGCAGCTTCCTATTACAGGCACCAGAAAGGCCAAAGTCCTGTACGACTACGACGCTCACGATTCAAGTGAGCTGTCCCTCTTGGCTGATGAGGTACGTTTGTCAACTGGCCCTTTTCACTTTCGTTGGTTTGTAGCATTGAAATTTAACAACGGGACTTGGGGAACTTTGGCGCTAAGAACGTTTTTGTGGAATTATTCAGACAAGAAAAATCGAGACGAAATAATACAGGATGGTAGAAGTGATGGTGCAGCTCATCAAACTCTTTGAATATGATTGGCAGCCCGTATTGTGGAATAAATGATGTCCTATTTGCTTTTGGTCACGTTTCAGGTTATTACCGTCTACACCGTACCCGGAATGGATCCCGATTGGCTGGTTGGCGAACGAGGCAATGAAAAGGGAAAGGTCCCCGTCACCTACCTTGAACTGCTGAGCTAAAAGGACCAAATCCCAATCCAAACCGAAACATGCAAGCGGCTCTTTCTACTCTCACTCTGTCTACTAACGTCGCACATCGACATCATGGCTAAATACTTTGCCTGATATTTGAAACACGCAGTCAAAACAGTGTATGAATACAAAATCTGTGGTTGAGCCCATTGGATCTTTCGCTTCGGCGATGGATTCAGTTCACATCAGTGGCGTGCGCTGAGGTTCATGGTTGGTGAGGCGCTGACTCCTTTAGTGTCAGATTGACAAATATATGAAGCAAAGCTTATTCAATTGGCTAAACGTTATATTTGCGACATGCAGATATACGGCAAGCAGCACGAGCCAGTTGCACGTATCGACCCAGTTTGTGATGATTGCGCAATGCAATGATTGCGCAATGCAATGCGCATTCAGAGGTGAGGCTCTGCCTCACCTGCCTCCCCTGACCGCACGTCCCTGCCTCACATCGAATTGGAATTGGAAATGTCGATAGTTTCACGGTTTAGTGCCCGGCGCGGTTTTTTATTTATTTATTTTTTTCGGAAACAGGTCGAAACATTCTCGTGATATTTGCGTCCACATTTCATACTCGTTCGCTACGGTTCCTGCATCTTGACATCCGCAGCTAAGCACGTCGCGTGACCTCGTGGTGGCTTTCCAGTTCATCCTTCATGTCTGAGTAAAGCGTCCTCCATGGCCACAATTAATAGAAAGTATTGATAACTTACAAGAGAGCAGGAGGGTCTTCAAAGTGGTCTGCTGGACGACCCCTCTTGGAGCTTGGGAAACGGGAAACCGGCAAGGTTCGTCCGGCGTGTTCTTCTTGGCCAGGAGCTGCTGGGTGCTCAGGACATAGCGTGTAGGTGCGTTGTCACGGGGAGGCGACCGCGAGTCTTGCCTCACCTCTTCTCGCGCGGCGAACCAAGTTAACAGCGCGGCAACGCATTTGTCGATATGGTGGTTGTTCTTCTGGCCCGCGTGGAGGGGAAAACTCAGTTTCGTTTTTGTGACACCGATCCCGGACCTTTTCGAACACGCCGTAGATTGACCTTGAACAAAGTTCAACTGCAACAAAAATAAAATTAGATTGGAGAACAGTAGCGCTAACCAGCGCCGTTTAGTGTTCATAAATTTCAGTCTGAAGTGACCTGAGTTCCATGAAATCGTCAATGTGATCATACTTCCCATCTGTGGTTGGTTTCTGTGCAAAATTGATGGTTAGAAATAAGTCGTGACGTCAAGTGCTGGCTGGGTAATTGTCTTCACAAATGATCATGTCATAGTTGGACTCGGTTTCCCCAAAATAAGGCTACATATTCTCAGTATGCACGGACAGTTGTTGCGCATGTAACAATACAACAGAGTGTTGTGTGTGTGTGTGTGTGAGGAGGGGGCATGTTGGTGGTTGCTGGTGTGCGCACCACAATTCGGAATTTCCTTCGGCTGCTCATGTTTCAAATTGGATGTCTTATGTGGAATACCCCAAGCTCTTTGCACTTGCTGTTGACCCATTTTTTGTTTGGCTTGGAGCGCAATAAACTTGCATGAGTGGAATGGCAGCTGCAGCGTCACCTCCTTGATTTTCAACGTTTTAGTCAAGTCAGCCATTCGTCACTGACATTAATTTGCTGTGATGAAAAAAAAAACTGACATTTATGGATCCCGTCGTGACCACACCCACCAGAGATACAGTCGGAGGTCGGAGGCGAAATTCAAACCTTCGGAGTCAGAACTGTGAGTTGCGAGTGCACCGAGTTGCTTTAATTGCTACCACTTGAGTAGTCGAGACAGATTTGGAGTCGCCGTCCGCCTACTTGGTATGCTCCAGCACCCACTGACAAAGCCGAGTGCAATAAATCTGCGGACTGACTGTGGAGAAGGTGCGGCCGGGATGCCTCAGTCTCTTCCACCAATATTCCAGTCTCTTCTTCAAACTGTAAACTGTAAAAATGTCAATGATGCCAATGAAGTAGCGTTGCTCGGGTCCATCGATGACATGCAGAGCGTTTTTTAAGTTGAGCAGCAAACGTCTGTTCTGGACCTCCGAGTCGGGGAGTTGTTCGGTTTCCCTGGCGGCAAGGTGAGGCGCTTCTCCGCCTTGGCCGCCGTCTCCTGCTTGCGCTCGCTTCGAAAGCTCGCTCTCAATTTCGGACGAAATGCAAGTGGCGTCGTCCTCTGGGACAACTCCGGGAACACAAGGCATGCCGTGGGGGGCGGCGGGGCTGGTGCTTGGATTCACCGATCTACAACAAGTGGTGCATGGACAGTTTTGGAGATGAAAAATACATTTTTCCTGTTACATTTTCCTGCACTTGTGTTTCAGTGGACATCAATTGTGAATATCTTTGACAATTTTGGCGGTGTTCTCGTTTCGACTTTGCTGCGAGAGTACAAACGCGTCAAGTGGTGAAATCGGTCACTCACCGCTTCGTCTCGCACGATGAGCGAGGCGAAGGAGAGCGCGTGGTGACGTTCGTCTTGCTGTAAAGGTTGGTGGGCGAGCAGAAGGCTGTAATCCAACACGTTGAGGCTTCGGAGAAACTCTGTGTCGATCTCCATTTGTCGCAGGAGCCAGTAACGCTGCCGCTCTGTGTGCAGATATTCCCAGATACGTTCCGTATAGTCCACGCGCAAGACAACCCAAAGGTCGAGTACAAAATGAGATCCAGCTCTTTGCCCTACCGAGAGTGATGTACTGGCCTTCGAAATTGAGGTCTTTGAGGACCACAATAATCTGGCATCCATCTGGTGAAGGATCCGTCCAGCGACTCACTTCACAACCTTTAATATCGTACCTAGAAAGTAGCAGCATGTCATCCCAATCAGCATGCTTGGATCTCAAGTACATTTTCAGATGTAACGTGAGGTGTGGTGGCTCGTGTGCCCCTAAAAGGCGGGAGGTTGCTGACAAAAAAAATATTTATGCTTTTTTTTGGGGGCGGTTTGACTGGAGGAGGGAGACATCGAAAACAGGGCGGACCAGGACGCTGGGCTCTCATTTGGATTCCATTGTGCCAAAGCCTTGAGGAAAACATTTCTTACCTGGCACTTATTCGATCATCTGGATAAAACACACTTTGCATCACGATGAAGTATTTCTGCAAAGGAGAGCAAAACCTGCTTTACATCCATGTTCTGTTCCACCGAAATATTTGGTGATGCAAACATCCGGTACCTTTTGCCTGCAGGAAATTTTGATTCTGTGAACACCTTGCAAAAATAAATAAATAAATAAATAAATAAATAAATAATCAGGTGGTACAAATGAAAATCAGTGTCCGAGTGTGAATTACACCCAATACAAACGGGAAAGAAAAAAAAACAATCTGAAATCTCAGGATGTAATGCCCATTTCAAGTGTGTTTGCTTGCATACCGAGCAACTTGACCAGAAGAGAATGGGGGTACTTCTGCAAATGTGCCACATAGTTCTTCAGGTTGTCCAGAAGGAATCGGATTTCCCGTTCATTCTGGGTCTTCAAAAAGAAGCGTTTGTCATTCCTAAAATGGAAAGACACCAAAATCTCAATGTCAGCTCATTCACCCAGATTATTTCTTTCCCATGTTTGTTGGTAAGTAAAAGGCTGTCTTTGGAGTACGCCAGCCCAGTGTCAACACATCACACATGATGACACAAATGAATCTATTTGCTGTTTTGGTGCTCAGGCCAAAGCCATAACAAAGGGACAAAGGTGGATATTTTGTAAACCAATCTTTTTTTTACGTCAATAGACGCTACAGCTTCTTGTTTACTTTCAAAGTTGGCTTGTAGCAGACGTGTGCATATTTTGAGCAGGACGTCTCTGATCCACTGGTGAAAGGACGCTTTGATTCTCTCCCCCTTTCATCGAGAACTGCTTCAAACAACAAGGCGGATGCGGGAAGAGTGGCTAAGATTGCATGACTGTCGGGGCAAGGTGGCGCTATGGCCTTGTCAGAAATCTGTGTCGCCCCAGTTGACCCCTTCCAGCATGTCCGGGGATATTCTAGACTCTAGAAAAAAAACTTCTGCAGAGGTGACTCACGTGAGGAAGAAGTCAGCCTTGCTTTTAGAGTTGCTGATGAACTGAAGGTAGCACTTGTCAGAGCAGAGCGACTGCTGATACTCCTGCTCTGTCACGCCTAAAGAGCCCCTTAGGTTGGCAAACACCGGGCCCGCAAATGTCTCCCATGTAAAACCCTACACAACACACACACACACACACACACATAAGCCGGCAAACCTTAACACTGTGAATGAGACCGTGACATTCGCCTCGCCTTGTGAATCCGAGTGTCCTCCGCTCTGAAATCCTCTTCGACCAGTTGACTCTAAAGTGAAAGAGAGTTTGGCATCTGTGGTTTCTTACTTTTTGTGATCATTCCCGTCCCACATGATAAAATGTTAACGTGGGGAAACAAACAACGTGCTCTATTGTTTTCAGTCTCAGTGGAGACATTGTGATCTTGTTTTCAAGTCGAAACATGACGGCAGTTGAAAATGTGCATTGTTACACGTTTTTTTTCGAAACAATGATTTTGTCTTTCGTCCACTGCACGGCCCTGGAGTGCGTTGGGTATTTTGGTAGGATTCCGCAGTTGATAACAGACAGGACAATCATGAAAAAAATCTGGGCAGTCAGCAGGCTGTGCTCCACTGAGCTTAACCTTGACGTAGTAGCGGACAATAGTCTGTCCATACCGGCAGTACAATTATGACTGTTAGTCCAGCACTGCCGGTATGGACACTGCTTTCGATTCAAGGGGCTTCTTTTGGGACCACTTGGTGCGTTGATGTTTTTATTGGAGATGCCATGTCTCAAGTCCCATGAGCATCTGACAGACACTCACCGTAGATGCACAGTCAATGCTGGTTTGGATTGATGAAAACAATCCCTCCTTCATCATGCATGTCAGGCTGTAGAACTCGTGGTGCTGATCAATTTCAAATAAGCCCAGAAGCTCCCACTGCCGTCTCAAACCGCCCCATCTTTTTCTCTTGAGTGCCCCGGAGTGCTTGCGGGAGCCGCGAGGTGCCACCGACCCCTGCATCTGACGTCCAGAAATAATACAACAAATAAAGACCATCAACCGTGAAAACTGCACACTGGTAGCAGACAAGATATTCAAGTTCGCAGATTTGCTGTGGGTGGCAGAAACATAACGCGAGAAGAAGAAAGAAAGCGTCAAGGTTAGCGACAAACAACAAGACCGCCGAGTGCGCGTTGAGTCTTTAATAAGGTAACTATGGCGACCGTCACAAAAATGATCGTTCCTAGTCGCTACGGTTCCGCACGGATTGCCGTATGGCCTTGTAATCCTTCTAGACATTCACTCATTTGTACATAAATTACTTGACATTACTTCCCACCACACCATACCAGCGTGTAGTCTAAACTCTGGCCGTACTTAAGACGTCAAGTTACCTTTTTGCGAACCGCGCTCAACAGGAAACGCTAGACAGGAAGTGACAATTCAAATTCATATTCAAAATAAAATAAATCACTACTTCTGTGACATAATTGAAAAGATGATTATGGTTATTTACACTTCTCTTTTATAAATGTATGAGTTCAATTGGGTGGGAGCGCTACACAATGAAAACACTGAACCTAGAATAGCCCGTGTGTGGAACAAATAGTCACGTCATGGACTCATTGGTTGAAATGTGAATAATGTACTGGACAAACGGGATTGTCAGTTTTACCGACAACCCGAGTGCATCTGTACTCTCACACCGCTATACCCAGACCTTGTTTATGTAACATTAACGGCACGGCGCTCTCACCGCGGGTCCCGGGAGTGCAATTAAATTTCATGTGACATTTCTGAAGAACAATCCCTCGGTCACCCGTCCAAAAAGTCTGATGACACAACCTGTTTTGAGTTAGCAATAATCCTGAAATCAAGTAAATTCTGTGTGTTTAGTTGGGGGAAATGTGATTCCCGAAGCTCCATCACTCTCTCCCCTATGTGTTTAAAACTCTTGCAGGTTACAGTTTACAAGACAAGCACGTCCGTAATTTTACTCCAACTGTGGAATACACACATTTTATTCACGATAAAATCTTTGAATGTACAAGTCTTACCTGACTGCTGTGGTGGACGAAGAATAGAATGCGCGCGACCGATCACGTGCCAACTCACATGCTCATGGTGGGAAGCGCAGCCTGTTCCAGAGGCGACACAATATCCAACTGTCTCGCGTGTGCGTGTGTGTGTGTGTGTGTGAGTGTAGTTAACGCCGTTGGGGAGAGGGGAAAAAAACATACACAAATAGGCCAACCTGCATACATATATGATTTTGTCAGACAAGGTTTATTTAAGCGATTTCTTGAATGAACAAGTCTGGGGGCAATCAGGTCAGTCAAAACAAACAAAAATTGTTTTCATACAACAACAAACACAATAAATTATAAACAAGCAGAGTAAAACTAAAAATAAAGACTCGCGTCCAGTCAAAAGCCAAAGAATAAAAAATAATTTTAAGAGAGGGTTTAAAGATGGACAGCGAGGGGGGTTGCCAAATGTTCAGCGGGACGACTGTTTCAAAGTGTTCTTGAGAAAGGCGAGGCTTGACTTTAGCCAACTGCCAAAGATGAAAGAAGCGGGATTGGACAACAGCACGACTTGCTGGTCCGATTTCAAATCGCTGTCCAGTTTCACCCAAGATCGAGATTGTTTGCTTCAGAGAAGGAGCCAGGGGGGGCCGGAGTCTGCAGGGTGGGATGTCCAAGGCCCACCGGGACTAAAGACCATCACTTCTGACATTGTTTCTTTGAAATTAAAAAAATATTGTGCCATCCAGGTCTTGATTTTCCTCCAGACGGTATCAAAGCGGCCTTGATGAGAAAGCGTCTTTTTTTGCTTAGTGAGATATCGATTTGACAGTCATCCGCATGGCAGTGGAAGGAAATTCACAGTTTCCTTAAGATAGAACCCAAAGGGAGCAAATAGAGAACAGCCATGACATTAAAGAAAGGGTCAATAGGATTTTCCCCCAAACAGCTTGAAATGAAGTGATCCTCAGAGTGCTGCTTTGTCATTATTTTATTTTTCTTTTCAATACATGCAACATCTTTGGACATTTCTCTCATACTATTTTTTTCCCTTTCTCACTCTCTTTCTCTCACTTCAGCAGATCATGACGTAACATGTGTTGGATCAATGCTCTTAGGAAATAAGGGGACTACGAATCAGACAGAGCAAATAACAGAGACAGCGACGTGGAAGAAGGCTGGACGGAGGCCATCGTTTGATTGTCTCACGGCGGTTTGTCCCCGAGATGGTGTTACTTCATGCAATCTCCATTTGAGCTGAGAAAAAAAATGACAGAGAATTAAAAAAATAAATAAAAGACACGTAAATCGAATAAAATGACTGAATTGGTGACTTACAACAATTTTAAGTAAGGTCAAGCAAAGGGATTTCCAAAGGGATCTCCAAAGGCACCCGTGGAGTTCTGCGCAATAGGAGCAGTCTGCCGTTCAAAAATAAAAAAGATGAATGATTACAAAGAAAGCCAAGTGCTGAAAATGCTAAAAAAAATAGAGATCTAGGGAGTACTTTGGCGTCCCGGATTTTACTCATAATGTAAGGGTGGTCAGGAAGGTGATTCGCATTTCAGATTAAGAAAGAAGTTGCAAACAAATCCAAATGAGCGTCGATGGCTCTCGCTGAAGAATGTCAAGGAAAGCCGAAAAGCGTGATTGTGGACGGATTTGACGGACAGCTGGCTGTTGCTCAAATGGCATCTACTACTACGTTTCGGCGCAGAAGTATTGGGACGAGGATGAAATGTGTACCGCTGGGACAGGCGGCACCCCGAACGGAGCCGCGTTGGGGGTTCCAAACGCCTCGTCAAACTTGTCTAGGCTGAGGCCTTGTCCGTGTGCCGAGCTGTTGGAGGAGAAGGCGTCAAGGAGGAAGCCCGGGGCGTCAACGCTCAAAGGCGGCGCCGCGTCTGGACGGGAACGGAAACCATGTCAGGATGGACAACATGGAGAGTGCGGTTGCATTGCGCCTGCTTACCGTTGACCGGCGCCGACATGTGATTGATGTCAAAGTCGTCGTGGTCCGCCACCTCTTGAGCCAAGCCCACTTTCTTGGAGAAGTACTGGTCAAAAGCCTCCGATTCCAAAGCCGAGGTGGCCACCTGCTCGCCTTTCCGAGCGGGGATGGCGGGCGGCTTGGCCAACTGGAAGTCCTTGAACATATCTTTCCCGGTCTTCTTCTCTTTGTCGCCAAGGGGGTCCAAAGCGGTGAAGGCGTTTCTCTCCGGCTTCGCCGGGACCTCCTTCGCGGGCGGGCGGGGAGGCGGGCGGGATGGACCCTGCTGCTCGCCCAGGCTGGGGTAGGGCCCGGGCTGGAAGGGGTTGGTGGCGGCCGGGTGGCCCCAAACTGCGGCCGGGGGCGCGGGCTGGCCCCAGCCGAGATGCGGCGCGCCGAACTGAGGAGGGGCCATCTGCTGACCCCAGGCGTTGGGGGGTATGGGAAGACCACCAAAGGCCGACGGCTGAGGGTAGGCGGACGCCGGGGGGGCGTACATGGAGGGGGCGACGGTGGAGGTGGGCCACATGCCCGCGGTGGGGATGCCGGTGGTGGCCGGCGGACCCAACTGAAGATCTCCTGGAGATGAAAGAACACTCCTTGAAAATGTTGCCGCGCAAACGAGGACCCTACCGAGGGCGAGGCTCGCCGCACGCGCCACCATTCCGCCGTATCTTACCCAGGGCTGCAATGGACGACTGCGCCGAGTTGGCTGGCGTGTTGTTGAACAGGTCGCCGCCGGCTGACGCGCCATCAGCTCCAGCAAACAGTTCCGCTCCAAACAAGTCACTTGCTGCGGACTAATTGGGGAACATAAGGAGCCCCCCCCCGAACAAAACAAAACATCACAAAAATCTTTTAAGTACCACATTACATGAAATGTTTTCAGACTCGGGGTGCATCTACACAGCCTGGAGCTGCCCCCCCACCACCACAGATTCTTTTCAGGAGCTTGGGCCAAATTGATTTTTTTTTTTACTGTTTACTGCAAAAGTGGCATTTCCAGCTGGCAGGCCTGATGCCAGACCAGCATCGAAAATCAATCACTAAAAATCTCACGCAGACACGTGTGGCTTTTGGCTCTATGGCGCATTGAGAGGCCACAAGGTGGCGCCAAAGCTCCGCTTAAATAGGCTCGGATCTCAAAGAAGCACGCGGAGCTTCTCGCCAAAACGCGCTTGCATCTTCAGTGACCCGTCTCCAATTGTGTCTTTTCAGAACTGGATACGTCCTACTAGTTCCTCTGCTGCGAGTGCACCCCGAATCCAAAATTTCAAATCTATTGTCACGCTTTCTTCCCGCCATGCATTGCCACTTACCGGCACTTTCATCGGGGCAAGTGTAAGCGATAGCAAAAACAAGGAAAGGAGGTTACAGGATATAAAAGACGCAGATGACATTTAGGATTGTCTCAGAGGAAGCTCGTGACCACAGGTGCATGCGTTCAGACAGACTCCCCCACCCCTCACACTCCACCCATCCATTCTACCTTTGGTATGGAAAGCCATTTGAGTGCTGCGTTTTTTCAATATCCTGGTGAAGGTCCTTGTACTAATTTGCTCTTTGTCCTCACTAGTAAAGCAATTCAAGGCCCAAGTAGGATGAACCAGTAGAACAACCGACTTACTATTCACGTCTCCCCCATTCACGTTTGACACTTGAGCACACTTGTGAGCCAAGACGACGAGCGATGTGCACGACGCCAACTACCGGTAGTAGAATTTTGGATCAACAGTAGGGGTGGAACCGATTTGTCAACTGGTCAAAAAGTCGATGGACGCGTCGCAACGAGTGCTCGAAATCGACGAGTAGAGTCGAATCTCATTTCAACGTCCGCCGGTTCCAACTTTTCCACCGCTATAACGTTCACATCAAGGGGATGGGCTGAATGCGCAAAGGGCTTTCCATACGTTGCGATTCCCCCGGAGAACCCGGTGCGACCAGTCAAGACCTGCATGCGGCCACCCTAAGGCATCACACATGCAGCCGACGCTGTCAAGCGACATGGTCACCTTCTGATTCCTTCGACCTCGTCCGGCCTTCGAGCTCTGCGGAGGCGGGTTTAGAACCACAGAGTCCTTGCTCGCAATCTCTGCGACTTGGTGGCTCGCCCCGTTCGAAAAGGCGTCCGAGTCAAAAAAGGGGTTTTGGGCCGACAGAGCCGATCCGGGCTCGCTGCCATCCATCATGCCGCCGGGTGTTATTTTGCCCCCGAGCGGCCACTGGCCGTTACTGAGAGCGAGGATCATGTTCTTACTGGATAAACCCAGCATCTGCCGGCTGAGCTGCTCGGCGTTGCCGCTCAAAGGGTCGCTAACAGCCGTCCTAGCAGAGACGATCGGGCCGTTGTCGGGGCGGGGCGTTTTGGACAGCGGATCGTCTCTGAAAGGGTCGCTGTCCGGGGTTGGAAAGTAGCCGAACGGCGAGCAGAAGGGATTCTCTGTCTGGGGCGGCGCCCTGTGGTCGGCGGCACAGGAAGTTAAAAGCTTTCCCTTTATGCAATTCTGATTGCTGTCGACTTCAGCAGAAAAGTCCAGCAAGAGAATATCATTAGAGTCCTGGTTCACATGAGAGGGAGATGCAGAGATCAGATCAACACACGGGGTCAATAACATGACAAATGAATCACAAAAGAGAAAACGTTTAAAGCTGCTACGTGCGAAGAAGACAAATGGGCTGACTGAATACATTTTTAGAAATTGTAGCCCACGGCCATTGTTGGAATTAAAAAAAAAAAAAAAAGTCAACATAATTTTAGGCGAGTCAAGATATTGAACACATTTCCAAAACGTAAATGCTTGCTAGAAAGCAACTCTTCCTCATGTAGCAGCTTTAAATGTCCAATGATTTCACGTCAACATCAACTCAGTTCTAAAAAGGACAACATTCTACGTCTCCTTTTTTTCATGACAATTTGATGACCACCAACAGACAAAATGTGCTTTTTAGAAATGAGTTTACATAGAGATTATTTTGCAACATACTGCTGGAAGTATTACTACGAATGTTAATGAGAGATAGCGCGACGGTGGCCGAGGCGAAGGAAACGCCGCACACTCACGTTCGGGGCTTGGATGTCCGGAGGGGTCGACATGTCCCCAAACAGGTCCAATTGCTCCACTGGCTGTTAGCGACAAGCGTAACAAAACATCACTCCGGGAGCACTTATCACATGAATAAAATCGACCCTACAGTGTCAGTACACCGATGTGAATCCAAACGTCAGGATGGGACATCATTTAATGCCCTCGATGGCACACCAAGTGATTGGGATTCTAATTTCAACACAGTTGACTTACGTGAGCGCCTTTTACCGGTACAGAATGACTTCCATTCTAAAAATAGATAGTAGAAATTGTGAATAGAAGTGCATTACAGAGTCGCGTTCTATTTCAAATATGCTTCCATGTGCTCACCTCAAGGACCGTGCTGCCATTTTCTCCCTGAAAATAAACACAAAAAGGAAGCAATGTACTTCAGTGAAAAAAAATGAAAACAATGAGCTAATGTCGACAACATACGAAGAAGGAAGTACAAATATCCGTTTTCAAATGCAAAAAGTTACTGACAAATAAATAGTCATACAACTAAGTAAAAACTACAATCTTGTACTGAATAAAAACAGTAACAACATCAGAGAGAGTAATCGTGAGCTTTTCCTTCTGGTGTGCCCGCCTTGGCCCACAGAGGGCAGTATAGTACAGTCTTGCAGGCGAACGATAGACGTAGCCCGTCAATGGCATTTTTCATTGTACGTTAGCACGAAGCTAGCTGGGGCATTCTTAAGGCCAAGTTTTTTGGTTGGTTCAAATAAAATTCTGCGACACCTAGCAGGAGGTTTATTGGAAGTTTGAGCTCGCTAGTCAAAGCAGTTTTTTTTCCAAATGACGACTAGTGAAGTGTTACTTCCAACCGCAGGGCTTTGGGTAAGTCACAGAATTAGCACAAGGAATCAGCGTGGCATTCCTTACCTTCTGGGAGGCCTCGGCCTCTTTCTTCCTCACGTTGAAGATGACTTGGAAGAGGTCCTTCAGATCCAAGACCAGCGGCTCCGCCTGCCAGGTGAAAAAGGCAACGGCGTGTCAGCAACGCCGCAAGAGGAGGCGGACAAACGTCACGAGGCGCTCAGGAACCTGTTGCGCCGTCTTGATAGCGAAAAACTGATGCTGGCCCTCGGCCCCGCACACGTAGCCGAAGGCCCGGTTGTCCGTCACGTCTCTGGCAATGAAGGAAATCTTGTTCACCGCGTGCTCGTGCTCAATCGCCTGAAGCAGGGAAACACAAGTGAGAAACTAAATAATCGAGGGGGGGTGACAACTACACATAAAGGTGCTGAACTGAATTTGAACAACAGTAGCCATAATAGTATTGTGACTGGGAAAAAAATACATATAACCTACTCCTGATTTCTCATCAATGATTTTGATGCCAGACATGGATATATTGACCCAAATGCGCTGTTTGTGTTTCCCTTGTGAGCGAGCAGCTACCGCCATTCCCTGGAAGAAAACAAACAACAAAAAAGTTTGAAAATAATGGACATATGGACGGAGCCAAATGTTGAATGTTTCAGTGCTATTTCCATGTCCATAGAAGTGGTGCTCATAATAGTAATAATATATTTATTTTTTTAATAAAGTAAGAAAAAGAGTTGCATTAAGTGCTTTTCCAAGTAGTAGTCACCTTTAGCTTCATCATGGAGTCCTGGCACATTTGTCTCCTCGTGCTTCGGACACATCGTCGATTCCGATCAGTTTGGCTTTGTACCTCACGCCGTCCCCTTGAAACCTGGCCAGCAGGTACTCGTCGGTTTTGTCCGGCACTGAATGAGAAAAGTCCAATTGCATGTTGGTCTTTGGGTCACGTGACAAGTTGCCGCTGTCATTTGTTACTTGGCAGAATTTGTGGACTCCAAAGAACGGGAAGGAAATGACTCGGTTAAGTTAATGGCTTTAAGTAAACAGGCAAGCCCGAAATGAGGAGTTCCGCCTCTGAAGCAGTACCACGAAATTCCAGGAAACTCTGAGGTATACAAACGGATATCATAATAAAGAGCTGCAAGAAGAGGAGAAGAGAGAAGAGAATCCATACTTGCCGTGTCCACAAGTGCTCCGTAAACACCCATGCTAATTTCAGTTAGCCCATCTATTGCGTTTCGCATTATATGTTAGCATTAAGCTCGCAATCTTTCGCTCGACCAAATTATATGGTTAGGTAGAATTTTTTTTTGTGTTTGAATACACAATTTTGAATACTCTTTTGTTTTTTTTGTGTCTGCTTTACAGAAAACATCAACAGGTAATGACAAGGAATGAAGCCAAACACGCTGAGCTCTCATTCGGAGAAGTCTTCATTGTGACCCCGCAGAGATCCCGAAGCCACAGTTTGAGAACCAACACTTATACACGAGTTGAAAAAAAAAAAAAAGGCACTTTTGACTTTCTACTGCAGTTTTTTTTTTAAGTGTACATGAGCATCTCACCTTTCTTCTTATCTTTCCTGAACGGGACCTTGGATGCTGCGGTCGCAGGGGAGGCGGGAGGGGAGTTGGAGGTCAAAGCTGCGGGTGGCGACGCCGCAGTCGGGTCGGCGGCGGCGACTGGCACGTTGGCCTCCACAACGGCAGACATAGTGCGGGGAGGGGGGAGGGGGGGTTGCGAATCTCACTGGAGGAGGGGTCGTCTGTCAGTGGCTCTGACGAAAGGCAGCTCAGCAGGCGGGAGTGCTTTTAGCATCCGCGCATGCTTCACGTGGTTATCTGCGACGATAAATCGAAGAACTCCCATCACACACAAAAAAAAAAAAAAGCATCAAGCAAAACCTGTCTCAAAGTTCCGCTGGGATCATTTTTCCACTCGTACTAAGAGAGACGCACCAATCCATGCAGAAATATGTTTGCGTGATAGAGGTGAAACGGAGAAAAAAGAATATTCAAGGACAGACACAGCCACCAGTCTTCATGAACAAACGATAAGAAAAAAAAAAAACACACGTAAGAAGCCTTTTAAAAGCAGGACACGCTCAAAGTCATGACAGTAAAACATAGTGATGTCAACCCTAAAAAAAAAATGCAGGTGTTCAACAAAATTAATATTCATCCTATTAGTTGATTAATCGATGGGATAATCGACAGATTAAAAAAACTAAATCATAGTTGCAGCCCTATATTTACTGCTCGGCTACCGAACAGACGACATTGACAACCTGCAGTAAACATTTACAACCTGAGCAGGCTCGCAGACATGTGACCTATAAAGCATCTTGACCTCCAAGATGACAAAACACGCTGAATAAGCCAATTTTACAATCAAGCCACATTGCCTCTCTTTTTTTTTTAACTTCCTCCTTTCATCACCAAAACAAACAACATCTTCAATAAGTGGGACATAGCAGGCAAACTACAAATGCAAGCTCGTAGACGTCGCCAGACATCCTTCTGGGTTGCTGGTTTGTGTTGTGTCCGTCGAATCAAATGAGCGGATTCGCATCACCACTGCCATCGAAGATAACCGACAGCAGTCGACACAAAACGACCCCACCGCACACATGGCCGACACGCAACGTACCTCTCAGCGTCGTTCCACAGCGCAAGGCTAACGTGGAGCAAAACTGGGAGCTGCGCCGGACCGAACAAAGGTTGGAGGCGGGGCAAAGGTCCGGCAATTAGACTAGGTTAATCCCGCGCCGGCAACGTAAAAGATCTCATGACTCTCAGCAGAAGCACCTGCTGATGGTGATCAAGAGTCGAGCCAACGGACAGTAAAACCAAGCTCGGCGGAGATAACGCCGGAAACGTCGAAAGTTTATGGGATGTTTGCACCTTTGTTTTGCGAAGAACCATGCGAGCACCTGGAATGATTAACGCTCATGTGGCGATGACCCGTGGAAAGCCATTTTGAGATTGGTGCCAATTGACGCCATTAAAGTCACAATGATGCTCGTTTCTGTTCGCCTGTCTGGAGCTTTTCAAATGACGCTAGTATGAAGCTAGCTGCCCTTTGTTAGAAGAAACTGTGTGGTTCGCTAGAACATTTTGGTGTTCAAATCTATGTTCAATTTGATATAGGCCTCAGCTTTACTCCAAAGAGATGTTATACGAGTCATCCACTTCAAGAGAGCAGGAACGGGTGCTCACAACATGCTATCAGTACGAACGTGTAGGAAAGCATTTGTCTTTCTAACTTGTCGATTTGGAGCTATCTTGGGACTGG
The DNA here is from genome assembly GCA_026261675.1 of Hippocampus mohnikei. Classification (NCBI taxonomy): domain Eukaryota; kingdom Metazoa; phylum Chordata; class Actinopteri; order Syngnathiformes; family Syngnathidae; genus Hippocampus; species Hippocampus mohnikei. The sequence goes on along the minus strand of JAKGUB010000807.1, from coordinate 1,424,099 downwards.
GACACAAATTGAGACGGCGTCCGACAATCAGCTCATTGGATGACGATGAGCTGATTGTATAAAACTGTTTGAAGATAGCACGAGTGGCCTTTGACACAATAGGGTGAGAATATGGCTTCCTGTGCTTCATTTGTTTGCATATTTGACTTATTGAATGATGCTTACTCAATGTTTGGTCGAATTTTGTGAAGTTGTCAGAGAGAACACTAGTCAAAGTGTTAAGTAAATGAAGTCTAATTGAAGTCAATAAATAAACTTTGTCATGTCAGTTCATGGTTCATTTCACTTTATTTTAGCCCATATATATTTTTTAACTAATCCACATTAATTTAATGATTGTGTTTCTTAAAACAGCACATGGGAAGAGGACCTTGGGGGGGGGGGTATCGCATATTAAATAGCAATCACAGGAATGATTCCCAAGGCATTTCGAACTACACTTTATGAGAGCGTTGTTGGGAAGAAGAAAAAAATTCAGGACCGAAAAGTTTCGCAATTAAGTGTCGATTGGACACCTGGCTGGACACTTTTTTTTTTTTTCCAAATGCGGTTTTTGTCCCTCCGTTCAAACGTAAACCTCGTCGGCCATAAAAAGTCAGCTGTTGGAAGCCAAATTACAGTTAAAGGATAAACTTCCCAAGCGAACGTCAGCAAAACGGGAGCAGGGGGGGGGGGGGGAAATGTCACAATCCTGCACATCTGGAGGAAATCAGCCCGTGAGTCAGCGTGCTAGCGAATGAGATGTGTGGTGAAACAGCCAAAGCACGAACACGAACCATGCATGCATGCATGCCAACATGGGCCTCTCTCGTGCACAATGACGAGAAGGAGGAGAAGAAGTTGCCTGAGCTCGAGAAGTCACTTTTCGACTCCTTGCCTGGACAGTCAGCAGAACCAAAGTCCACCCCCCCCCCCCACTCCAACCCCCGTGATTTAGTCTCTGGTGGAGCCAAAAACTCTGACAAAACCTTAAGACAAAAATCAGTGACATTGAAGCCCACGAAACCTTGACGACACACAAAAGCTTGGGCACGTCAAACCTTCATCTGTGGAAAGTTGGAAGAAAAAGGCACACGCGTGCACGAAAAAGTGGGAAAATGGCCGTGGACTTACCGTGTTTTTCCGTGAGAGTGGGGGGGTCGGGGGGGCTCCGCTTGAGGAGTGGACGTCGGTGTGAAGCTGTCGGTCAGATGTTTTGCTCCGAGAAAAGTGGAGCACAGGAGCGCCTCAAACTCTGTGCCGCGAACTTGTCACACTTGAAATCTTCCTGCAAGCTAACGTCGCTTCAGGGTGGAGGGGGGGGGGAGTGGGCGGTCCCGGCCTGCGGCGAGTGCGCGCAGGACTCGCTAATAATACCTTGGACAAGACACATTCAATATTTATTTGCCGATTTGTAAATGCATCCCCTCATGCTTCCGTGTCACTGTGAGAAATGCAGTATTAATTAATTTATTTTTTTACAATGTACATGTGGATTAAAGCCACTGGCGCCCTCTGTTGCCCACTATCGGCCACTGCAGGAAGACATGAAGAGTACCGTTACTTGAAAACGATTCAATTAAAAGTTAATTAATAGCGTGTGGGGGTGCTGGGGGGGGGCGCAGAGAGGTGAGCGTACATTTTGTGGCTTTGAGGACGCTCACCTCTCTGCGTCCTCTCTAGTGAGCCATAGACAGGCTAACCAAAATCAGCAAAGACGTTCTGGTAATTCTATACCATGAAACAGCTACTGCTTGAACACCCCCAGAGCAGCGATACATACAAATACAGCATACAATAAAACTCAAACGCATATTAAATATGGGAGTGCAAAAAATGAACTGCAATATGGTGGGGGGGGGCTCACTGTACAGTCGTGTGACATTAGTTTTTGTTTGCACTTGAGAAGTGATTTTGCAGCCCACTCTCCATGCTTCAACTTCATCCAACAAATAGAAACAGAAAAGTTGGATGTGAATGCATCGTAGTGGGAATGCCGCCATGTAGCTGGAGAAAAAAAAATTCCGCTGTTGCCAAGATGAATGGGGAAAAAACAAACAAACAAACAAGGAAAGTCATGATGGCATTTCCAAAAGTAGAGCGGGAGAAGGAGTAAGCAGATGGATTTGTGTCATCGCCTTTGCACAGGAAGCGTTTGACCATTGACGCCGTTGTTGCTGATTCCCGTCAATGACGCTGCGCCACGGTGTCCCACTTTCAAGGACAGAAAACGTCAGTGTGACTATTTGCTCCAGTCCCACAAGGACTTTCACTTCTGTAAACTGCGCAAGGAGAGTCACATAGCAACGCGGTCACAAGTTAGACTCGACATAACCCCCCGCACCCCCCACTCACAAAAAGTCGGGTTTTCCGCTCGAATTTCAGGATGAACCGCAAATGCATTGTGGTCTTTATCGGTGAACTTTCGGTGCATTGTACACAACTTACTGTTCTCTAAAAGACCTGAATGGCACAATTCACAACAGGTGTTTGAATGAATCATATATATTTCCTTTTTCAGTTCTGATTGGTATTCATATTATTTGTTCATCATTACGTGGCCCATTTCTGCCATGAAAGGGTGCAGCTAGCTAGCTAGCTATTAGCTAGCGAATGCATCTGTTTATGAGACATTTGGAGGCCCCTGTAAATCTGGAGACCAAATGGTATGTCGGCCCCTGCGCGGTAGTGGGCTCGGTGCGAACGGCGGCTCATTTGCGTGAAACAGGACTGCCTTCAGACACCCGCATTTCAAGAGCGCACGTATCATTTTGTCTGTTGTGGCGAAAACATGCTGCGTTGTTCACCTGCTTTGTCCCCCAGTTGCCATTTTGTGGAGAAAAAGCATCGGACGGAATGACAAAAAGAGTGCAACCGAGACTACAAACGCAGCCAAGTCATTGCGATCATACAGTTATCAGGAATGTTGAAAATTTGCAGTGATCGAATCTTTCCAATGGTTTTGATGAGACTTCGAAAAGGAAGGACGTCCTTCCTGGTCTTGTCGCATCCTGTCTTCTGCTGACTGAAGCTTTTTTTTTCTTTTACATGACTTGAACCTCTCATGACTTGCATATTGACGATTTCTCCGCAGAATATCACAAGTTTTAGTTAAAACATCAAAAGTAACAAACAAACTAAGGGGCTTGTAGTTGTTGTTGGAGATTTTTGTTGGGGACATCATATCACGAGCCTTGCCCAATCATTCTTCGTGTAAGCCTTTATGGCTCAGAGTACCGCAGTACATTGTTAAAGTAGAAATCACGCCTTACATGTGAGTGATCATCTGACACTTCCCCCTCGATTATAAAAATGAAAAGCACTCCTAAGGAGTGACGGTCACTTTGACCAGTTGTTTTCCAGGCAAGTCTTACACAACTGATCCCAACAAGACACCGAGCCACTTTCCGAGAATCAATTAATCACAAATATGATGTTTAACATTAGCACTCATATTTTGTAACAGTTGTCATTTTCATTCAAGTGTAGAAGGAAGTCAAACGTAGCTTAACTTTGATAACAAAGGTTGACACGTGGAGCTGCTTAACAGTAGTCAGCAGCTCGCATCTTAGCACTTAACATGAGCAACAACTTTTTTTTTTTGACAGTGTCAGCTTAAGATTTAAAAGAAAAACGACAGTGTGTGTAGCTACCGCCTAGCGAGTTAGCAATCACAAGTACTTCATGACTTACTGAAAAAAAAGTGCTTTTAGTTTCGCTATCTGATTTAACCTAATATTAGTATTTAATTTAATTACTTTTTTATAGTAATATGAGTATTTAACCTAAAACAAGCAAAGTGTATTTCATTTATCGTTAGCTAATTTAGCATTTTTAACGACTCCCACAGCATACGCCAAGTCAACATTAGATAGCGGTTGATTAAAATAAAATAACAAATCTATCGGAACCTTTTTCCTTTCATTCAGGACTAACACTTTGTAAATTAAAAAAAAAAGAATACATCTACTTTGTGTGCAGAAAATTATTTCTTGTGCCAAGTTATGAAATATAAAATTGACAATTTTAAAAAAAATCATTGTAATCTTCTATTCTTCTGAAGTACATTCCAGAGGTTTTTTTAGACTTAAATTCAGAAATGTAAGCAATACTGCTGCAGTACTTTTACCAGATTATTTGTTATACATGTTCTCCAACTGAAATTCAGAGTGTGAGTACTTTTGCCTTCTCTGATCATCTGTCATGAAATCCCGACGGTTGAATTGCGTTAGACCTCCAGTTTCATTGCACCTCCCCCTCCTCCCTGCCCCCTTTTGGCCTGAAAAAAACAGGAAGTCTTTCGAGTCAGGAGAAACACTGGCCCAGCACCTTGCCCTCGCCTCCAGCTTCCTGCTCGGAGGAAACTGCAAAATCTTGTGAAAAGTGGTCACATCAGCACATATTTGTGACCACAGAGTCCCCTCTCCACGCTTTCCCGATATGAAGGACTCGCACTTGCTGCCCCCCAAACTGGCAGCACAGTGTTCTTGTAACTCAGCAGAAAATGGCTGACGGTGTTCCGATTGCGCTGGTCCACTCAACAAGATTGCTGCACATGTCATTTGCTGACATGCCTACACCGGTAACGGGCAGTCATTAGCATCACTCGCTTCCATTAACAACATAACTTCTCATTTTTGAGACACGAGCGCTTGATTTTTTTTTCCGCTTTGACTTACAAGCGCAAACTTGAGATACAAGCACTGTATGGGGACAGTGGACTGAATTTGACTCACTTCACAACAGTTTGGCAGAAAATGAACAATTCTATATCAATAAAAAAAAGCTTCAAGCCCTTTATTGCTCCTCTCCGTTTAAGTTTACTGTCAAACTGAACATAAAACAAAGAGAATGACGCAGATTGTCATGAAAACAGCGACGTGTCTTGGCCTTATGAAAGTCGACTTAGCTTAAGGCTAACAAACAATGCAAAATACCCATGAAATGCTAACAGCTAGCACCAATAGTTGCGGTTTTAGAAGGATGGATATTTGCACACAAATTGTGGAGCAACACACGTAGACAAATCATACAAAACTCACAGCCATATACTTTTTTATAGAAAACGAGCTAATATTACAGTGAATGTTTTAAAGTAGGAGGAATTTAATTTAGTAGATGCTAAATTAAATTGGCTTCAGGGCCTGTTTGTTTGTTTTTTTTAATCCGGTAGAAAGGACAGAGTGAAAAAAGAACTGCAGACGATTTTGGTGCCAAATAATACAGAACAAATCATTCTGACTTCTTAAAACAAACATTGTCTCTGCACTTTGGGAGATTCCCAGCCGTTGATCAATATCACCAAGCCTAAAATCCAAATGAGAGAAAGTGTACTTTTGCAATGTGACAATCATTGACAGAGTGAGGGCTTAAAAGTCCCTTTGCTCCACAGCTTTGTGTACAGTCCTTCACTTGCAAATTGAAGATGAGGTTCGCGTTTGCCGCCCCGCTGGGTCTCTTTCTCATGCTGGCATTCCCTGGGCAAGGAACGTACGTATCTTTTTGTATATTTTTAAAATACACATTCTGACATTTCAACCACAGCAAAAGGGAGCGGACCCATTTTCACAAATACAAGTAGAGGAGAAGTCAAGGTCAAACGTCACGAAACAAGCTCGGCTTTACATGATAGCTGGCGTGGTTTTAGTTTTGCCTGCATATGTTCTGCTGCTTCCAACAAAAACATCTGGACAAAAACATGTTTCACAACAGTAGATTTGAGGCGATAGCCAAACGACGTCATTCTTCGGTTCCTCCCACGGGAACACGCATTTCAGCTCATTCCGTCACAAATGGTGTCCTTTCAGGGGTGTGGAACTTCCTGATCCTCCGGCTGTGGACTGCGTGTGGAGCCGCTGGTCCGAGTGGAGCGCTTGCGATTCGTGCACGTTAACCAGAGTGAGTCCAGTTGGGTTGTTGCGATTGAAGCCTGCCACGTCCCGTTCCCCTTGATGTCAAGAGGTGGTCACTTTTGTTTGAGCAGCAGGAGTGACCCTCCTCCTCATTGAAGGCCATTATGCTTAAGTGGGCCAAAATGCAGACAGTAGTGGGTGGGGTGGGGGCAAAAAAAAAAAAAAGAGTCGCATACTTGGCGCAGTCTAACCAAATGACATCATGAGACGATGAGAATTCGAGAAGAAACGAATCCAAACTACTTCCTAATCACGTTTGTCCTCGCACTCAAGCAACTGATCTTGATTTCCTTCCATGTCATTTGTCACGTTCAGAGGCGTTCTCGGAGCACCGTGGTGTTCGGCCAGTTTGGCGGCGAGTCCTGCCAGGGTTCCATCGGCGAGCGGGAGTCCTGCGTAAGCGACACCACGTGTCAGCAACCTCCGCGTGCCGCCTGCTCCGACACACAGTTCCAGTGCGAGTCAGGTGCATTCCTCTCTTAAGAAGTATGATGAGCTGCTCTGGATAAAAGACGGACGGTCATGCCAAGTGAATAGGGACAGCGCCTTGGGCTGAATACTTTGGAATAAAAATCTATTAAAAAAAAAAAAAACGAGCATCACAAACGAAGATGGAGCCACTGTCGTGGTCCAACGGGCATCTTTGGCAAACCGAGTGCGCTCTTCACGCAGGTTCTTGCATCAATAAGAGGCTCATGTGCAACGGGGACTATGACTGCGAGGACGGATCCGACGAGGACTGCGAACCCGGCCGCCACCCGTGTATCTCCGCTGTGCTGGAAAACAACGAGCAAGGAAGGACGGCAGGATACGGGTACAAATCAGTTGATTCAACATATACATACACACGTGTGTGTGTGTGTGTGTGTGTGTGTGTGTGTGTGTGTGTGTGTGTGTGTACTGCAGTTCTCCAGCTTGTCCTCCTTTCATCCTTCCGCCAGAATCAACATTTTGGGGGCGGACCCTCGCATGAACCCCTTCAACAATGATTACTTCAACGGCCAATGCAATCGCGTCAAAAATCCGTACACCGCAAAGTACGACAGGCTTCCATGGAACGTCGGCGTGCTCAATTATCAGGTGAGTCGGGAAGACGATTGGGCCCATCGGCGTGAGATGGTGACCGACGCCTTCGGTTCTGCAGACGCTGGTGGAAGAAACGGTCTCCAGGGAAATCTATGAGGACACGCACAGCCTGCTGAAGGAGATTCTCGGCGAGATGAGCAGGAAGGTGGACGCCGGACTTTCCTTCAAGTTCAACCCCAGCGAGGAGTCCATGTCGGGCACACCTGCCAGCGTGGGCTTAGAGTATCAGTATGAGAAGAAAGCCATGATCAAGGAGGTGTCCGAGTACTCCAACATCCGGGTATTTTTATTTTTCATTTTCAGTTTTTGTCACACACTCTCATTCAGTTCAATCCATGTGCTGCTGCTCATTCTGTTACGTGCCACTTTGGCCACTAGGGAGCAGTATGAAAGCCAATTCACTCTTCTGTGCCGGGATGATTTTGCCTGACCTTTCTGGATGATTTTGCCTGACCTTTCTTAGCTGTCACAAATGAGTGGGGGGTGGGGGGGCGCTGACGCCCGCGTCATCCTTCATTCTTCTTCTTCTTCTTCCCGTCCAGAACAAGAGCTTCATGAGGGTCAAGGGGAGGATCCAGATGAGCACCTACAGGCTTCGTTCGCGTGAGCTTCAACTGGCCGACGAGTTCCTGGCACACGTCCGCTCTTTGCCTTTGCAATACGACAAGGGCATCTACTTCGCCTTCCTGGAGGACTACGGAACGCACTACACCCAAAACGGAAAGTCTGGCGGAGAATATGAGCTCATCTATGTTCTCAACCAGGACGCCATCAAGGCTAAAAGTAGGCCGGTCATCGCACACTGGTCGGAGTGTTGGCAGCTCCATTACATGTCTTCTTTTCTTTTTTTTTTTTTTACTTCCAGATCTAACAGAGAGAAAAGTTCAAGAATGCGTCAAATTGGGCATCTCGGCAGACTTTAACATGGAGAAAGTCGAGGATGGGAAAGTTCACTACAAAGAAGACAAGTGTAATGACGTATCCACAAAAGGCGAAGGTTTGTCTTGACTCGCTGGGATTTGAAAGTGTGCGTTTTTAGAGGAAGACTCTTTTTTCAAAATGCATTAATTTTCAGATTTCCTCTCTTGACGGGTCGGCCCGGTTCCTAACCCCTGCGAGCACTTTAATACTAACCTATCTTGTAAAAGATTATAAACGGCTACTTCAACGCACTCTGAGCAGCAACACATACAAGCAGCATAAAACGCTCTTCTCAGAGTAGCGCTGGTCCTGCCGAGCATGCCGTGGCACAACGTGGTACAGGTACTACATTGCACGGGACTAGCTTGTAAAAAAACGAACATCACTAAAAAGCAGGACTCCCATTCTTCCCCGCAGCTGAGATTGCTGGCAAAGCCGTGGTGGACAAGGTGATGACATCCGTGAAAGGTGGCACCCTCGCTAGTGCGGTGGCCATGAGGGCCAAGCTGAACAAAGACGGGCTGATGGACATCGACACCTATCAGACGTGGGCTCGTAGCATTGCCGACGCTCCTGCGCTGCTCAACAGTGAGGTAGGAAGCAAGAGCAAGGACGTTTCGGCTTTGGCCAGCCAGAAGAACCCGACTTGTCTTGCGCCCTCGTGTCCAATTGTCGTATGGGACTTTGATGAGCCTTTGCGATCCATTTCTTTGCCAGCCACGGCCCATCGATACGCTAGTTCCCTTGCACATGGCCGACGCCAACGTAAGGATCGCCAACATGAAGCGGGCCGCGGGGGACTATGTGGCCGAGTACAGCGTGTGCAAGTGTAAACCGTGCCACAACGGCGGCACTGTCACACTCATGGATGGGAAGTGCTTGTGTCTGTGCCCGCACCTCTTTGAGGGAATGGCTTGCCAGAACTTCAAAGGTGACAAAGCCAAGCACACAGGTGAGAATCCCCTCATGCGGTACATTCCTTACTCATGACCAACTCTGCTGTGGTAGATTTTTACTGCCAACTAACTCCGCTGACCATTCGTCAACATGAGACTTACTGTACTGACCCCCTTGACACGGTTTATTGTTACTCACGACCACAATTTCTTGTGCAGGCGAACGGCCTGAGGTCTCCCAGGAAGGCAACTGGTCCTGTTGGTCCGGCTGGTCCGAATGCAGCGGGGAAAACGAACCAGGACACGGAGCTGCAACGTAAACGGGCTGCTCGATGCCCGCTGCAAGGGCGACACCAGCAATGACGAGTACTGCTGACATACACTGCCACCTCGTGGTCGGTCATGGCATCGGCACACATTTGCCGTTGCATGGAAATCTTTTTTTTTTTTCTATCAGCGGGTTTTCCTCCCTTTTCAATTTGTGTTTAATATTTAATACAAAGCAGTGATTCTATGGCGACATCAATATGTGTAAATAAACCTGTTTCAAGCCATTATCGTGTTGTACTGTTTTGTTCGTTCAATTGCCATGTTTTTTTGAAGAGTGTCGAAGTGAAGTCAAGTTTCCACGAGAGCATCGCCAGTGACAGACTGTGAGGTTATTTCAAAACCTCATTTCAATGTCACACGCCCGGTGGGCCGTTTTCCAGAAGTGATATGGACAAGGGAAGAAAACAATTGATGCGCTTGGGAGTTGTGAGAGTCACCATTTCGAGTCCTGACAGAAGAACGGTGCAAAACCAGAGTCGTATACCACATTTTTATTTGTCTTTTTCTCAAAACAAATGCAGACGAAGTCGATACATGAGATGCAAACGGAATCTGTGTGTCCTCGGTGGGTTGTCACTTTGTGGTTTCAGTGCAGTTGAGGGAATGAGCTGAAGAACCAGGATGGGCCTCTTTCAGGTCAAATCTGAAAACATGTTTTATGTTTATTCAATTTATTGTTCTGACTCAGCAGTTCGGGTTGAAGATTGTGTCGACAGTTTTCTTGTGTCACCATCAAGTCTGTCAGAGTTAGCCAAGCGAGTCCCGAGTTCTAAAATTAGTGACTTAAATATTGGCTCCGTCCACCTCACCTCATTTGTGATGCTTCTTATAGATGGTAATGTACTCCTGCACGTCATCGGGAGAGCCCAGCACCACGGGGACCCTCTGGTGGATGTTGGTGGGCTGGATGTCCAGAACGTTGCCAGCCCCCGTGGTGGCCATGCCTCCCGCCTGCTCCATGATGAACGCCATGGGGTTGCACTCGTACAGCAGCCGCAACTGACAGACCACAGCACGGCGGGGCACGGTTACAACGCCGGAGGTTGGAGCGTCGTCATCGACAAGAAGGCGGCAAAGCACGACTTGAAGTTCCTCATCTCACTTCAACATAGTTCCGTGATGCTAATTTCCATTAGCCTCTCTGTGTCGTTTTATATTGTACGTTAGCAATGAGCTGAAACGGTGACATCGACTGTGTCTTCGGACAACGTGACATCCGGCAGTGTTGTCACGCGGTCAAATGCTCACCTTCCCCTTTGGACTCTTCGCGTTGGCGGGATACAAAAAGATGCCGCCGTAGACCAGCGTGCGATGGACATCGGCGACCATGGAGCCGATGTAGCGGCTGCCGTATGGAGCAGAACCGTCCTGGAAACACAGCTCAGCGGTCAGTAGAGTCACGCCGATGCCCTTTTGCGCTCAAGAAACAAGTGACTTTCGAAGGTGACGAGATCATCGGCATGTTTGCTCTTCACGACGAGGAATCAATTTACCTCAGGGTACTTCTTCTTTTGAATGTATTCTGTCACGTCAGGGTAAAAATGCTGCGCGTAGCCTTCATTCAGGCTGTAGATTTTCCCTTTCTTCTTGATTTTGACGTCTCGATCTACCAGGATGAACTCGCCGATGGCCTGAAGGAGAAATTGTCAAAAAAATTACAAGGAAAAAAAAAATCAGTACGTGTTGGCACATCGCAGTCTCGGCTCGACAAGGCTCGGGCTTACCGGGTCAAGCATGAAGCAGTTGACCCCTTGTCCGGTGGACAGGACCAACATGGTGGCGCTGCCGTACAGAGCATAACCGGCAGCTACGAGGTTCCTCCCCGGTTGCAGGGCGTCTTCCTCGACGGGCGCATCGTCTGTGCTCTGCGGAGGACATGGAATGACTGCATTTGCAGTGACGGCGACGCCCTCACTCTAAACAGCACTTCCGGCTGAAAATAGCATTTTACGTTCAGGCCCACCTTCTTGTAGATGGCAAAAATGGTCCCGATGGAGACAAGACAGTCAATGTTTGAGGAACCGTCCAGCGGGTCAAAGCAGACGATGTATTTGCCCTGAAAGGGAACCATTTCACGGCTTACACGTCAGGGATAGTTTGCCAAGTCCCTGCGCTGATGCTACAGTGACGTCACTGCGATGTCACGAATGTCGTGGCTTCCACAGCTTCTTACTCTCTTGTCCGCTTCCACAACGATGGCCCGCTCGTTTTCTTCGGACACCAGCACGCAGGAGGTGAAGGATGACTTGATCATGTTGATGACCATGTCGTTGGACAGGACGTCCAGTTTTTTCACCTGGTCCCCCGTCACATTGGTGCTGCCGGCGATGCCGTACCTGCCGAGCCAGACGCGAGAAGGAGACCTTTGACTTTGTTTGTCGACACTGATAAAGGGCCGTCAATGCAAAAAAAAAAAAAAAAAAACAAATAATAATCCCCCCAGCCCCTCGTCAGCATGCACCTTTGCCCAGGTTGAAGTACAAAGTGCTGCTTGTGCGTACAACCTAATTGTGGCTGGCTGAGGATTCCACTTTTACAGAATTTCCCAAGAGTTATGGTTTAATGAAACTTACTCTGTTTCAGAAAGTGTCTATACTACTTCAGATGAATTTAAAAAAAGGCAATTTTCAACAACCAGAACTCTCCAATGAAACACATATAAAGTCTGTCCAAATGGCTTCAATAATGTATTCAATATCAAGGACGTCAATCATATCCGTCTGAAGGTCATACTGGTGGCAATACGAGTGGAAAACTTGTGTTTACTTGTGTACTGAAACGTATTACTAGTGCGGGCAAAGAGCATACTTGTAGATGGACTTTAAGATCGAGGATATGCAATACATGCTCAACAGCTTCCCGTTTCCGTGGCTACAAAGAAGAAGAAATCTTTCGATAACCAACTGAAGGACCTATCAACTGCGAGATGAAAGAACAAAATCATTTCTCACAGGTTGGCGATGCCGGCCTTCCTGACAGCGGTGGAGATGGCTTTGACGGCCGTGCAGATGGAGTTGAGCAGGTTGGTGAGCTCGCCGGTTCCGTGGGCCTTCCTGCCCTCCTCCAGCACAAACCTGGTGAGGGTCAGCACGTTGGTGTCGAAGGCTCCCTTCTCGGACATTTTTGCCGTCAGGTGCGAGGACCTCGTGCCTTGAAGGAAGTGCAGCCGCAGTTAAAGGTGGCCGATCGCGCTGGGAGACGACAGAGAGGGGGGGATCGCAGAGGCCATTGTGGGGGGTGTGAGAGCGTGCCAGCCAATCACAAGTGACTGCACGTTTGATTGGGCAAAGTCCAACAGATAATGAACACCTTTGAGGTGTTCAATACCACTGCCATATAGCGCCCCCCCAAAAAATTTTGTTTTTAAAGTAGTACTCACTTTTGTTGTTTATGGTTTAGATATAGGGCTGTGTGTTGAGTTATTTTGAGGGCACAGTAATTTTACACGGACTACTTTACACTGCCCGTTCTTCGGGGCGGTCCCATGAAAATGCAAGGGATGTGCTCACTTTTTAAAAAAATTGCAAATAAAACTGTTTTCAAAGTAATACAAAGTGTGACTTTCACTTGTGACAAAAATCGTTGAGGGCCGACAGACGTCGGCCGACATGTTCTGTTTCACAAGAGTCCGGAGCTCATAGCGTTTTAGTTTTGGTTAATGATAAATGGTGTGCCTTTGTTGTTGGTGTAGTGCAGGGGTGTCAACCTTATTTTGTCGCAGGCCACTTTGGAGTTCGATCTTCCCTTGGAGGGCCATTACAACAATGAACCCGAATAAATGTTTAATTATGACACTGCATTATTACTTGTACACAACAAATTGATGGATTAGTAGTTTTGAAATCAGTCAACTATCCCTTTGTTGTTTGTGCAATTAGTGAACTTTTTTTGTTGAGTGTGACATTTAATCCAATGGGATTTTGGACGGCTGAAAAATTTGGAATTCAAGGGAAAGTCGCAATTGCACTGTGAAATGAAACTGTGTTATTTGGGGAACTTGGGAATCTTGGCATGTTGAAAATAGTTGTTTTGAAAGAGCTGAACATTTTGAATTTGTTAAAGGGAACGATGAGGAACTTCATTTTTAAATGTCTCATTCTCTTGAATGCGGAAATGGTTGAAGATTAAAAAAGCGGAGAGTTGAATGAAAATATAATTGTATTCTAGAATAGCCTATTTTCAAAGTTTAGGTGATGAATAACGGAATAATGAAGAATACATCATAGGATTTCTAATAAAGAAGACGTAAGGCAAACCCGGAAGTGTGTCGGGGCTGGCTGTCTACGTTCCGCGCACGCCCAGTCCGTTCGGCGCATGCTCAGTAGGCTCAGCGCCGATGTATAGCAATGGCTGCCTCTGCAGCAGGAATAAACAAGCAGGTCTCACTGACTACCATGGAGCCGTGCGTTCGCCACGGTCGGGTGGCCAACGGAGGCACTGTCAAGGTCGGGGAGATTTACAAACTACAACTCAAACACGATCAAAGGTTTTGTTTGGACCGTTTCGCCGCAAGCCTTCTAGGGAGGCAACGTTGCCTTCGTGGGTACTGACGCGAGACTGAACGCCGCATAGACGTCTCCGAGATCACTTGACTAGCATCTCGCTGGAAATGTGATTGCTAAATGTCACATTGCAGCAGCGTTTTAGTTGGAATCTTAATCTGCCGCTCGTTGGTCTCATGTAGCATCTTGAGAATGACGTCACACGAGTGCTTGTGTGTGTGTGTGTGTGTGTGTGTGTGTGTGTGTGTCAGTGTGTGTTTGTGTGCGTGAGAGTGCGCGCAGAGCTGGCCCACGGCTCCATATTTATTTCTGTTAATAATTTACAGTACATATTTTGTTTCATGAAATTGTGTTCATTCATTCCCTAACAGACTGCAGTGAATACATCAGGCTGCATTGACTGTTTGCTCTTGTGGAGCCCCTTGTCACTGCATTCGTATGCGCAATCCGTGGGCCAACTCTTCCTGCGCGTTTTTGTGTGCGCTGATGAGTGTATGCGTGCAACTTTCTCTCAAAAGAAACAATTACACATTGTCCTAAGTCACTGTGCATGTGTGATGTAGTTTGTAGTGACAACTTGCACGGGTGGTCCAGGCAAGTGTGGTCTTGATCTTGTGTGTGTTGACTCGCAGGTGCTGGAGTGCGGCGTGTGTGAGGACGTCTTCTCCCTCCAAGGCGACAAGGTGCCCCGCCTGCTGCTGTGCGGGCACACCGTGTGCCATGACTGCCTCACCCGGCTACCCCTGCACGGCCGGGCGGTCCGCTGCCCCTTCGACCGGCAGGTGACAGAGCTCGGTGAGTTGTTTTTTTGGGGGGGGGATGGAGAACCACACAATTTTGTGAAGTTGTAATAGTGAACGCTTAAAAATGTTCAGTAAGTTAGCAACTCTAACCCAACTTCATAGGCTCTCGCTGGACTGTTTCCAATTAAAACGCCCTCAAAGCTGTCGAAAAACGAAGTGAATCAGACCGCTTGGTGTAACTGGTGCTCAGCTGTTCATCACTCCCTCCAGGTGACTCTGGAGTGTGGGGTCTCAAAAAGAACTTTGCTCTGCTGGAGCTTCTGGAGCGACTGCAGAACGGCGCCACCAACCAGTCGGGAATGGCAGAGGACGCTCTGAAGGGAATGGGCGAGGTAAGCCCAGCACGGTCCGCATGGAGAATGGATGTTTGAATGGCATTTTCTTTGCCCCGCGATGCATCGTCCGCCCTAGCAGTGCATCATCCGCTGTGACGAGGACGAGAGCCACACGGCCACCATGTACTGCACCGTGTGCGCCACCCACCTGTGCGCCGAGTGCTCGCAGCTCAGCCACTCCACGCGCACGCTGGCCAAGCATCGGCGCGTGCCGCTGGCCGACAAGCCGCACGAGAAGACGCTGTGCCCGCAGCACCAGGTGCACGCCATCGAGTTTGTGTGCCTGGAGGAGGCGTGCCAGCCCGGCCCGCTCATGTGCTGTGTGTGCAAGGAGTATGGCAAGCACCAGGGACACAAGGTCAGTTCAATTTCCATCTTTCCGGTCGCCTGGAGCGCAGCCTCTCCAACAAATGGCAACGTGTTTGTTGTTGTGTTTCTTGTCCTTCTTCAGCACGCCGTCCTGGAGACGGAAGCCAACCAGATCCGGGCCTCCATCCTGGACATGGCGCACTGCATCCGCACGTTCACGGAGGAAGTGTCGGAGTACTCCAGGAAGTTGTTAGGGATTGTGCAGCAGATCGAGGGCGGCGAGCAGATCGTGGAGGACGGCGTGGGCATGGCGCACACGGAACACGTGAGAGTGCCAATCCGCTGTTGGTTTCCAAACCTGAGGCGTGTTTCAAAATGCAAAATTCCTCCCTTCTGCGTCCTGGCCAGGTGCCCGGCACGGCGGAGAGTGCTCGCTCCTGCGTGCGCGCCTACTTCGCCGACCTCCACGAGACGCTGTGTCGTCAGGAGGAGATGGCGCTCAGCGTGGTGGACGCTCACGTCCGCGAGAGGCTCATTTGGCTGAGGCAGCAGCAGGAGGACATGACCATCCTGCTGTCCCAGGTGTCCACCGCCTGCCTGCACTGCGAGAAGACGCTTCAGCAGGTGGGGGGGGAATGCTTTTCAATGCTTAGCGACCCGATGACTCGTCTGATCCAAACGAACTGGCCTTTTAGGACGACTGCAGAGTCGTACTGGCCAAGCGGGAGATCAACTGTCTGCTGGAGACGCTTCAGAAGCAGCAGCATCAGTTCACGGAGTTAGCTGACCACATCCAGCTGGACGCGGGCATCCCGGTCACCTTCACCAAGGTACCCTCACCGAGTCTCACAGCCCGACTAAAGTCAAGTCGGGCTTGACTTTAGCTCGCTGCGGAAGATGAAAGACATCCTAGAGCTTAAGCGGGGATGAGAAAATGCCCAGAGGGCTTTCCATCTGCTCCCTGTTCAGGACAACCGCGTTCACATCGGTCCCAAGATGGAGATCCGCGTGGTGACTCTGGGACTGGATTGCGCTGGCAAAACCACCATCCTCTTCAAGCTCAAGCAGGATGAGTTCATGCAGCCCATTCCCACCATTGGTACGCCAAAGATCGCTTCAAGAGTAAAAGAAAGTCGCTTCCGTGTAAATGACAGTTTTTGTTTGTTTTCAAACAAGGTTTCAATGTGGAGACGGTGGAATACAAGAACTTGAAATTCACCATCTGGGATGTGGGCGGAAAGCATAAGCTGAGGCCGTTGTGGAAACACTATTATCTGAACACTCAAGGTAGGATTTGGTTTTGGAAAGAATTATACATCTTTTTAAGACCGGTGACGTTAAATGCAGGACCTCTACTTTTGTAAATATGAGCTCCATGTGGTGGATCTTAGATCTCAATATTAAGGAAATTCTAATTACATTTGCAAAATGAAACGCCCACTTGTTTTTTAGATTTAAGAGCTCTCTATGATAAAGTATGCTCATTAAGAGTGGGTAAGAATGTTCAGAAATTATCCAATATTTACGATATTTCAGTTTGTAATGTGGATCTAAAGCCTTCATTTTGAAAACGCAAGACTCGATGAGCTTTTTCGAGAACACGTTGAACAAATTTAAGACCTTGGCTAGATGCCCACGGAGTGGGCGGATAGATTGAGAAATGTTGGCATTCAAGGATGTTATAAGCCTGAATTTCTGAAAGGGAGGTGGGGGGGCATTTAAGGATCCCTAAATCCACTTTGATTAAATTGAACGCATCTCTTTCACGAGATCTAATATTGTATCAACCAATATTTGGACCAGTAATTAATAACAAGGCGTCTCGATGATGCCCAAGTGTCATGGCTCTTTTCCTCCCGTGTTGCACGCAGCGGTGGTGTTTGTTATTGACAGCTGTCATCGGGATAGACTGATGGAGGCGCACAGCGAGCTGGCCAAGCTGCTGACTGAGAAGGAGCTGAGGGATGCCCTGCTCCTCATCTTTGCCAACAAACAGGTACTGGACAGCCGTACAGTAAAAAGTAGATCATGTACAGGGCTGCCTTCAGATGAGAGTGACCTCAACTAATGAGCTTTTCGAGATCTGCCCCGCAGTTGGCTCGAACAAATTAGTGCCATTTCCATTCACTTCAATGGGGAAAGATGATTTGATGTGGTCATGGTGCGAATTTGCCACTGTATTGCTCTTTCAGGATTCTCTTTTTATTGTTTTTTTTAAACACCTGCTCAGGACGTTCCCGGGGCCCTTTCAGTGGAGGAGATGACGGAGCTGCTGAGCCTGCACAAGCTGTGCTGCGGCAGGAGCTGGCACATTCAGGGCTGCGACGCCCGCAGCGGGATGGGCCTCCATGAAGGCTTGGATTGGCTCTCCAGGCAGCTGGTGGCCGCGGGCGTCCTGGACGTGGCCTAGAATGTCCCGCGGACATAGGCGGTTTGATGACACCCCGGGAGTGCTTCTCTGCGAACAAAAACTTGACGGTACACGTTGGAAGAGCTTTGACACGCACTACCGCTGTGTTCCTCCGAGGGGAGACACTGAGCTACTGAACAAGCCCGCCACCTCTCCATAAGGTGGGGAGCCCACCCCACAAGAAGAAAAAACAAGGTTTTTTCTTGTGGGGTGGGCTTTATGCACCAATCCAGTATGGAAAGCAGGGCAGAGCGATTAAGTGCTCATTTATACGCCATTCTTAATATTGTTAGCCCAGTAATGTGATTGCCTTTTTTTTTTTTTTTACACACACACACACACACACACACACACACACACACACACACACACACACACACACACACACACACACACACACACACACACACACACACACACATCCAGACTTATGTGATTCCGAAAAGAGTTTTTCTTGTTTTTCCAAAATGTTTAGATATGACTCAGGCAACTCTGCTATTAAGCTAACAATATCCAGCGTAATCGTAGTTTCTTTGCCCTGTTTTTTTTTTTGCAAGACCCCTACCGCTTTGGGGCTACTAGTGTGAAATTAAACATTAAGTAAACTACTGTGCTGCACTCATGACACTAACAACTTGTAGGCGCGTGTGTCATGCACGTGTAACCCACTAGCCTAGCGGCACCACAGTCCAATTTGGGATACGGAGAATTTATTCCATTGAATCATGTAAAGGGAGAGGAATGAATGTGAATATTGCACTCTAGGTTTTTCTTTCTTTTTTAACAAGTGAGGACAAACAGCGTACTAGCACATGATCCTTAAAGCTGGATTTCAGAGTCATTGAATAAATGCTTGGTGCAGGGAGGTACGCAATAGTAGCTGATGTTTCTTGGGGAAGTGAATTCTATTTGGGTTAGTGCTCTCTGTTACAGAACAAGTTTACTGACAATATTTATTGTATTGAATTCAAACGTTTTTTTTTCCTTTTGCACATTAACATTGAGCAAAGGCACTTGCTGCCTCGCTGTCGTCGGGCGGGAAAACTTTCGAGCACCTCCTTCCAGTATTGACGTGACGACTCTGGACGCTCTTGCGGGAAACGTTGGACAAGCTTAATCCGTCATGCGATGTGAACCTGTGAACTCCCCCCCGCCGCCCTGCCACTTCATCAGCAAGTACACACAACCTTTGAGTTTATTCATTGCTATCTACAGTAATGTTAACTACTTGTGTAAAACCACCCCCAAAAAAAATAACTACAGTAAATGTCAGTGTGAAATGCTTCCCCCGCATAGTTGACAAAAATGTAGAAGCACAACGCGCCTCAACACCTCTTGTTACCATCTGACTAAGATGGCTTTTTTTGGTTGTAAATTATTCGTATTGTGATGCTGTCAAATAAACTGACTGATTGTAGTTTTCTGCATGTGGCTTCTTTTTTTTTTCCAGGAGTAGAAAGCGATTGAGCTGCTTTGAGAGGAAATGCCATTTTTTGTTGTGACACAAGGTCAAAGTGACTCACATTTAAAGCACAAAGTAATTGTTTAATATAAAAAAAAACAATGTACAGGAAGTGGACATCCGATCATTTAATGGTGATGTTGATGATGCTGATGTCTTCGTACGGTTTGTCCGTTTTGGGATGAACTTTGGCGTTCGAGATCCTCTGCACGGCCTCCATGCCTTTGGTGCACCTTCCGAACACCGTGTGCTTGTTGTCTAGCCAAGGCTGCCGAGCACAAACAACATTTCATTAACACAGCGCTTCTCACAGAGACTAACCATTGTTTTTTTTGGGGGGGGTCAAACCCCACCCCAGAAAAGTCCCGACGGAAAAAAAACTCTTTCGCATGGACTGATGATTAATTGTGGGACGCTGGCTGAACTCACCGTGGGCACCACGGTGATGAAGAACTGCGAGCCGTTGGAGGCGGGGCCCGCGTTGGCCATGCTGAGCGTGTAGGGCCGATCGTGTCTCAGGGTGGCATGGAACTCGTCTTCAAACTCGCTGCCCCAGATGCTCTCGCCGCCCATGCCGGTGCCGGTGGGGTCTCCGGTCTGGATCATGAAACCCTGAAGACACCAACCCAGTCTTGCTTCCATTTCAAACTGCACTTCATCCATTTTGTGGGATTTTGAAATCTAATCGAGATAATCCAATCTAGAAAATGCATTGCATGATATTTTCTGCAACGGCAGTTTTGAGAGTTGTGTTGATCAAGTACATATTAGCTCCTGTTAGTCTGTAACAAGACCTCAAACATTTACAAATCTGAGTTTTGTCATCTATGATATTTCCATCTTTATTCTTTCCACGCTACTAAACTAAATGATCTCACGTCCTCCTCTCCGCTTTGCGTGCTATGATCCTGCCGACAGCACAAACCTTGATGACTCTGTGGAAGATGTGTCCGTTGTAGTAGCCGTTCCTGCTGTGCACACAGAAGTTCTCCACCGTTTTCGGACACCTATGAGGATACGGAGAGGTGAGCATTCGTTGGAACATCTGAGGCGCGTCGGCAATGAGAGCCACTCACTCTACGGGGAAGAGCTTGATGTGGATGTCACCCATGGTGGAGTGAATGATGGCGCTGTCCGACACTCGCTTGGGACCTTCGGCCTGCGTGGCGGCCATCACCTCCTCCTTGGAGGGCTTCTCGTTGAAGATGTCTCGGTCGGAGTCGGCACTCTTGGTGTCCTCGGGTTCCCTCTTTGAGAACTTCAAGACAGAATATTTGTGTGAAAACCTCAGCTTTTGTCTGTTTTCCAGTACACTCATTCTTCTCATCTACAGTTTGTCACCATGTAGAATCGGTTCTTCTTGAAGGCGGTGCAGAATACGGTGGGGTCCGGCTCCACGTTCTGTAAAGCCGGATTGTCCGAGGCCTTCATCTCCACGGTGGGCGCCACTTGCATGGCCTTTGCGACCCCTTGAAAGAGACTCAGCTGGACCACGCGGATGTTCTCCTGCTTCCCAAGTATGCGCACGCATCTTCAGGGGAAAAGAAAAAAAATCATTCAGACATTTGCCGCTCGTCTTTTTCTTGTTCTTTAGCTTGAGCACTCGCCTATTGGTTTCCACATTGATGACCTTGATGCCCAGCATGGTACCGTACAGGACAAAATGGCCCGTCTCGTCAAAGACGATGTTGGTGAGTCGGATGCCGTCCACTTTCTCCAACTCTCGTTCCACCGCCATCCGCCGGCCAAACTCCATGTCCGGCAGCTGTTGCCTCATTTGCTGCAGCTCTGTGAACATCTGGCGCAGCAGCCAACAAGCCACAGTGGTAATGACGGAGTAAAGATGTTTTTGTTTTAGATCAGAGTAAAAAAAAATATTTAGAGACACATCAAACCATCTCTGATTAAGATTTGCCCTTGAGCAGTGTAATTAATATAATGTACTCAAAAACGAGTCACCAGGGGCACGCTTTAGATCCGTATCCCAATGTACTTGCATGAAATCGGTTGTTTTGGTCTGCATTGTGACAAAATCTAATTCCACTAAAAATGTGAAAATTCCTTATTAAGAGCCAACTTATTCCTAGAATGGTGTCATTCTAAATCCAAGTGAAGCTGAATGTCAAGGAATTGGAATTGGACTAACCGAATTTGAAAACCAAACAATGAAAATGAAGAGTTTTGCTAATCTAAACGGTCACCTCGACTAGGACTTACCGTTAAGGATTCGTCAAATACTCTCATCAGTTTCCCCGTGAGAAAGCGGAAGATTCGGACTTTACGGTCAGACGCCATGGTGGCCATTTTTTTGCCGTCGGGCGAGAACACCAGGCTGGTAGGGTACGTTTTGTGTTTGGCGAACTCGTACAAATCCGTGTCAGTCTTGTATTGCCACTGCACGTGTTTGGGGAACTTGAATTCCGAGGGGAGGCCCGTCCAGTACTCCAGCATTCCCGCTTTGTCGGCGGAGACGACCACTCGAAATTTGGCATTCAGGCGGATCTGGGACAGCGGCGAGGAGTGCATCTTCTCGAAG
This sequence comes from Hippocampus mohnikei, assembly GCA_026261675.1. Lineage (NCBI taxonomy): Eukaryota > Metazoa > Chordata > Actinopteri > Syngnathiformes > Syngnathidae > Hippocampus > Hippocampus mohnikei. Next base: position 1,402,618 of record JAKGUB010000807.1, on the reverse strand, counting down.
ATGTGGAGAGGCTCGCCGCTTCCCCGGCCGTCGTAGACAAAAATCTTGCCGGTGGATTTTTCCGAGCAGGCCGCCGCGGAAATGGCATCTCCGGGATTGTGGATCCACTCGCTCTGCCCTGGGTGGAAGCTGCAACAAAAAACAAAATGGATGAACCTCTCAATTCAACCCCAAGAAATTTGCGATAACACCATCGCAACAGTTCATGACAATGCAACCAATTGCTGTGAATTACGCGCCAGGTTGCAATGTCATCCAAACTGCAACGTTTCCCAAAAGGTACCAAACATCAGAGGTTCCGGCCAGTTTCAGAGCCGTACAAAATTGCATCTGTGCGATTTGTCTCGTGGACTCACCCCAGCTTGAGCATGTTGATCATGTCAAAGTTGACGACGTCAAAGACCTTCATGGCCTGGTCCTCGCCGACCGAACACAGGAGCGAGCCGTCAGCACTCACCGCGATACTCTCGATCACACCTGCACAGAAAAAAACCCACACGTGGACAATTTGGAGCGTGCTCATGTTGTAAAATCTTATGATCTCGTTCTATGGGAAGATAAAGGGGAGACTTTCAAATAAAAAAATCACAGCTTACCAAGATGACTCCGAAAGTGTTTGACAAATTCGATTCCCTCGTCCTCCTTTTTCTTCCAGAACTTGACATGACCATCCTGACTGGCTGTGATGACAAAGTCTGTCCTAAAAAACAAAGAAACAAACAAACAAAACCCAACATAGACAAGGAGCCTTTAGCATCCACTGATGGACGCACTCGAAAGAGCTGTAGGAAACAGAAACTCACTTGGAGCAAACAATGTGTGTGATCACATCTCTGTGCATGTAGCTCCTTTCATACATGGCAGCTGAAGGCAGGTTGTCCAGGTAGACGCGTTCATATTCCAGAACTGTGCCAAACAGTGAAAGAACGGTGAGCATTTTATAAATATCTTCCCACACCTTATTGGTTGTAGCATCTTCTCGTGCAATGACCGCAGCTAATGCTGCAGGATCTCTTTGTAAACGTGCTAGTGGCTCGTCTGCCCCATGTTGAAGAGGAAAAACTGAATAGTTTTGGGTTTGATATTTTCTTGCGGGGTGTACATATATCATGGTATTTTCTAAAACGCCGAACCATTCATTTCGGGGTCTTGCGCATTGACTGTCTCGGTGTTTAACAAATCACACCCACCTTTCCTCTTCTTGGTCGTCGCGGCCTCGCTCGGCATGGGCCCAACCCATTCCTCATTTTCTCCGTCCTCATCCTGAATTTGATCAGCTTTTCGCTTCAGTTCCACATTGTTTTCAGCTGCCGCCATTGTCGAAGAGCTTCCGCCATGTCCCGTTCGGGATTACGGCACTTCCGTTCGGCGCCCAAATACCCGGAACCCTTTGGTTGCCGCTGTTTCATGGAGGGACGATTTTCAAACGGAACGTGGGTCAAACCAACTCATCACTTTTAGGGGTGCAGCGAGAATTTCGTTCCTTGTATGTCGCAAATCCATCGATATACGCCTTCAATCCAAGCATATATATGACTTAAATACTAAAAGCATCAAAGTTTATTTAAGCGTAAATACTGGATAAATAATCAATTCGTCACAATATTATTTTCCCGCCTCACACAGGGACGTAAACATCACGGTCGCACCAGGCAGGTAGTGTCGCTAATTAAACTGTATCTTCTGCCGCAGAGCGTCGTTTTGTACAATAAAAACGTAAAACCCGCCTTTAAAAAATAGTGGGAACCAACCGTTGTCGCGAAAATGAGCAATATATACATCCAAGAACCACCCACGAATGGAAAGGTGAGCGGACTCAAATGTGTCCCATTTAACTACAACGAGGGCCTCTTCAACTACTGTATGTTTCACGAATCCACTCCACTTGTCGTGGAAGGTCTTGTTGAAGACCTCCGCGGGTGACATTGACATCGAGCTGTGGTCCAAAGAAGCTCCGAAAGCATGTAGGAACTTTGTTCAGCTGTGCATGGAAGGTAAACGGTGACACAGTTCAAGTTTGAAGTCGTTAAAATGGACACAGTTGCTTGAATAATGGCTCTCATTCTCATCGGGGCAAAGGTTACTACGATGGAACAATATTCCACAGGGTGGTGCCTGAATTTATCATACAGGGTGGAGATCCAACTGGGACCGGAACAGGAGGAGAGTCCATCTACGGCAGGACGTTCAAGGTTGGGATGGGATTCCAGTCCCTCAAACTCACGGATGAAAATCTTTCCATAAGACTATCACCATGACGTCACACGTTCTACCACTAGCCACCCATTGGTTACAAACATTGGGTATTGGCCTGTATTGAAGACGTGTGCAGCGTAATGTTCGTCTCTACCTCTTCCACCCTCAGGATGAGTTTCACACCAGACTGCGCTTCAATCGAAGAGGTTTGGTCGCCATGGCCAACGCCGGGACACACGACAATGGGAGCCAGTTCTTCTTCACGTTGGGACGTGCCGATGAGCTCAACAACAAACACACCATTTTTGCCAAAGTGATTTTAAAACGAAGCTCTTCCTGTTTTTGCGTCCAGACGTTGGACACACACTAAAGCGCTGCTTGCAGGTGACGGGAGACACGATCTACAACATGCTCAGGTTAGCGGACGTTGAATGTGACGGCAACGAAAGACCTTTGAATCCCCACAAAATAAGAACGGCCGAGGTAAGATATTCCGGATTCTCAAATCATACACGATTCACTCATTTGATTTTCTTTCTTTCTTTCTTTTACGATTCTAGGTGCTGCACTGTCCTTTTGATGACATTGAGCCACGTGAAACGAAGAAAGCAAAGAAGGAAAAAGAAAAAGACGAAGTAAAGAAATCACAGTCAAAAGCCACAAAGTAAGTCACGTTTAGTCATGATTCACATGAACGGGTGATATTTGTTTACTCATACACCTGTAAACACAGGCGTCACTGTATATATATATATATATATATATATATATATATATATATATATATATATATATATATATATATATATATATATATATATATATATATATATATATATATATAGAGCTGTCAGTTTAGCACGTTTTTATTGGCATTAATTTAAATGAATTTTATCGGGATCAAACATTTTCTCGCGAGATTAACGCGCAGACGTCACAGCGGATGTTACGTTGCTCTATAAATAAACCAGAAACAAAACATCAATCGCTCTGCACAGGTCCACGACGCTTGTTTTGCCAGCCACGGCAGCGCGAGACACAAAACGGATACTTAAATAGTTTATGAATGGAAAGTTTACTTTTAAAAAGTTGCCAGATTGTTCCAATGACAAGACCAAAGTTACCTGTATGTTTTGCAGTCGTAAACTGAGCTATCATCATAGCACGTCGAGTCTGAAATACCACTTAATGGCCAAGCACACAGCTGACGTAGGTACTCCGCCCCCTCGTCTCAGACCGACAGCTATGGATCATTTCAAAGCAAACAGTGTGGGCTAAAATGTTGCTAGAACAGGGGTGTCTTTATTTAGCTAATTTTTGCATAGTTGTCATGTTTGTCCGTCTGCAATCTGACGTTTAAACGAAGTAAATTGCGTTTCAGCTTGGGTTAATCATGCCGGCGCTCCACTTCCGGGATTGAGTATTGGGACTTGTAGTTCTTTTGTTCGATTCGACTTTATGTTTGTGTTGTATGGTTTGTTACGTTTAAAACAATGAATAATGATGACGATAATGATACATAGTGAAATCACGGTTGATTAAATTATTTATTAAACGTATTGTTAAAGGTATTAATGTCAATTATATACATATTTACATTGTGATGCAGAAAGATAGATATATTAATTTTTTACTGCATTTATGTGTAGTTTAGGTTATTACCTGCTTCTGATACTTCTGTTACAACTACTACTACTACTACTTCTGCTGCAAAGTGCTCCAATAAATGATCAAAAAAGTACAGAACGAGAGATCCTTCCATGCTGACCGACAATCCCTATTCAGGGGGCCGTGAAAAATTATAGGCTGAGTACTAGTTTACCTTAGATGTGCACTTTATATTGCGCTGTTTTGATTCCATAAAAAGAGCTGTTCAAGCAGCTGTTGTGTGACAAAATATTTTTTTCACTGTTGTTGATGGACAGTAATATTGTGTGAGAGATGACATGTGAATAACTGCTCCAAGTGAAAAATGTTCATGTAAAATTTAAAATCGAAATTATTTCAGTAAATATTTGCATTTTGCACATAGAAAACTGATTCATGATTCCATGTTGATGAGAGCATTAAAATGGGGAAAATAGGACAAAAATATAAAAGGAAATTCAGAAACGATAAAAAATGCGTGAGTAATCATGATTAATTTTTAGTTAATTTGAGTTAATTATGACAGTTGAGTTTTTAATTAGATTAAATATTTTAATCGTTTGACAGCTCTAATATATATATATATATATATATATATATATATATATATATATATATATATATATATATTTATGTATATATATGTATATATATGTATATATATTTGTCCGTCAACTGAAGGAACTTCAGTCTGCTGTCATTTGGCGAGGAGGCCGAAGAAGACGAGGAGGTGGTCAATCAAGTTAGTCAGGTAGAGATGGCTGCTTGAAAACATTTGGTGTTTCGGATCGGTTTCCCTCTATCTTTGTTGTCGCCCCAGAGCCTGAAAGGAAAGAGCAAAAGCAGCCACGACCTCCTGAAGGATGATCCCAGGCTGAGCTCCATTCCAGCTGTTGATAAGTAATTGGATTCATGAAGTCATTTATCAGGGCCCCACCAAATCATTGTCGAGCCCCCAAAAAGTTTTTATTAAATTTTTAATCAGAGTGTCAGTCTGGCAAATTTCAGAACTGGCATCGGCCTCATAAAATGCATATTGGGCAGGCACTGATAATAATTTGATGATAATAATCAGCAGGACTAATGACACGTCATCATGTTTGTCTTTTCAAGAGGAGAGAAGACATCTGGAGATGAAGCAGAGGTACGTTCAAATTAAATTCGAAAGACACTCATGATATATTACCCAGACGTGTGGTCGCATTCTTACAGGAGGACGACAAGAGCGAGAAAATGAGCGAGCTGGTCAGGGCCAAGCTGAAGAAGGAGAAGACTGCCGGGAAAGCCAGCGAGCCCCAAGACGAGGAGGAGCGGGGCAAGAAGAGCAACCGCAGGTATGACTGCACACGTACGTGTATTTTACACAGAGCCCTGCCGCCCAAGTGTCACTCTCACTTGATGTGGGCTGAAAAAACTGTAAAACTGACACATAAAAAAAGAGAGAGACTGAGACTGTGTAGATTTAAGCGCCAACATTTTCACCCAACCAGATCAAAAACGGGCTTTTTTTTTCGCTCCTTGTATTATTACACTTGTACAGTAAGGTAACTCTCTGCTGGGGGCGCTGTTGATCTTCGCTTTGCTCAGTGGGTGAGCTGCACCTCTGTTAAGTTTGACCATGTGAACCCTTTTGATTCCAGTGTAGAGTCTCAAGTATTTCAGGTTTGCTGTTCCAAAATAGTCATTGTTAATTTACTTTTATGGGCTATTAAGCACTCCCTAATTACTATACTGGGATGAAAAAAAATAATTATACAGTCAATATTCTTGGACCATTACTCGGGTGTGCTGTTAATTACGACATTGCTAACACATAATTGCAACATGCCAGATCAAAGTGTCTTTTGCGTCATAATTATTTAACACATTTCCATGTGTCTAATGGAAAGCTTCTAATTTGCAGTGTTCCCAAAATTCCCCGTCTAATGTTTCCACCATCATCTTACCTCATTGAATTGAATGGACATGCCATTAATCCCCCAAAAAAACCTAAAATGTTCATGCTTGTTAATAAATCTATCTATAATCTACAGTATATATCTGTAATATTTCGCAGAGGATAATCAAATGGACCGTTTGTCGATCATTACGTGGATCATGACGTGTTTGCTTTGAACAATGCACAGCTTGAAGCCTCTTTTTTGATGAATTATTCAGCATTGAAAGTGAGATAGTACCATTGAAAGCATATGCAAAGCATCGACAGTTAAAAAAAAAAACACCCGATGAGCGCAGGAGGAGAGAGCGCCTGTCGCGCTCGTCTCACTCGTCAACAGGTAGCCCTCTCAGCACATAGAATGGAACTCGCCCTTCTCATTAGTGCTAATGGGATAAACTTGTGTGTGCGTGCACGTGTGTCGGCGCGCTTGACTGACAGCCAGGCCCAGTGTAGTTTATTAAACACAAGCACAGATTGTTTTGCTACAAGAACTTTAACCCAACACAGTAGTTTGTCTTGGCATGGCATCACAGAGCTTGCTGCAAGGTACACTGTTAGTCCTGCACAAAGGGGGCATTGTGATGTTTGAAGAGAGGCTGGCGGGGAGGAGGGGGGTGCTCTATCAGGCCACCATCCCAACACTCTGCCGCCGTCAACTGCTTCGATTTGATTCGACCAGAGCTCATATCCACTCAAAGTTTGGTTACTTCAGTCGTAGTGTCTGCTCCGTGCAAGTCTTGCTGATATTTGGCAGAGGGTAGCAAGCATCCAGAGCCCAGACCTAAATAAATATTAAAGTCTGCAGGCTGGACCCAAAGGGGGATGGCTGACGGACACATTTAGAGTGACTCTGCAAGAAATTCGCATGGATTAGGAAAACAGCCCCGTTGTTAAAAGTGAAAAACCCCAGACTGAAACGGTTTAAGATCATTTGTAAAAATAGTCTCAACTGAAGATATACTCCAAACTATGATACCGAAACAGTTATTTCAAGCGCATTTTCCAAATTTACCCTGAAAGTGAAACATTCACGGCAAGTGCGCGTTTACATTCGCGTGCGGCAAAGATTCTGCTAACAACCTGGGCTAAACTTAGCGCCGTCCGTCTCGCCGTCAAGGCGCTTCATTTCAACAACCTTCCTTGACACCAGTGACTACTTTCCTTTGAGCGAAGGCTCTAGCGACCTCTTTGGGCATTACAGGCAGAGCACGAAAATACGGCGATACTTTCAGCGAAGAACTGAGGATACATTGCGTAGAAAGCAAAGCCCAGACGAAAGGAACTAGCTAATGACAGCATGTCATGAATCTGATAATTAGACTCGTTTGATGCTGTATTCATCTGCAATTGGAACTAAGCGCGCGTGTGTTATGTGGTAGCAAAGTGCCTCCATGTGTCTCCTCCCGCGCATCACTTCACCATTGGCGGCCGAAGACAGCGGTCGACTTCCTGTTAGTCATCGTTATGGTTAGTTAGCTGTGTACTGGCGTTTTCACGCTAGTACTCTTTCGTCTGTTTTTAATGACCCTCTAGTTGGTTTCGCCCTCTGGTGTGGACCAAATCGACCACGGCTGGTGCGGGTAGGCTTCCAAACGCTGCCTCGCCTACTTTGCGTGTGATGTTAGAACCAGCCTGGAGCCTGCTTGCTTGTCTAGATTTTTTGAAATTTGCGAAACTCATGTATTCACTCAGGCCTCCGCTCCAGACTGCCCCTAAATGGTGGCAATTTGTTTTTCATCGACTTGTGCATGTGCATCCAGTAAATTTCCTTTTTTATTTGGATTATTCTGGGCTATTATTTTGGGTTGCTGACAAACTCCGGCCCCACACTTCAGCCCATTTATGATGACTGTCGTAAAAATGAGTGGAAAACATTTAGACAAGTCAATTTACAATGTCTGCCTCTTTAATGTTCAACTTGTGCTCCTAAAATTTCAGGTGAAGGGCCACTGTGTTCCTAGTTAAAGAAAAAAAAAAGAGTCTGAAATCCTGCCACTGATATTTTGGGGGAACGTATCCTCGACTATTTGCTGAGAAATTCGCCCATGAGCTGTTTTTGTGCTCAGGCCAAAGCACTGTCTAATATAAAAGTTGTCCTACGGCGCCATCTTGTGGCATCTTGGCGTCAAGGAATAATGTAGATGCAGGAGGAAAAACCTGGATTGCCACCGCCCAAATCCCTTTCATTTGCAGCCGTCTTTTGGCAACAATAGGAATAAATCTTTTTGGTGAGTTCTCAATACCATTTTGTCTGCATTCGATGAGTCCGTACAGCAAATTTTCTTCCTCTTTGCGTTCTCGTGACCAATAAGGCAAGACAACCAAGTCACATGGCGGGGTGGGGCGACTTTGTGTGAGAGCTGTTGCTGACAGCAGCTGCTGCGAGAGTGTGCTCGCTGTGTTTAGGTTTCCTCCCAACAGTCCAGTCCCCGCGCCCGAAAGAAAGAAACCCCTGCCTTCACCGTCATATTACTTTGCCGTATTACATCATCATCATCCTCATCGCAAGCCACAGAGTCATTGACGGCACGCCCCGGATCATCTGCATCCAAAGTGGGTCATCAGACACAATGCGCGGGCCAGCCAGCACCGCTGCGTCTTCGCTGGCTTCATTGGATGCGAGCCGGCTCGCTCTCACTCACTGAGGCCTTGCAGAGTTTATGCAGCCTCGGTCGGTGTGTGTTTGCGTGCGCGTGCGTGTGTGTGTGTGGAAAACCACTTGAGATAATCCAGCGCTTGGCTGCGGGATTGTGTACGTTTGGGAGCCGCCAGGTTTACAGAACTCTGGCCCAGTGCAACACAGCTGCGCCGCATGCATCGCTCGCTCCCTGGCCGGCTGGTCGGAAAGGCATCCAGACAGACTTGCACCCCGAGGGGTTAAAAAAAAAAGATGCGTAAAAATTACAGCAAAATATCTCAGACCTTGTACGAGTTTGGTGAAAATCTATAATAGCGAAACACTTTTATATCGTTTTTCCCTCTCCAACATGTTTTCCATCGTTCAGCTTGTGAAAACACACTCTCGTCCTTGCTCACGTCTCCAAATAAGAGGTACAGCGTGCTCGAGCTGTTTGATTGATTTTATTGGTTCTATTTAAAGACCAAAACGGTCACCCGAACCATACAGTTTTGTCAAACGAAATTCCGCTGTCTTAAAGCTAATAAAGTATTGTGCAACATCCTAGATGGAGTAATGCAAATTAACATTGATTTTGTGTGTGAAAAGTCTGCAAAATAGCGGGGGTGCATAGAGTAAAACTGCGTTATATTTCAATTATACCCTTATAAGAAAGACGGTTTCCCCATAAAGGGTGTAAATACAACCCGTACTGTATACATTGGAAGCATACGCTTTGCTGTCTGCCATCATGGCGGCGGCCAGATAGGGAGGCGGTTGGGGGCTGTGGTGTAATATGGGGGCCGGGTTGTTGCAGGGGAGGGGGTGGTCCTTGCGTGGCAGACGATGTTGTAAAACAGGGACCCGCGGTGGGCCGCGCGTCGGTCTGGAGCGCCGTGCCGAGTCATGCAAATTCCTGCGTGGAGCTTTGGATTCCTGCTCTCCAGCTCACAGTTCTGTTTGGCCCGGGCCCAAGCCGTGGAGTGCCCCCTGAGGCGAGTTCATCCAGCCCGTTGGTCCGCATCACTCGCTTGGTCATGACAGGAGACGGCCTCGGCCATCCTTGCGGTCTCCTCGCTGTGCGCGGCCACATAGCGAGGCGTTAAGTTTGACTTGTTTTAATAGACCTCTAACTCATTTCAACGGCCGCTTTATTTGAACAGTTGGCCTTTATTTCTTACTCCAAGCCCGTAAACCGAGAATGCGGAGAAGTCCAAAAACGACAAGCACGCCCGCACCGATATTTCGGAAAACGATCGGGTTTTCGTGCAGTCATCGCGCGGCTATTTTAAGCTTTGTAAAAGTCCCGCGTCAGCCTCAGACCTTTGCCAGACACCCGAGTCTTCTGGAGGTTCTGGATCACCGCCAGTCTCCTCGTATGCTTTCTTTATGAAAAGTTAAATTGCCCGCAGCTCTTTCTTTGTACTTTCACTCCCTTTTATCATCCTGAGAGAGGGACAGCAGCTGCGCAGTATCTTGAGAAGATCCGGAAGCGGACGCATTTAAGATGTTTGTCTGTACAGACCGTCGCGTCCTGCGGCCCTTTCATTTTGGAGAGTGTGCAGTGCCAAACCACCATACGTTATCTCACACTGTGGCTGTGTTTGGAATTGTCGACTCATTTCCTACTCCCTAGTCACTATGTAGGGATTATTATATACTGCATTGGTCAGAGGAAATTACTCGGGCGCGCTGTTCATTTCATTATCGCTGTCGCATAATTACAAAGTACCCGATCAACCTCAGCTTTCCATTATAAATAGTCAAGGCACATTTATTTCTCTAGCCCTTAATCACAAAGAGTCTCAAAGTGTTTCACATGCCCACAGTTGACAAATATTCACGACATCCCCTGACCTTAACCCCCAGGAGGGCAAGGAAAAACACCCCACCCCTCACCCAAACATCTGGGTAAAAATGAGAAACCTTGAGAAGGGGCCGCAGATGGGAGAATCCCCCTTCCAGGATGACCAGGCGACAGTGGATGCCGATTGGGCACCATTTGGAACAATATTGTACTATTGTGCAATCTTAGTTAGATGCCTGCGGAGGAATTCGTGGAGCCCTGAAGTATGTTCAAATTGTTGTCGGGACTTCTCCGGTCCCTTTCTGGTCTCCTTCCCTTTATTGGTGGCAATTGTTTGGCCGTCGCGACAGAGTTGTATTTTAAACTAGGCATGAAACGGAGCGCTTACACAATGCACACTGTGTATTTCAAACAACCACACAACTTTTACTTTGGAAACGCTGCTTGCTTAAATCTTACACACATGCAAAAATGTGTCAGTCACAGCATTGCAGCACCCCATGTGGATCAAGTAGACCTTCCACCGGGGTTAAACATCTAATAGAAGAAGAAAAAAAAAGGACGGTCTGAAGAAGCAGACGTCCGAAACAAAGGCCGTCATTGTTTAGTCTGGAGATGCTTCACGTTGCTGCTCCGGGGGCCCAGACGCTGCAGCTTACCTGAGCTTTGAGAGCATGGCAGCAACACAATAAGTGTCAGGCTTACCAAAACATCATCAGTCCCCAGCTGAACGTCTGCAAGCCTGCGTCATATGAGGCGGTGCGGGCCGACCTGACCGGGACTTCTTGCCCCGCAGGAGCCCCGCTGTTCGGGCTGCCCGCCAAGTGGGTCGGCTCCGCGGGTCAAAGAGGCCGCATCGCTCCCCCCGCCCCGGCTTGCTCGTGTTATACACCTTGCTTGAAAACTTTATGTAACGACTCCACATTTGAAGAGGGCAAATCTAAACATTTACTGGCACGCATACGGAGGTGTCATGGAGTTTAAATACACAGTCGTATCCCAAACGATCCTCTTCTCTACACGGATGACCGTTGAGAGCTTTTTCCTCAATGCCGCAAACCACTTAAGAGAGAGGAGGAGATGTTACTCATAACTGGAAGACATGTAGCTCCATAAATAATGTGTGTAATGATGATATACAGTAGAAGGTGGTGACGCCGGTCAGCCTAGAATTTGTTGGGATTGAGAGTCAACTTTTCCCATAGGAAACGCAACTAGACAGACCGCACTATTATTAGTACTTATTGGGAGAGGATAAAGAATATATGCCTGTGACTATTGTTATATTATACGTCACTATCAGTATAACCTACCTTACTGTACGGTGGGCAGTTTATTAATTTTTTTTTGTAGATTACATTTGAACATTTGTAACTTTGCATGTGCAAAAACAACACTATACATGTTAAGGTACAGGGAGATTACTGCGTGTGGCAGGGACGCGAGTCTCTTCAGACGAGTGACTTCGGTCTGCTGACCTTGCCTTATACCAGACATCCATTTTCTACTGCTTATGCCATCCTTGTCATCGTCGCGCAACTGTTTTCTGGGTGATTTATGCAGTTGCGCAAAACCATTCTTCATTTTTTTGGGCCATTCAGATGGAGGCTAGCGCCACCCGGGTATGGACAGTTCTGCCAAATCCTCTCCTTTATTCATTTGTTTGTTTCTCCCTCCCCAGCCAAGAGTTGCGCAAGGAAGTTCGCCAGTTGAAGAAGGAGCTGAAGGCGTTGAAGCAAAGAGAAGATGGCCCTAAGCCCGGCATGGATGAAGTCAAGGAGGGTATGTGGGCCATGTTTCTTCACTCTTATTGTTTTTTTGTTTTGTTTTTAATACAAGGCACATTTTAATGGTGTTTTAAAACCGCCTCCAGCAAACGCTTACCACTCTGAGAGCCGGGTGGTCCGCGCTGCATTCTCGACTAATGGTCACTAAGACAGACGGGGAAGCTTCTGATTGTGTCAGTTAGTTGCAGATGTCTATTGTTATCTCCGACAAGGTTCTGCATTCTTCTCGCAGAAAATTACATTTGGAAAAAAACAAAAATCGGTGAATATGCAAATCTGCGGGTGCCAAGCCGCGACTATGCGGGAGTCTGTGTTTTGTGCTTCCACCTTAGCTGCAGGACGGGGAGAGCTTTGTCACTTTGCTCCCGCATTGGGGACAAAAGTTAATTCCACCGTGTGAAATTGTTGCAAGTCACGGGCCGGTGGCCGCGACATGTCTGTCGGGGGTCTGTAAATTTCAGCTGCAGTGCTGTGCAAGCTGCACGTACTGACGAGACCGTACCCGCCATCTTAAATCACCCTCCTGCCTTCTCCTCAGACCTCCAAGCTGCTCACTTCACTCACGGGGGGAAGCACTTTACATTGGCAGTAAAATATTTGAGGGCTGCAATAAATGATTACTGTGCCACTCATTGTTCTCGAATAAGTCATTGACAAATCATCAGGCTTTTAAAGTGTCAAAAAAAACAAAAGAAGTTACAAAATCTCCTCTGCGCTCCAAACCCCAAATATTTTACTGAAGCAGCAAAACCTAGCAAAGAAGAGCTTGCGACCAAAGGAATGTTTTGTATCTTGGCACTGTGCTCATGTTGTAAAGCTCCAGATGGGATGGACCTGACTATCGTATGTGGGCTGCAATATCGTCCGCGCTCATGGAGGTAACTGGCAAGGTGAATGCAAAACGAATACAATAACGAAAATTGAAAACAACTTTTTCGTTAACAAAATGAAATGATAAGGAGAGTGCTGTTAAAAAAAACAGTAACTAATTGAAACTACATTTGTCTTTTTGGATTGCTGATTGAAAGCGAGGCTGTTTCAGAGATTGGCGTTGCATCGCTCGCCATTGTTATCTTATAAAAGACTGGTTGCTACAACACGGAGCATCTTGATTTGTTGCCCTGGCAGAGCCCGGGTGACTGGTGAGGGCAGGAATCTAGTTCGACAGCCCGTCAAACTTTTAAGCTAGTCATGAGGGACAACAGCTGGAGAGTTCAAAGACACATTTTTCTTTGAGATTTTGTCAGTAGTTGCCGCTACAATAGCAATCTCAGTACACAACAACATTTTTGTTTTTATTTCCGCCAAAGAACCGTTGACAGTTCATTTGATGTGCATAAGGAGTTATCGTCCTCGAAAAACATGGATATATTAAATGCTTAATAGTGTTGCAAATGTTCATGGTGGCTTATTTGGCCACGCGCCTGTTGCGACAGATGACGAACCCGGGATGATGCCGATAGAACCCATCGGTGACACATTTTTACTGCCCTAATCCGCAATGTGTTCAGAGAGGTAACTGAGGCAGCCAGACGATTCATTTAGTGATTTTTAAATGACAAGCAGGACAAACATACGTTGGAGTCGTGTTAAAATCTTTGAGTGAGTTGATTTTTGTGAAAAATCTTGTCTACGGACTGATAAATCATCCGCCTTGATCACAAACGTGACATTGAAGCATGCGACGGCTGCGAGCTCGCTGGCCAGACGTGGAGCTGGCTTAGCTGTGGTTTCTGTTAGCTCATTTGTTTGTTAGCGCAGCAAAACATGAGCATCGCCACAGACGTCTGTCATGCGCGCCCCGCAACAAAACATCACATCACGCTGTATCTTCCGCCAGCCAGACCAGACCGTCTGCTGCTCGGTGACTTCACGTCGGGAGTTTTCACACCAGACACCGCCGCCAGAGGTGGGGTGGAGAAAAATATTCTCAGCTGCATTTAGTACACAACACTTTCTTGTTGTGTCGTGTTGGACTTGCGGACGGGTATACGACTCCCGAGCCAGTCAGAAAACCTAATTAAAAGCCGCGCTTCCGCCAAGTGGTTCAGTTTGGTTTGCTACATGGGGCTGGCTGCTATTACTTTGTTGTACGAAGTACCAAAAATCTTAATTCTCATCTGTTTGAATAAACCAGGTGGTGCCAATCTTTTCTCTCTGATCATGTTATCCACATTTTCTGGCTTGCCATTTGTCAATGTGAGGCTGGGGAGAAAATGCTCCTTCAAAAACAAAAGCCGCTGGCTCTACAAACTTGCCATCCAAAGCAGCGATACGCACTGACTGAAAGTGTGTGCATTTCCCGCCCTTCATATCAAAGTGGGCCCGGTTATCAATTGGTCCTAAAAGATTATCCCGAGTCTCAATTTTTCGACTTTCCAAAGTATTGGAGACGCAAAATGGCCCTTTTCCAGCGCGCATATGGGGTACTTGGCTCTTTGCCGGTGGAAAAGCAAACACATTCTTGGTAAGAACTTGTGAAGCACCAACGAAGCCCAGCACTGGCGCTGGCGCCGAACGAGTACCAAGTTTGTTTGTTTTTTGGAATGGAAAAGGGATAAAAGAGGTTGAATGTGGCCCCAGTGCGTTAGCCGAGACTCAAGTTGTGGTGTTATTTGCGGTCGGTAACACGTCGCTTGTTTGTCCAGAGAGCAAAAAGCCGACCAGCGAGGCTGTCGCCGAGTATCTGGAGGAGAGGAAGAAGTACGAGGAGCGGAGGAAAGACGGGCGCAAGAAAGGCTCGGGCAGAGAGCAGCAGGTAAACAATACCAACATTAATGCCCGACAGCTATGAACCCTGACTTGTAGGACTTTGAAAAGAACCCCATTGCGACGTTAATGTTGAGTTTCCTCAACAGACGATGGAGCTGCTCAATCGTTTCAAATCCAAGCTGTCAACGGCCATCAGCGAAGCCCCGCAGGAGGAGGAGCAGGAGGAGGAAGACCTGGCCGAGGACGACGACAAAGGATGGTAAGCGCCCCAATGGTGATGGCCGTGGGCTGTTTTAAAAATGGGCTTGGAGGGGCGCCTTTTAGTGCTCTAATTAAAAAAAAAAAAAAGGATAATTCCAAGATGAGTGCAGTCGTGTTAAAAATTATTTGACAAAATTTCACAAATTGTAAAGATTCATAAAAAGTTTCATTTTCTTATATTGTTGCTGTTTGGCAGAACACTTCTATGTCTCTTTCAAATGTTATTGTTGATAGTCTTGGTCTGTCACACACATTGTCGGCTATTTCTGCTCATTCAAAGTGTTGAAAATAGCTTGAGAAGAAATGTCTTAACTCTCAAGAATGCTAAACTGTCCCTGAAGTGTTGTACAACATCGCCTCCTCCCTCACTCTGCGGTAGCCGTGATGCAATATGTCACCTCAAGATTGAAAAATCTTTTTTTTTTAGACAGCGAGTGAAAATGTTTTGCTAAAAATGAATCGCTGTAATGCTTCGGTGCAGAAGAAACTAGTCAGCCATGAAGGCAAGTACACGCATTGAAACTGCCTAGTCATCTCACCGATGGCATCGCTCATGACTCTAAGGCCTTCGAAAAAGAGTTTCCAGACACTCATCAAGTCAGGAGGATAATGAGGCCCCGCTCATACTGAATATCTTGATCACGTGAGCATCTCGTGCTTCAATTTGGCAAAAAAGTTCAGGATGCGGGTCCAAATTGCATGTTTGTAACTGGCACCTGCTACGTTTCACCGTGCCGTTTTCCGCCCGAATAAAAAAGCCACGGCAGCGCATCCAACCTTCCACTCGCTCAGAGGCGTGTCATAGTTCAGGGGTACGTACAGTATGTGCACGCGTCAGCTCGCCGCCGCCAGGAAATAGGTCTTGACGCTCTGTTCTGTTCTCATATTCTGTTTTTCAACGCCGATCTTAAGAGCAAGTCCAGTTTGAAATGAATACCATGTGTGTGAATGAGAGATTTAGAATAACACAATCTGTTGTTGCCATTAGTCTCCAGGAGTGTGTGCGAGCGGACGGTTGTTGGGGTGGGAGGGGGCTAATGAATTTGAGAGAAGCCTTGGTTGGTAGACACCTCGCCGCACTGCCCCCGCCAGGTATGGCAAAGACTCAGGGGGTGGTTAGCCTCGCGTTCCTGGAAAAACAGCAGTGGGAAATGTGTGCCACTGCAGGAGCTGCACACTCAGAATGTGGGTTACAACAGGTCAGACACTGGAAGTCAAGTCTGGGACAGAGGAGGTAAACTATTCCATCTGTGTCGGCACAAAGACCCCCACCCCCCACGGGCCCCCCTCGCCCCGCTGCCTCGACTTTTACGAAACCCACCTCCCCACCCCGCCAGAGAGAACAAGGCAAGAAAAATAAACAGCAGAGGCTTCTGTAGCTTTGCATCACATCCTCCGTCTCGCCGTAGCCCCTTTCTCACAGACGTCCAGAAGACACAGTCGAGTGGATGTTGTGTGGAAAATGGAGCCCTTTGAAAATGGACCCCGGGGTAAATATCTTGCTGCGGGTTTTAGAAATCTGCCACAGTTCGGCTTGGGGTTAATCAGGGTTAAGCTTCTGATGGAAACTGTGGGAGCCACAAATTATTTTTCATTGATGCTTATATTTGTTCATATTTTAGAATTATTAACACTTCAGTGTCTAATTCGGCAGCAGTCCATATTCTGTGCCGGTCTTCCTGCAACCGAGTGACCTCACATTTACCTTTCACACAAAATCCAGATAAGCGGGTGAAACTTTGACTTCACTTTACCTGGTGAACTAAAAGAAAGCTGAAGTCCCAGCTGGCAAGAATGATCAAAATGGAAAATTCTCCTTTGACTCTTAACAGTATCAGTGCTTAAAGTTATTGTATTCAAAGCCCCAATATTTTTTCTCTGGACCAATAACAGTGTCACTAACAGTATCTACAGTCAGTTGAGTAATGAATTCTGACCCACCTCATAGTTGCTAAATGAGCAATCTAAACTAGCTAGCCCTCCCGGTACAATTCATGCTAAGAAATCAACTGACTCAGCAAACTCATTGACCCGCTCTCCCATCTCCAGGCTTGGCCATGTGCTGCAGTTTGACGAGCAGTCCCGCAAGGTCAAAGACGCTAACATGCAGGACGAGGACACCTTTGAGATCTACGACCCGCGGAACCCCGTTAACAAGCGGCGGCGGGAGGAGAGCAAAAAGATCATGAAGGAGAAGAAAGCCAAGAGGTGAGCTCGTAGGGGGCCGAGGTGGTGACGGGTGGTCTCGTGGCTTCGAAAGCTCGGGTCCTGTTCCAACCAGACCCTACTTTGTTAAGCGATTCCCAAACAAATAGATTCAGGGGGCCGACTGTGTTGTGACCGTGGTGGGACACTTGTGGACAGTCGCTTATGAGTCATTTGTGATGTTTTTGTGACGAGCGGGTTGACAATAAACTGGATCGAGTAGTGATTGATTACAGACTAATGATTAGTTTTTGCCCTTTTCTCTTGCTTGTGGTCTTGGTACAGTTAACCCCCCCCCCACTGTATCGACTGGAACACATATATACGCTGTATATATATCCCTGCAATAAATGGGATTCACTGTACTGTACTTCAAAACAAATGTTGAACTAGTCATTGTAATGCAGCAGATAAAGCAATGTCCTGGTTCAGAGCTCCAGGATGTCAAAGCAAACACGTTGGTGGTTTTGGGTGCGTATGACCAGAAGCTGCATTTGGCAAGCATGCCATTTTATTTTTTATTTTTTATTTTTTTAGTTTTAACCGCACTTCTGGGATTAAGCTTAAACATGCATGTGGAACAGGAAGCAGAGTTAATGTTACATGAGCCGCCACTAATCTAAAACAGGTGTCACCGCGGCACCAGTGTGCAAGTCGGGATGTCGTGGGACACGCCCACCTACACGGTGTGACTTGGCATGACATTCGGATGGATCCATCACATAATCAATGCCGTGTTTCCTCCTGCCAGTATTTATGATGACCGCTGCCTTGCACAATAGAAATAAAAAGAACTATTGTATACTGTACACACAAAGTCAATGTATGTCACAAAGTCGGGAACGTTGAAGTAATAGTGTTGGATGTTGAAGTGATGAACATTTAGCAATCTAACTTAACTGTACATTGTTGCTCCCACTGCTTATTAATGATAACCGCCTCCTCACACAAAAGCAACAAACAGACCTTCAATTCCTGTAAAGCATAAAGTCACGTTGTTGCGGTAATGCGGTGTTGTATCATGAAGCGAAGTTTTCCCCAAAATGACTGTGAACGTGAGCATTGGGTGTTGTTGGCCACCTAGTGACTTGCTGTGAGTAAAGTGGGTCAGCAATTCAAGAAGTAGGTCACTTGTTTGCTATCAGGGAGGGGGAAACCCCTCCTCTCCCCCGCTAATATTCTCACCTCGGTGGTCTTAATTGCAAGCAAGTCTCTCCAGACTGTGC
Organism: Hippocampus mohnikei; assembly: GCA_026261675.1. Lineage (NCBI taxonomy): Eukaryota > Metazoa > Chordata > Actinopteri > Syngnathiformes > Syngnathidae > Hippocampus > Hippocampus mohnikei. The sequence continues at coordinate 1,384,221 of JAKGUB010000807.1, read as the reverse complement.
TGGCTATGTGAGAAGACACAGGCGTGAAGACGGAAGGGTCCATATGCTGTCGGTGGACCTGAGGGCTCAAAGGCCTGCTGCGACAACACGTCAACTGGTTGCCAGCCAACATGTTTCGTTCAAAATGCAAGTGCGCCGTGACTTAAGCAAAATTGCTTTGGGCATATTGACTTGTCATTTTTTTTTGTGTCGGAATATAATATTGCCCCAAGTCCCACAGGTATAAACAATGGAGCTTCAGGATGACCCTGGCACTTTGTTTTTGGGGCTGCCACTTGGTTCCTCCTGTGGATTATTCCGGTCAACTCATTCATTTGAGCCAACAAAATGAATAAAATCAAATTCGATAAAGAATGCTAGCTCTTCAATCTAGCGGCTTCAAGGTTGCCATCAAAGCCAAGACTGGACAACCTCCTGGATGTCATGAATGAAGGACACAAACACCGTTGAAGTGGGACAGGAGCGGCACGTCAATGAAAGCCTTCGTTACCATTTGTCCTCATTAGCCGCCCGTCGTTTCCAGGAGGAGACGCTCGTAATTCACCTGTGATGGATTTAGTGCCCTTCTCTCCTCGCTTGCGCAGAAGGACCTTAGAACCAAACGGCACCGCTTTTTTTTTCTCCGCTCCCTTGGCCTAAGTGATTGACTATCGATTTTTTATGAATGTAATCCACTTACCTGGAGCCTGTAGAGGTGACACGGCTATAAGCAGAAGCTCGCAACCGAGACGATGAAAATGTGCTCTCCCGGCAACAGTGAACATTACCAACGCTGTGTAGTTAGTTCATTGGTCAGTAGCCTTAGTCGGCCAGGAGGCGGGGGGTTCAGGGGCGAGCAGGTTTGAGACTTGGACCGTGTTAATATGAGATTGCTTTTCAATAATCACTGGTGTCGGCGCTTGCTTCACAAATCCTATTTCCGACCACATACTGTACGTCACAAGAGCTCTTGTACCAAAATCCTCCCGTTTCTGAAGTCGTTGCAGCCGCAAACGTTCTCTTCACATCTTTGACGTCTTCCCGAACCCTCCCAGTGGGAACTTTCCCCTCCGAGGCTTTCATCTGGGCAGCGGCGGTCCGCTATGGACATCAGCTGTGGGAAAGAACTTTGGCAGGGCTTACATGCACCGAGCCCCAAGCAGACCTCAGCAGATAGCAGCAGGTGCCGGAGCTGCGACCTTCCTATTCCGGGCCAGCATTCCCACCTGTCAGTCTGCCCACCCCCAGGCCCCTCGCACCCTGCCCGAATGGCATGCTCTGTGTCCGAGTACACCATCTGGAGCTCCTCATCCTGCTGTGCTTTGCTCAAGCGCTAAAGTGTCCACAACACTCGGCGCTTTCATCGCCGAGCGCTTGATTGTAGACAGAGCCGCGGTTGGCTCTGATGATTAGTGCCTTGTTGGTGTTCTTGTTGTTAGCGCCTCACACACCAAGACGTGTCGGCACATTCAAGTGAAGAGCAGACTAAAGCAGTGATTCCCAATTAGCGTACTGCGGGAAATGATCCCGTTACAAAATTATTCACACTTGACAGCGAAACATTTTGAACGGTGTATTTGTGTGACGTTTTTGGATGGATGGATGGATGGATGGATGGATGGATGGATGGTTTTTGTTATGGCGGTGTGCGGCGAGATTTTTCTCATGTAAAACGGGCCCAATAAAGGCCGGGAAACACTGTACTAATGAACTTCCACGGCGGGACCTAAATCACCAGCATCCTCCCTTATCGGCCTCGTTACTTTGTGTCTGTGCTTCAAAGTTCAGTCCACAGGTTTTGTTTTGTCAAGAGAAAGTTCATCGCAACCTCTAATAAAGAAAGGGTGGGGGAGAGAGGAAGAAAACTTGAATTCTATCAGCTTTTTTTCCCTCCCAGCGCTTGTCACCTTCAGTCAAGTTTTTTTAATCGTGAGTTAATTTTTGTGCAGTATGCTACCATGTAGGGTGCAGACCACCTCATGAAATAAGTATCACGGATGGTCATCTGAACATCATGACATTTCAAGTCAAGGACTGAGTTTTATGATTCAAGAAATAGGGGATAATTGGTCAGACAAATGTCTAAATGACTCCCATCTCTTGGAGGTGGAATCAGAGGGATAGCAGTGGAAAGCCAGGACCGGCGTGTGTGTGTGAAATTTAACACCCAACATTGCGTTCTTGTGCCCTGTTGTGTTGAAAGCCATTGTCACTGTCCCACAAGTGCTATACAGCTCACACCAGGCTGCGCGCTATTGCTTCATTGTGTGAAAGTGCAAAAAAACCCAGCTCATTTTATTGTATCTAACTTTTTGTTTAATTATAATATTTAAAAAATTTATCATTAGGGCTGCGTCGCTGTATTTATCCTCCCCAAAATGCTAAAATGTCAAATTTGCATGCAGTGAAAATAGAAATAACTGTGAGGCAATGCAATAAATCTGCATCTCATTTACATTTTGAGGAAGCGGGGGGGGGATTGAAACACTGTAACAACATCAACACTGAATATAAAATATACACGACTCATCACATGATACTTTTCATTGTCTTTTCAGTATGTAAGCAATGTAACATTCAAATAGTTCACAGCAACGAGTACCTTTTTATTTTATTATTTTTTTTTAAGTCTGAGCGCTTTGAATCCAAACACTCTTCCGCTGTCCTTTTTCCACATCTCTTGACGGCCTTCTTCAAGGAATGACGTTGATGTTTGCTACCAAAAAGTAGCAGCAGCAGCAACAATAACAAAGAATCCGATATGAAGTTTCGCTTTCCTGAGCCAGCAGTAATGGCTTGTTAGTGATGGGATGCAAATGTCCTGTCATTTCTTTTTGTCTTGTTTTGTTTAGTTTTTTGCCATACAATACTACAACAAATACATTCCCAGTGTGAGGTACAACAAACAACATGACAAGAACACGACCAGCATTTACCATGATTAGCACCACAAGCACCATATTGAACGTTTTTGTTCTCATTGGCTGGAGGAACTGAAAACAGCCAAAGATATTCAATATATGGGACACATATTCAGTGCCGCATCAAACCGGAATGGAGGAAGCCCCAAAAAAAAAAAAATCAAAGCAAAGTTTCAGAACCGTTGTGATAAAGTTTAATGATCTCTTTTTAATTGCCAATTTGTCGAGAGTATCGATCACAAGTCTTGCATGCAGATTTGCTGGCTGAATGTTAGCAAGCAAGGCACCCTTGTGGTCGGTGGGGGTTGGTGGAGGGGACAGAAAATGGCTGCGTTCAAATCAGCTGGTAGTGAATGACAAAGGTACTGTAACGCCCTCACATGTGGGCAAGGAGAGCTATTTGGTATGGATGTCTGCTTATGATAAAACTAAATATTGATCCTTAACTAACACATTTTAAAATTACCGTACTCTTAATTTCTTGGTAATTTCCAATATGCAAGATTGCTTTTTTTGTCTTTGTTTGGTGGCGTGCCTTGAGATATTTTCAAATGTAAAATATATGCCTTGGCTTCATAAAGATTGGGGAAACACTGCGTGGCATTATGTCAGGCTTTTGTTCGATTACACGTATTCACTTCCAAGATAGTAGGCTACTATGTGACGCTTGGATAATAAATACACAGTTACGCTGATGATCGAGGGCGGGGCTTGCTCGGCGCTGTCGTATATTTTACGCTGTTTGGTATTTTACACCCCAAAAAAATAAAAAAGTGCAGCCAAGCCAAAGGTCTGCCCGTCGACAGCGTTTCTCGCCTGTCCATCCTTCCGTCCTCTGTCAGCCAGGTGTCCAGCACTTTGGATCAAACAGCAACTCGGAGGAAGACGCAACAATGATACCGGGAATTATTATTATAATAAAATAACATCACCAACCGATCCTCCTCCGAGCTCCACTTCACAGAAGTGAACAGTTTTTGTGTCAGCTTGACGGCTGAGCCGTGGTTTGGCTCCGCGAAAGGTCGACTTCTCGTTTTGGGTGCTGCGGAGTCGTCGTCGGGGTTGCCACTCCTTTCGTGGCTCGCGGGCCTCCCATCCTCGCCTTGGGCTCAGTGGCCTTGACACGTCTTGCAGCACATCTGACGGAAGTAGGCCCGACTGCAGAACTTGAACTTGAGTACTAGTGGGCAGTAGGCCACTTTGTTGACATCTTTGCACTCTGCGCAGACAAAACGACGAGTCAGAACGTTGCAATTGCGGGGCTGTCTGAATACAAATTGGAAGCGCTAAGCGATATTTGCGCCCTAGATTCTTGTGCGGTTCAGTCATTTGTGCCGTGTTTCTTGGTTGCATTGCTTCCAGTACGTGGATGTGGATTTGGATGTTGGATTTATTTCTTTTTGTGCACTCCGATTTCAGCCATGCAAATCTGATCTACTCAGCTTTCAGACATATGACAATAACATCATCCGGTTGTTTTGATGACTTACACTGATGGATACCGCGATACGTCACAACGCCGATGTGTTCCACTTGTGGTGGTAATATGACTTTACACCGCATCCCCCCCCCTAAAATATTGGTAACTACTGTAAGCGAGAACCGTACAATGCATCACGATAGCCAGTTGTACTGATAAGCGGTAATGATGCCATACTTTGTTCGGATAGTGCCATCTGTCTATTAGTGTGGATGATGTAGCAAAGTTGATATTTGTTGTATTGATAATATCGAGTTTTGTTCCAGCTGTGTCAGTAATGTACCATAAGAGATAGCAAAACGCCACATCTGGTCTTGTTGTATCTCTAACATAGCGTACGACTTCACCCGTGAGCCGATTGAAACAGTCGAGGTCTAAAAATAACTTGTAGAACAGCCTGCCGCAGTGACTCACACGTAATTGTAATACTTATGCGGCGAAAACCTCCCTCGGGGAACACGGCAGCTCGACTTGGATGCCGAGGCGAAGACCGAGAAGGATTCTGGCCCGCTCGGCTCTCCGGGCTCGCTGCCACGACTCGCACGCACACACCAAGCGCACCGCGGCTCCAAATGCCTTATCATGATCCTAGTGTCTTCCCTTATTAGGCTTGGGCCACCACCTGGGCCGGGCCCAATGAGACCAGACGTTGCCTCACCACCGTCCGTGAAGCGACAATTAGCCCGCGGCTAATCCCATTAACTGGCCTGCTCACGCCGCTCACGTTTTCCATGCGAGCTCCACGGACCGTGTCGTACCACAAAAAATAATGATTAAAGTACTAGTCATTAAACTAAAACAAAATAGAATCAGTTAAACGATAGATGCATTCATTTATGCTCTGGTTATTATTTAATTCAACTATTATTGGATTGGAAATATGAGATGAACACATGAAAATCGGGCTACATATTATGAAAATAAAATAAAAATACAAATGTCTGAATTTAAACCGATTTCAGAACAAAAATGCAAAGTGTACTAGTTTTTAAAATTTTAGAAACCACACAAAACCACACACTATTCCAGGATTGTTATTATTTTTTTTGGTAGAAATTTGAAAACCTACTTTTCTTTTTTATTTTCTCAACACACATGACCTGAGCATCCTACCAAAACCTACTTTTCCTTTTTATTTTCTCAACACACATGACCTGAGTATCTTACCGTCGCCATTGGAGATGGGCGTGGCGTCGCACTTGCTCTCGCACTGCTGCATGGTGGTGGGCCGGAGGGCGTCGGCGCACTCGCTGGATGGCTGCCCCGTGTAGGATAGGCACTGCACTGTACGCATCTGCTGGCCCAGGCCGCACTGCGCTGAGCACTGCAAGAAGGGGTTGGAGGGTAAAAAATAAATAAATAACACACACACACACACACACACACACACACACACACACACACACGTGCAGAAACGTACCTGCCCCCATTCGCCGGGGATCCAGCGCGGAGGAGGACAGCGGCCGATGCTGCAGCGAATTCGAACCGGCGGCTTGTTGTGGCTCGGACAGTGGGCGGGCGGGAAGGTTTTGCTCAGGTCGCTGCTCTTGCACAAGGCGATGCGATGCTTGAAGCCGGGCCCGCATTTGGGCGTGCACTAAAAACACAACAAGTGCCGCAAATCGGTCCTCCTTCATTTTTTTTTTCGGCAAAATTTCCATGCGTTATTTCTTCGGCGTGTCATTTTTGCAAGGTTTTTTCCTACATTGTATCCATTGTATAGTTGATTTGCCCTTTTTCTACATTCGTCTGTACGGGCTTGTCCGAAATGATTCAAAACATTTTTTCACCATTGTTTTTACTTGTTTATCACCTGGTTTTTTTTCGTCCTTTTCATATTTGGATTGTTCATGCCAATTGAAAGGGGAAACCGGATTTGTTAGGACACGAGCTGTGGCCGACAGTTTACCTCAGACCAGTCCAAAGTGACCCACTTAGGCGGGCAGGACTGGTTGTTACAGGCCTCTTGCTCAATGGGTCTGTGGGTGAGACAGTGAGTGTCCTCCAGGGTCTCCTCTTCGGCCAGCCCGATCTTCCTGATGCACAGGACCGTCCTGGTCCGGAGGCCGCCGTCGCACGTCTTACCACATTCGGACCAGTCCCCAATGAACCACCTGGTAGGGCGCAGCAATACAAAGACTGAATGCAAGGCCCGCGTTTGTCTGCGACGGCCTTTGACCTGTTTACAGCAAATCATTTCTTACTGAACACTGTGGGGAAAAAATTGTGTTTTTTCAGTCCCTGTTGGTAATGACCATTTCTACTTCTTGCATATTTCTTTTCTGTAAAAAAATGCTACTTTACAGGCACAACTGTTGCTGCATAATTTGACTGTGTGACTGATATGACATCATTCACGCGCAATTGCCACATTCAAACATCTGCGCTAGCCCATAAAAGACCCGGCGAAGAGCATGTAGGCCGAGGAGTGGATCCAGACAAGCAACACGCACGCTCTTAAGCACAGAAAAAAACCCAAAGGTCTACTGGCGTCACGCTTCGCACCACTTGGCTGCCGCGTCGCCCCGCACCTGCGCGCACGCTGATGCCAAGAGCATCAAACGCAGGTGGTCGCTCTCCAGGCTGCATATTATTGCCGCCGGGTGAGCGCGGAAAGTTGTAAATCTGCTTGCTTTATTATTTTCCTCCACACACTTTTTTAAGGGCAAAAGCCAACTGATATCACTTTTATGGAACGTTCCAGAGTTTATTTGAGGACAGGGTATTCGATTTTGCTTGCGAGTCTGCTGTTTTCTTTTGGGGGGGTTTTCTTAAATATCGCACATTGTCACTGATGGTTCTGGAACCTATCCCCAACAAATTTGGGGACACATACAAGCATCTTCACCAGGATACACACTGGTGAGTTTTCAGGCACGTTTTTGACGTACTCAGGAGGGCAGGGCTCGCTATTGCAGTCCCGCTGCTTGTCGGGGGGCTTGCCGTCCGGGTCGCAGTAGCTGTTCTGGACCACCGAGTTGTCGTCCAGTCGCTTGCACACTACCTCCTGCTTCTGGAAGCCTGCCGACGACAAGGGGGGGGGGTAAGACAGGTGGATAGCTTTGAGGATAAGTGATATAGAAAATGAATAAGTGGAAATACCGCAGAGAATACAAAATGGTACCATGAAGTGCAGAAACGGTCTGCCTCCACCTTGATCAAACTCACCAGAATTGCATTACACCACCTGTGCCACAACGTAGACATTGCAGGCTTTGGAAACCTGTTTGTTACATGTTTGGGAGATGTAGGGAGTCGGAGTTGCTGTCTCCTGGAGATAGCGCTTGTCGTCCGTTGGCAGTGATGGTGGGAATCGGTAGCAAATCAAATACCATAGAGACAGGCGTCGCAATGCAGAGATGGATGTATTTATGGCACTCATTCCCCGTGCTCAATAAACGCAACTTTTTTTTAGTTGAGTTGACTCATTACTGATACCTTTTACCCAAGTCCGTCTGTAGAAAACAATCTGTACTTCTAGTTAATTTGAAAGTGTACATACTTTTGCCTCTTCTGCTCTGGAATCCTCAAGAATCTCTGATTACGCGGTATTTTAAAAGGTTTGCGTTAGTCATTCCTGAGGCAGCGGCTGACGTTGCCCCCGCAGCCGCAGACTGGAGCGTGAGTGAACGAACCGAGCTTGTCAGGTTTGGTTAGCGTTGTTATCTTTGAAATGGCAGAACAGGTGGGCCCAGTGTTACGGCTGCTGAGTGCAGGTACAAGGGGGGGGGTCCTTGGTTTTCCAGGTTCTCGACATTTGTCGTTTACACGCTGCGGATGGTGCACGATGGACCCGTTTTTGTGGGTTGCATACTTATACGTGGTCATGTTCCATGACACAAGGACTCAACTATATCCAAATATTTAAATGGAGCAGACAATCAAATGATTGAAATCAAGATTGCAGATGCCCACTTGCCTCCGGCGCATGTCGCTGAACACTCGGACCAGGGCAGGTGGTACCAGGAGAAGCCCACCTCGTTGTCGCCACTTCCCGTGCGCTGAATAGGCACGTTGAACCTGTAGCGGATGCCCTGGTTTTGTTCCTGGAGGAGGATCTGTGACGGACGCGGAGAGAAAATTTGGTTTCCGCCAAGCCACACAGTCACTGAACTGATTGGCTTAAGTGTTACCATGACAATCAGGTTCTCTGTCGTTGCCCCGAGGGCCTCTAAAGACTCGGGTTCATCTGTGGGCCTCTTGTAGTGGAAGGCGGTGCCGGCGATGTCGAACTTTCTTGGCCAGTCGATGGTCCACGCACCGTTGATGTAATAGTCGTCTCCCTCGGATTTCAGAGCTGGAAGGAAAGGGCGAATAGGCCAGTCCTCAGAATGATGATCAAACTTTGAGAACGGGCTACGACCACAATAGATGGCTTACGAAAAGAACTGTCTAGCATGTCCAGACTTTTTTACTTCACCTTGTGTCAAGTCAAGTCAAGTCAACTGTATTTATAGAGCACTTTCAAACAGCCATCGCCGCATACAAAGTGCTGTACATGGAGCAATTTAACATATACAATAAACAGTAAAACAAATCGGTAATGAAGACGGTAGAAAGCACCAAACAGTAAAACCAAGAACAAATCTAAGTCATGCTGAGTCGAAAGCCAGAGAATACAAGTGAGTTTTGAGGAGGGTTTTGAAGATGGGCAGTGAGGAGGCTTGACGAATGTTCGGTGGGAGGTCATTCCAGAGAGAGGGACCAGCAACAGAAAAGGCTCGATCCCCTCTAAGCCTCAGTTTAGTTCTTGGTACTTCTAATAATGTCTGGTCCGCAGACCTGAGGCGCCGGGCAGGTGCGTAGGGGCGGATGAGCTCAGAGAGGTAAGGTGGCGTGAGATTATTTAGAGATTTGAAAACAAATAAGAGGATCTTGAAAATAACTCTAAAATGTATGGGGAGCCAGTGAAGGGATGCCAGAGTAGGAGTTATGTGCTCCCTCTTACGAGTACCAGTCAAGAGGCGAGCAGCGGCATTCTGGACCAACTGAAGCCGCTTAATGGAGGACTGGCTGACTCCAAAGTAAAGGGCATTGCAGTAATCGAGCCGGGATGTGACAAAGGCGTGAATTACTGTCTCAAAGTGTTAATGAGAGAGGAGAGGTTTTATTTTGGCCAGCTGTCTAAAGTGAAAGAAGCTGGATTTAACAACGGCACCAATTTGCCGATCAAATTTGAAATCACTGTCCAGTTTAAGGCCCAAGTTTGAGACTGTTGACTTAACAATTAAACAGATTTTAAGAAGAAAAACAAAGCAGTCTAACTCCTAGCCCTGCATCCCTGTAAGTGGCCTAAAACGACTTCACAGTTGGGCATGCCGTCACTACTGACGGAAAGCTCAATGACGAATGACGAATGATTCCTGTTTTAATATGATATTGAGAGAGAGAGAGAGAGAGAGAGAGAGAGAGAGAGAGAGAGAGAGAGAGAGAGAGAGAGAAATCAGATTTATATTGTGTCGTGAGTTATCTGCTGCAGTCTACTGCTGCTATTGAACGTTTGAGTCAAAGAGACGACATTCCTGACTAGATATGACAAAAATGGCATTTCAAATTTGGACAAAATACTTTGTACGTTCCATTCCGCCAATAGCGAAAAGCCAAGGCCAAGCCTAAAATGGCCATTTCAAACCACAATGTGAGATTTCCTGTTCAATTCCTGGCTGGGTCTTTCGATTTTTGCCTGGTTTTACTCATGAAAGACTCGTCGACCAAATTTCATGTTGCTAACTCACTTCAGGGGCAGAACTTTCGTGTGGGTGCGCACGCGTTAAATCCAAGACATGTCACCGAGCCAATCATCTGTTCTCTCTGACCTATGTAAGATTTGAGTATGGGAAAGCCCTTTAAAAGTCCTTTTATTTGCTGCGAGATAATCACGACGACCAAACCAAGCAATTTTGGAGAGGCCCGAGAACGAGGAGCAGATGTGCACGGTAGCTGAGGAGTCTACAGGTGGAGACAATCAGCGGGTGTGATGTCATCCACCTCGTTCGTCTTCAAGCTGTCCGACAAGCCTCTGTCCTCGCAGACAGACGCAGACACACAATACGTATGGGAAAAGACTTCAGGTGAAAGGCGCCGCTAATCTGCTCAACGGCATCCCGCTTTGCGGTTGTCAAAATAAAACTGCGCTCTCCGAACGCACGTGAAAGAATCCCGGCGTCACGTGTTTACGGCTCGGACAGAAGCGCACATCTGGCACTGATTGTGAGTGCTGTTGTGTGTACAATTGGTTAAAATGTTTTCAAGCTCGTCGCAGATTAGTCATAAATTGTTCCAAGGGAGAAAAATGAGCCAGGATGCGTTGCGAGTGCTGCGTAAGATCAACTTTGGTCAAGTTTCTTCTGCCAAAATGTGCTATTAAGCTACATTTCCAGGGGAAACTCCAGGGAAATTACATGTCTTGGCATTGGTAATATACATGTATCTCATCGGAACCATTCCTTTCCAGGAAGTGCGGGTAAATTACCCCAGAACGGCTCCTGTAGTCTAAAAGGCATCATGGTGCTCCCAAAGGTGCTCATTCGGGGTTAAGTTCCCGCTGAAATGTGCATCAGAGGAAATTCTCGGGAAAATTCTGATCTTGGTACTGGTAACATATAATATATATAATAATTGGAACGTTTGAGTTCCAGGAACTAAATGGACGCGGTTCTTTTGGGAGACTGCAGTGTGTTTGAACTGTAGGAATTATGATCTAGTTTTGGTTTTGGGATAGGCGTGTAGCGTAATGCAATACAATGTGGCGATGAACATAAGTGGACTGTATATAATGTCTTTTTATGACTTGGCAGCCGGCAGCTGCGTCTTGCTCACTTCAAACTAGGATATGGGCGTGTGCCGTGGAGTTCTTTGCCGCATCGATTAAATGCCCAATCAGAACACAGTGACATCATGGCCTGTGTCTTCGAACCGGAAAGGCTCCATTGTAACTGCCACGGCCCCGAAAAAGTATCATAGAAAAGCAACCACACAGAATAGAACCAGACTGTTTCAGTGGAGTGCTGGTACAATGGAAAAAGGGCTTTTGTTAAAAAAAAAAAAATACCTTGCTACTTGTAATTAACGGAAGGAATGTGCTGGGGCCAATATTTTTCAAAAGAAAAGCGACCACATGATTGGACTGTGATCATTTTGTTCAGCAACTGTTACGTTCCATATTGTACAATCAGAGGATCCCAGATGCAATGCAACCGTCTACAACGGATAACAACTTACCGATGTAGTTCTTGGATATGGTAACCTCTCGGATCTCGATGTGAACGGAACCTTTGGGGATATGGACCACCTCCATGTAGCCTGCAAGAGAAGTGCAGTGTGACTTTTTTTTTTTTTTTTAATGAGTGGATGTATAGAATGGAGTCAAAATGAAAGGCCAAATGGTCCAAAAAAGGACAAAAAGCGGGAGGACGCGTCACAGGTATTTTTAGATGCACACGCTCAGCCCACCATAGAAGGACAAAGATGTTTGTCACTTCCAGTCCACGTCACATCACGACGACTTTCTTGCGGGGCCAACTCATAACAAACAAAAAATGTCTAGCAGATTCCATGTCGCTAACTTTAACTGCCTGAGTTATTTTTTCCCCACCATTTTCTAATTACAATGTATGTATGTGTTTTTATTTAAAAAATAAATTTCATATTGACCTCCTCGGGGCAGAGAGTTGTTGAAGAGTCCCTCGGTGGCCTCGCAGGTGCTTCCGTCGCCGCCGCACACTCGGCATCGATCCTCCTTGGCGTCCGACGCCAGCACATTGTCGCAGCCCACGTGCTGCAATGCAGGAAAACATTTATTCCACACATATCGTGCACTCGTACGTAGTCGTACACAGAGGTGCGGTTGCAGACGCGCAGTCATCCTCTCACTGCAGCTCTTCATGAAGGCGACCGCCTTGCACAATGGAAATAAACCCAATGCAGCCTTGCATCATGAAGCGATGAAGGAGCTTGCTCACCTTACACTCGCCGTTGATGCATATGTCCAGGGAGTCGGCCTGACATCGCGTGCCATCGATGACAGCTGGAGAGCGCTCGGTGTAGAAGTTGTATCCCTCCGCTAGGCAGTTGAGGGCGCACGGCTTGACGCCCCCTGTGAAACAAAGCAACCTTAGAACCTTATAACTTTCTCTTGGAGCTAAAATCTTCCATTGGAACAAGATCTTTCTGATGGGACGAAAATCTTCGATTGAGATGAGAATCTTCTCCTGGGACCAGAGGTGTCAAATCCAGGTCTCGAAAGTAAAAACCCTGCCACAGTTTGGCTTTTGCCACAGTTCGGCTTTTGCCACAGGTGCTTTTACTCACCCGGCAGCCAAACGGGCTCTGGATTTGACACCCCTGCCCGAGACTTGAACCTTCTTTCTGAACTAAAATCTTCTGTTAGGACCAGAATCTTATACCAGGACTAGAGCCTTCTCTAGGGACAAATACCTCTCGATGAGCACATCTCACTTGAGTTTCGGCTGTCAATTGATATTTTCCATGATTTTATCGAACCCACCGCCGGTGTAAGGCTTCCAGTTGTAGTACTTCCCTCGGAAAGGCATGGCGTCAAAGTCGCCGCACTGCTTCTCCCGGAAATCACGGGATCCCGAAAGACAGGCCTACCACACGTAAAATGACAAAAGACATTTTTGTTATTGACAGATTTTAATCTGTAGCATTCATTCTTTCCACTTTTGATTGACAACCGAAAAAACAGCAACTCATTATTGCAACGCAAGTTCCAAATACACATAGTCATTCATGTGCATGAAATAAAAAAAGATACACGTACAGAACAAATGATGCGCAGATTATTCTTTGACAACTGACCACACATGACCCGTTTTAACCTGTTTTGTAATCCGACCCCACTTTACCTGACGCAACCTTGCCCAGCAACACTTCTAACTGGATTTGACGTGATGCTGACCCAACTTGCCTTGACATTTACAATGCAGCCCCTTTCCCCCTGACTGAACTCAGTAAGTGACAGATAAACAGCTTAAAGCAAGCACGCCGTGCATCTTTTTGGAAAACTGAGAATCTTTTTATTCATTTCCTCAAAGTGACGTGGCGCTAAGGTATCCCATTTCTTGACAGTGAGGAGGTGAGAGCAGGCACTTGTTTCTCGTTTTAAAAGTAGGCTTTCATAAATGTAATTGTCAAAAGGTTTTTTATCCATGTTTTGAACTATTGTGGGTGGCTCTCGACCTTATCCCCCGCTATAAATGGCGGGTCAGTGTAGTGTTTTTTGGTTTTTTTGCAAAGGGACAAGAGTGACTCCAGCTACAAATTCCTCATGTAGTATTTGACATACTTGGCCAATAAAGATGATTCAGATTCTTGCAAAAAAAATCGGAGGTGGGGTGTCGACGCGTGGCCACGTTAAATATTTATCTGAAGTGTTGCTCCAAACCCCCCGGCCTGTTGCTTTTCACGCAGTAAAGTGAGAAGCTGTCGTCCGCTTGCGCTCCAAGGAAGTGTCAGGAGCAATGTGTTTGTCGGGAATTATCCCACGCGGGAATACTGAATCACTGCCTTTTTTTTTTTTTTTAATCTCTGTCTCACTGGACTTTCACCGAGACGGGAAGCTGTGCACTGACCTTCGAAAGACCTTGCCCAGAAAGTGTAGCAAAGCCCCCCGCAGGCTTCGGGTTGCACAAGAAGAAGAAGAAGAAGAGAAACTCACGGCAGTGTTACAGGACCTGTAGCGTTTCCTCTCCCCTAGGCAGTACTTTCCTCCTCCGGTAGGCCTGAGTGGGGACACAGGACACTTGAATGAGAGATGACATCATTTGTCATCATGGCAACAACCTCAGCAAACACATGGCCCAGACAGAGTTGCATCTGTGCCGATCACAGCGAACCCTCGAGAGCAACCCCGCAGCTTCCCGGGGCCTCCACAATTCCACCAACGACAAAAGTCAGAAAAGAAGGACATACGCAATAACTTGGTTTTTTTTTTCAGCTTCCAAGTTAGGGCCCTGCTGCACACCGAGCGATGCGTCCAAACGCGGCTGAACTGCACCATTGTCAAAGAAAAACGACAGTAGAGGACTTAGACCGCAAACGGTTGAGTAGCACACATCTACTGACACGCTTTAATGGACAAACTGCAACCCTGTATCACATTTAGAGGCTCACATCTGATATATTTGACCGTGCTGTTATTTATTCAACCACCAAACCATTGTGCGATGGGGGGGGGGAAATGGGTGGGCACAAACGAAACGGGCGATAAGAAATCTTCATCTTCCGAACCGCCTGATCTTCACTAGGGTTGCGGGGGGTGCTGAAGCCTATCCCAGCTGTCTCCGGGCAGTAGGCGGGGGACACCCTGAATCGGTTGCCAGCCAATCGCAGGGCACACAGAGACGAACAACCATCCACACCCACACTCATACCTAGGGACAATTCAGGGTGCTCAATCAGCCTGCCATGCATGTTTTTGGAATGTGGGAGGAAACCGGAGTGCCCGGAGAAAACCCATGCAGGCCCGAGGAGAACATGCAAACTCCACACAGGGAGGCCGGAGCTGGAATTGAACTGCACTGTGAAGACAACGTGCTAACCACTGGACTACCGGGCCGCCCGTGATAAGAAATAGAGAGTGAAATGACGGCAATGATCGATGTCTCCATTCACTGACTACAGCGACTGTGACTCTACACATTTTGCTTTGTAGCCACAGTGGCGGCTGGTGGGGCAGCGCCATACCAAGCGTGGTCACCACATCATGTTTCTTGAAGACAAAGATGAAATATTTCAATCAAAAAATACAAGTGTTTAGGAATCGGCGGCACAGCGGTCGACTGGTGAGCATAGCTTCGATTCCGGGTCAGCTTGCTAACATGGGCTGCTTGCTTCGCCTCGTGCTGACTTAGCGTGACGCTAATTTAATAGAGAGAGTGAAAATGAGTAAGCTGGGTCTCACTCAGGCTTGGTACGCAAAAATTATTTTGTCGCGAAAGCTTGCGTGCGTTTTTGATTGGTCATTACATCTGCAATGTTGTCAAGCTGTCAGCCAGTCGTTACTTCCTGCCACAGCTGAGAATCCCACGTATGAGGTAGCGATACGATCGTCTCCGGTTTTGTTTGACGAGTCCTGCTCCACGCACACGTGCTGATGAGCACACGCATGTGTCGGCGGGCCCACGGGTGCGTGTGTGTTTGGATTGCTGTGGCTTACTTTGCCTACTTACGCTGGGCTGTCACAGTGCCTCATGGACGAGGAGACGCCGCCACCGCACGTCCTGCTGCACTCCCCCCACATGGACCAGGGACCCCAGCCTCCGTCCTCGCTCTGCGGCCAGGTCCCGAATAACACACACTCGCCTTGGTAGCACCACTACGAGGAGCCGGGAGAGTACGATAAGCTAGCGGCAACTTATTACAAGCTGGGACAGCACAAGTGTCAGTTTTACTGTTTTCCAAGCGTCCCGTCCAGGCTGTAAATTTGCTGCGGCATGAAATGTAGACTACACAGCGCTTGACTGATGACTTTTTTTTTTCCCTAAGCAACACGTGCGCGATCCTTCTTCAAGCCCTTTTAAACACACACTAACTCCCAATCGCGGCATTACTCTGCCCATAATTTCATTGACGCATTAGTCCACTTCTGCAGCCATCCTTGTAGGGCTTTTATGTCTGACTCAGCTCGCTTGTGTGTGTGTGTGTGTTTTTTTTAAACCAATGTGTGTTTGTCACAAGGGCAATTATTTCTCTCTTTGCTTGCCTTTCTGGAATTTGCTGAGTAAGCCAAAAGTTTGGATGAAAGCACTGCAAATCCCAGGGACCTAGGTGCCTTGAGTTAAGAGTGACACGACTTGCACGTTCTTTGGGATATGAGCTGTCGTCGGGATGATTTGTGAGCCAAAGTTGGCGGTACGAGCGCTGTACCATAGCGGTGAACTCAACTCACTTCACAGCACTTTGGCAGACGGTGAACAATTCTTCACAAAAAAAAAGAGGCTTCACGCTGTTTAATGCCTCTCCCAGGTGAAGTTTACTGTCAAGCTAAACATAAAACCTGGAGAATTTCATTTGAGATATTTAAAAGAAGCGCATAGCTTTGCCTCATGGCAATCTCTTTAGCTTTGTGCTAGGAAACATTGCAAATCAACACAGATGGGATCACAAATATCATTGCTCCTTAATCCTTCAGCGACGGAGATTTGAACACGAACAAGTTGACGGACAATATAACAACAGTCACCGGCATATGTGCTTTATCCCCCTGTGAAGACTTACTGAGCAATTGCAACTGTCAACTTCATGTACTGTATGGATGTGTTAAGAGAATTTTGCCGAGAAACGCGCACAGCAGAAGAATGTCCGTTGAATTGTCGCATGACGTGGTTTAAATCCATACATTCGATTTCATTGTATTTCATTATTATGACATTTTTAATCGAGCAAAATATTACAAAATGCTATTTTTTGCGTTAAACAACACATTACAAAGGTGTTGTTTTCTTCGTTTCATTTTCAATTTCAGTGTTCAAAAATGTCATTCTCACCAATGAAGTGACATTTCCAGCGGCACACTGTTTGAGCTCTCGCGGCACACTAAGTGGTTGGGAATCACTGTTGTAACCCAGATGACTTATCCCGGTCATCATATCTTTTGTTTCCATCTGACCTGAAACCTTCTTCGTCCTACTTGCCAGCATTTTGGGTGTGGCGTGTACAGAAGCCCACTTAGTCAGCCGTTTTATCTAATGGGGAAGAGCTCTTTTGTATCATTGTGTCTTCTGGAACGTTGGTTGCAAGGGGCGGCCTGGCGCCTCGGGAGGGTGCAAAGCTGCATGCTAAGCCTGTTGGGAGATCTGAACGGATCAGAGGCAGGTCTTTTGTTTCACCAACTGTGTCAGTGGGTTAAGAGCCCCCAGCGTGAGCTTCAAGGTGAGCAGAGGTAGCAAAAGTACTTGCTTTCCATACTTTAGCAGAAGTAAGACTGGTGTAGAAGTACTGATTCAAGGCCCTGTGAAGTAAATTCAGAGATTTGAAGATAGTTGCTGAAAACTACATATGAATTTGAGTGCCACCTTCTACATGAGCAGCTATCCATCCACACCCCACATGCGCCGCTTTAGAGAGTCTCGTTGTCACCAATAACACGTATGCCACGGTGAGAAAGCTGAACGGGCGAGTAGGGGCGTACTCCAGTACTACCAAAGTTGCGTTCGAGCTACGTCGGGCCACTGTCCTCTTTCTTTCCCTGGCTTTGTGCCGCACGTCCGCAGAGGCTCTGGAAAACGAGATTATGCTGCAGGCGCGAGGTTTGCATTACACAACCACCTCCAGCAAGGTGAGAGCATACAAGAGGCTCAGTTCAGTGGGTCACTTTTTGTCCGTCTCCCCTCCACTCATAGCCACCCCCGCTCTCGCCCCCCGTCCCCTCTGCCCTCTCCTGTTGGCCGGGCCTCTCTTCATTACACGGCGGGTGAGAAATGGCTGACAGTCATGTTCCTTTGAAACTATCGCGGCCGGGGGCAGACAGGCAACGGTGGGGTAGCGCTCCTAAAAAGTGCTCCAAAAGCGCTTCCAAAAGCCCCCCCGGCTCAACCTGGGGCCCCCTGTGTTGTCCAGGACCCTGTCCGCGGGCCCCAACCCTCAAAGGCTCCACTGAGCTAATGCTAATGGCCACTGACAGCTCGTGACACTCTCCCATTCTTCCCTTTTACCCTGCCAACCATCCGTCCACAATAACTGCCGTAATCCGCGTTAAAACTGTCTCTCCCTAACCTGGCTGCCATGGACAGCGCACCAGTGACGTAAAGCTTGCCTCTCTAGTGTGCAGAGGTTGCAAAACTATTCACACTCTCTACTTAATTAGAAGTACAAACCCCCTGCCCCGGAAAAAACAAACAAAATAATCCCCCAACTTATCCAATAAATAAATGCTAGTTGTTTTTTTAAACCTGAACTTGTGAGCTTGTGAGGAAAAAGCGGATCAGGAAATGAATGGATGAATGAACTACACATATTGTGGTTTACAATAACACCCAACCATACTTAGTATTTTATATGTATGTACCTGTGGATGTAATAGTGAATGGTAATAATATATGTGAGCGGCGTACGTAGCGCGCTGCTTACATTCAAATGAATTGGATCGTGTTCGGAAGCATCGCACAATGTGTGGGGGCCCCAACAGGGCTGAAAAAGAAGCTTACTCACCCCTTTCTCGATGCTCCCCGTCTGGCACAGTGTTCCCTCGGCGGCAGGAATACTGTTCGTAACACAGCGGTTGCTTTTGCTAAGGCACCAGAGCTCTCTGCACACTTCCTAGGAAAGAAGGCAAAAACAGTTGGTCAGAACACATGAACAAACATTCTGACGGAGAAATCCCACGCAGGCACGGGGGAAACCATGCACATCCCACACAGGAAGGCCAGAGCCGGAGCCGAACCCTGCACCTCGGCATTGTGAGGCCGACGTGCTAACCAGTTGATCACCGTGCTGCCTGATACATACCATATATTGAGGGAAAAAAATCTTGAAATAAATGACCCGGGAACAATTTATGCTCCGAACAGTCTTCTGGGGGGTAACTCACTCGTGACATGGGGAGTTTCTATAATTCATTAGTCTGCAAAGAGGTAATCTGTGTTTGAATCTGGATGAATGTCGGTGCAAAAGGTCCTGGTTTTTCTCAATGTCTTGAGTCAGTCGTGACTAACGCTTGCTCACCTTGCCACCAAGCCCGATTGCAAGGTCAAGGAAGCGCCGTTCCCAGCTGAGAAACAGGGCTCCCGGGTCGACAAGATGACCTGCTGGCTTCTCAAATATCTTGAGTCTCACTCACTGTCTGGACAAACACCCCCATGTTTATTCTCCACGCCTTTGCCGTCTCGAACATGAGGTCGATACCCAAAACTTCTCTTCGGCTGCCACCAGTTGTCTCCCAGTCTTCCTTCGGACTTTTCCAGCCACGCGCCCCCTTCAACATCCTGACACAGTTGGGAGTTGTGACTATATCTCTACATGTAATTTCTTACGTTTTTCTTCTCCTTCAAGAACCCCCCGCTAGGGTTGATACCCAAAATTCACTTTGGCTGTTGAGATATTGAAGGCGATATTAAAGCATCTGGGCAAGCCCCTTTGCGAACATATGGATGTGCATGTTATTTTCGACTCTGGACAAAACTCCAGATTCCTGCCCAGTCTAGAACGGTGCGAAAGCTAATTTTTCGTATGACCCCCAGGTCGCATCATAGTTTGGGAATCTCTGTTGTAAACTTGGAAATTTCTTGAATGAAAACACAGCTTATTTTGTTGTTCCCAGTCCCTTTTCCTGACAGAATTGGGGCATCCCTTTTGTCTGCACGTGATCGAGCAGAAAGTTTGGCTATTCCAGTTGCCATGAAAGCCCCACCAGGTCTCCCTCCATGTTCCAACTTCAAAGGCTTTTACAGGACAATCATGCTCAGTAGAAGAGCTGGCCCATGAAGAAGAGTTGTGATCTGGTGCGTAGACTCTGACCCGCCGGGTCAGTAAATATGCTAGCGGCCCCCCTGCCTCCCCCCAGATTAAACAAAGCGGTAAACTACCCCTCTCTGGTTGCAGCCACTTCCCTCTGCCAGCTGCTTTCAATAAGCAACTGCGCCACTTGCGTCCGCTCTTGCGGCCGAGGATGAAAGGTCAACAACCCGGGCCCTCGCCAACGCGGATATGGGCCTGATGGATTTACGCCAGGGGAGAAGAGAACAAGCTGGTGATTAAAAAAAAAAAATAAAAGAGAGGGAGGCTCTGTGGAAGAGCCACAAAGCCATGGCCGAACCACAGATGACAACTTCATCTTGACTTTGAGTGAAACATCGGAACTTGCTTGAAGGCCATGTGGACATGTTGCCTAATGTCGGCGATCGCCAACTGTTTTCAGCAACACCGGCTGGTCGAGTCTTCCATGGAAAACCCTTTGAGGATTCATTTATGCTCAAACTGATATCCATATAGCAGATTCCTCATCCCACTTTCCGGAGCAGACTGCATTTCATTCTAATGGTTTACATGATTGGTTATTACCACATCATTCTTTCATCTTGTTCTTTAGCTTTTCACTGCCTGAATCAAGGCCATCACCACCGCCACCACCATCATCATCATCACAGCCCAACTTCAATCTGTCGTCTCTTTGGAGGTGCTGACGGAAACCTCACAACTGGCTCCACTTGTCAGACCAGAATTAAACAGCCAACCCCAAAAAAAAATACCCTACCCTCTTCTCTCAAACAGGAAATATAAACCCGAAGAGCCTATTAGATCATTTCCCACAAGGACAGGCCGCCTGCGTGAGTCTAAATATGTGCACGGGGGTATCAAGTGCGACAACCGCTAAGTGCTTTTCAAAAACTCTCCATGACTTTTCAAGGACCCATTTGAAAAAAAACTTGAAGACCATGCCCGAACATTCCAGATGCAACAACGTCTCGATTGGCTGGTCATCCATCGACCGAGTGGAACATTCAGGCAGACTGATTGGCTCACGTCCAAAGGCGTTGTTCGTGAATCCACTGCGTATATTTATATAATAGACTCATGTTCCGCACTTTTGAACATTGGAAAAAAATATCTATACTCTTTCTTACCCCATACTTGCACTGGCGCGAGGAGGCACCGTACTGGAAGCGGCACTGTTCGTCGGCGTCGTACACCTGCCCCGGAGCCACTGTTGGGTACAGGAAGTCTTGTTTCAGAGGTTCATTGTCCAGACACGTCCCCCGACCTGAGCTGTCAAAAACACAAAGCTACAATAGGATTGTTTCTTGCACAAATGGACTTGGACCGCGTCAGTAGCCACCAGACCAAAAAGGGCTGCAAACGTGATTTGGATGCAAACACAGGTGAACGCTGAGTTGAATTGCACAATTCTCTCTGTTCCAGTGCTGTGATGCAGAAGAATGATTCGAGCGAACGCCTCAGTCATTGCAGCTCGAACTTTTATTGCCAAGCACCCCCTTGCGTGATCGACATAAACCGAAGGAACGAGAAGAGCCCCGAGGCAGCGCTTCCTCGTTTGGCTTCGACTTCACCGCTCCTGCGCGTGGCGAGAGAGACAGTCGGTTTCAGGAAAGGATGAGGCAGGGCAATACAGACCGCTGGTCTGTATGCTGTTTGCTCAAAGAAAATCGAGCGCTCACAAAGAGAAGGCGCTGGAAAATTAAAAGACTTGTTGTTGGATTTAACGCGCGTGTTTACTGCGGAGCAACTCGCTGAGCTTCTTCAACGAGGAGCTAACATTAGACAATTACCCAATTAGGATATAACGGACCTGGTGTATTTCATTTGGAAAAGCCTGTTTACTATAACAGCGTGTACTTTCCAGCTGTGGCAGCTGTGGTGGAAGGCTCCCATCCCACCACAGGAAAAATGGGCGCGTTGACAACACAAATGCAGACGACAAGATGACTGAAGATAGTTCGGGCCTCTTCCAAAAATGTCTTCTTCTTAAATAGTCCTACAACGTGAAGACGGCTACGTTTCCCGACAGGGAATTTTCCACCTTTTTTTCACAGGTTGCTGTTCCGCGTGAAAGGCGACGAACCCGAAATGGGGCTTTAGTCTTGCCACTATTTGCCTTCTTTTTCCAATCTTGTTGAATTAACCCGGTTTTCGGGGTCCTGTCCTGTCCCTTCAGGGACACTGTCACTATGTCTTTAGTTATTCTAACCGTCAAGTTTTTCACCGCCTGTCCTCTCCCCTTAAAGCATTGCATCAGCATTTAGCACTGGTCGTTAATTTATTGGTGGGATACAAAATGTCTTCTCCCTTTCTGGTCTAGTTCTACAACCTTGGTATATTCGGCTGGTTTGAGGGTTCTGTCCTGTCCTCTGTAATGGGATCGTCAGCGTGTGGCTGTTAATTAATTGGCAAAGAACAGAAAGTTTTGCTACTAGGTCCCGTCCCGTTTCGTTCCGTATCTGGATAATGTCCGTAGCGCTACACTGCACCTTCCAAACCTGTCCATTTTAAAAGTCAAATGTGGGCCTTGAGCACAAAAAGGTGCCAAGAGTACTTATGGCTCCGTGGGTCCGATTCCTCTCGGGCGTTTCAACCATCCCAAGCGTTGCTTTCAGGTTGGCCGCAGTCGCGTAAACTCGACCTGAACTCTTCCACAGAGTGTGTTCATAAAGCATTTCTTAAAAAGCCAAACAAAGCCTTGCAAGAAAGTGAATGTAGGCCAACATGATGGCCAAAGTTGTTTACTTGGCAGGGAGAGAAGCGTGTGTGTGATATCCAAAAGCTCTGTCTGGGGGAGGCTGGCTATGGCAGGGTAATTGGAGTTTACAGACAAAACCCTTTTGTTGGAAACACTAAGGCATAAAAAACGAAATTAAAGTTTAAAAAAAAAATGTCGAATGGGGTGTAACATAAGAGGAGACGTGCAGGGGTTCGGTTACCGGATTCCTTTGAGCACACTAAATGGCTCTTTGTTTGTCATCTCCATCCCGTTTGCTGCTCGGTTCACAGCTTTCAGCCGGAAACATTTTGTGACAAGCGCGCATGCGATTATCCGCTTTGCTCGAGGGCCTTGCAAGCTCAACGGCAGTACCTTTCCATTTTTGCGCAAAAGGTACTGACCTGGCATGGGCGCTTGACAAATTTCTGGCTTCCAAAGTAGTACGCGAGTCAGAACAAAGGGCATACAGCAGTCATGTGAAAAAGGGAACGGTGGAAAGCCAAGACCGGTTTGTTAAGATGAACACCAGGCAATGACCTCTAATGCGCCGTCATGTTGAAAGCAATTGCCGCTGTCCGACAGGACGGAAGCAGCGGAATGCCCTGACTGCTCTAGCTATATTTTAATACTACAGAGAGAGGATAGAGGTGAGAAATAAAGGCCATGGTGTTGGTATATCAGGGACTCTTGGCAAGGGTCGTCTTCGCCAGTAGAGACTCTCCACACTTTGCTTTTTTAGCCAAAGGTACAGATGAAATCATACATCATATTGATGACTGTAAAACACACTATGCTGTATCGATACGACTTGGCGTTCGCCTCATACCGCAAAACGGTGTTGTCAAAGCTCATGGCATATTCGATTGGCCGTTGCAACTGCGACGTTGTGATGCCGTTCACCTAATGTACGGATTGTGTCATGGACAATAGAGAGAGGGAGTTACGCGTAACTTTCAACAGGGATTATTCAGGAGCAATTCCAGTTTATCTGATGAAGAACAATCACGAAAGGTGGACTTTTGGCAATCACCCCTTTGGATAAGCCAATTAATTTGCGTGAAACTCCTTCTGAACGATTGAGGCCATTCGCACAACAATCTTTACAGAGTTCACAAGAGCGTCAAGGCCGAGACGGGACATGGTCTGGAAACCCGCCTGGTTGTTCAAACGCACACATGAAAGCCTTTTCTATTGCCGCAGACAGTGGCGCGGGGTCCGCTTCGTAAATCACGTGGCCGCGCCGGCGCTGCGCACGAATGCGGCAGGGCAATGGGTGCAGAGGGAGCGAGCGAGGGGGTGGGTGGGTGGGGCGGTTTTCAAAAGGCCGCCGTCTGCTACTTTGGTGCGACTCTGAGGTCAGAGAATCTCCCCCCTGCAAAGGTCTGTTCTTACATCCACTCCGTCTGAAAGGCGTTTTCTCCATTGCCGCTAAATGTTTTCGCCGGAGTGGTCTGTCGGCTTCTGCCAAGCAGACGCGCGCCTCGTCGGACGTTTGCGAGGCGGCAAAAAGAGGCGGCGCGGCAAGAATTCTGCCGGACTTGGGAGTCGACCGTGCCAAGGCCTGAATCACGCACCGAGGGCATATAAAGAGGCTTAAGGGTGGTCCTGCGCAACACGGAAAACGTTTAGCATTTATGTCCCTAATTATCTGTACTTTACCGAATGCCTCCATTTATTCTGGGTAGTGGTCTGCAACCTGCGGCTCCGAAGCCACAAATGGCACTTTCAGCCTTCCGTTGTGTCTCTCTACATGCGACATGGACGTCATTCAAAACAAACGCGGCTCACGTCGCACAGATGACGTGTGTGAAAATGAAGGTGATGTCTCCAGCTTTGACGTGTCGAGGTTGTGCGCTGATCCTCGCGAGCAAAAAGTCACATGGTCAAATGAATATTGAAATTGGCTCTTATTTTCCAAATATGTATTTGACATCACGATGCGGAGTAGTCCTTTTGAATTCATGTTGACAGCTGACTGCACGCTCCACATGCGAATAAATGATGACGGAACACAGAAGCAGACAGCAGTTTTTGTTGGCTGCACATGGATCATTTAAGTTTGGCTTCCAAGAATATGGGGGAAGACTCAACTAGATATGGACTATTTTAGTTGAAAGTCAGCTTCAACCGAGCGTCTTTTTTTCAAAGGGCACGTGTTTTTGTTGCGCGCGAAAATAAAATGCCGTCTTCTCTGTAAGCACTTCCAAAGTTGTTATCCTCACTTTGGATGTCAAAAAGATTTTGTGACAAAACAACATCGCAGCGGCGACATTTTGTTTTGGGCAATATTCCATCATCACGTGTGTTATGACTATTCATTGATGTATTAGTTCATCTTTTTTGGGGTGGCTTTGAATGAGACGGCAACGAGCGCCTGACTCCAGTGTCCGCCTGACTTCTGGTCGGGAACTGGCCGTGACGTGCGAGGAGCAACCGGGCCAGGAGCTCCCCGTCAGGCTGGCGGGTATCTGCTTTCTGCCAGACGCTGAAGGCCGACTCCAGATGTTTTGTCTGGCTTCGTCTGACTTGAGTCCCGTGCACGTTTTTCACCGTGCCAGGCTGGCAGCCAGCGGGGCCTCATTCCGTCACAAAAAAAAAAAGAAAAATTGTGAGCGTGCAGTCGTGTGTGTGCGTATGCGCGCATGGCAAGCCATTTGAGCATTTATTCTGGATCCTTGATATCCAACTTTAGGTCCTATGTACTAGTTTGCTCTTTGTCCTCATTAGTAAAACAATTGTGCACACTCAGAGAACGAGTTGGGCAACTACTATAGTAGCGCCACAATCATTCTACTAGTGCACACTAGTCATCCAATGAGTGTTTTTATCAATGAGGACAAAGAGTGTACTCGTACATGTACTATCCCTTAAGATGGATATCATGGACGGCTTTATGGAGGACAACGTTGGCATACGAGTAGGACGACGACGTGTTCGTAGTGAGTCAGATGAGTACTTTTTGTCTTTTTGTCATCCAAACAGGGCGGAGCTCCACATGAGCTAAACGGTTCACCTTGTGGTGCGAGGGACGCCACTGTCGTTCGCGCCCTCAGAACATCTGACGTGTTGATGAAATGGAGGCGATTAAGTTAAAGGGGAAAGTCACTGGCGGGCAGACGACCAGCCTTTTACTTCACCTTCATTGAGATTTGCTCTTGTGGAATGGACGTTTAGAAGCGTGGCTGCTATGACCCCGGAAAAAACCCCTCCTAAATGCTTCACCATCTACAGTCGTCTAGTAGACTAGGTTCAAATTAGGTGGTCATCGAACAAAACATATCGAATGAGTTTGTATGTGCAAGAAGACCCTTGGAAATGGCTGAAATTCAATTCAAAGCAAAATGTCAAAACTCCTGGAGACTTTTTTGTGCGTCTGTTCCTGATGGACATGCCCTCAAACCTTCATGTTGCCAAGTGAAACTGGCTTTTAGTGGCTGAATTCTTAAAATAAATAACTGGAAATTTGTAGGATGTTAACGATGCGAGCTTAACGCTTAAAGTCAAATGGCAGGCCTCCTATGTGTTTTGAAGGATGGCTTCCCAATACTTTTTTGTGGCTTTACTCATGATAGACATGCCTATCAAATTTCATGCTGTTAATTTCATGGCCAAATTCTTTTGAAATTCTGGAAGGCCCCTTGCGAGTCAAAATGACCGTTTCAAACCTAAGTGGCAGACTTACTGTTTCTTTTCAGGCATGGCTTCTTGAGACTTTTTGTGCATCTACTCATGACAGACATGCCTACCAAATTTGCATTGTCAAGTACAACTGGCTCTGAACTTGTGGAGTTTTTTTGTGTGTGTGTGTGTGTGTGTGTGCGCGCGTGCGTGCGTGTGTGTGTGTACAGACTGAGTGACTGAATTCAAAGGACCCTGGGAAATAGCCAGAATGACCCTAGGATGGCTGCCTCAGACCAAAACAGCAGACTTCCTGTTTCTTTGAAGGTGTGGCTTCCTGAGGCGTTATTGTGGGTCTACTCTTGTCAGACAAACTAGTATGACTCGTGTGCATCAGTAGGACAATTGTGTTGTACTCGTCATGGTTCTTTCCACTTCAAAAGGCCACTTTTGGTGAACAAGTACGACTTCAAGCTCGATCAAGAAGATTGAAAAAAATGGCTTTCCATTGGCCCTTCGGGGCGAGCAGGCAGGCATCATCCACTTACTCGAGAAAGCTGGTGATGTAGTCCTTGCTACAGGCCGACCAGGAGAAGGGGTTGGTGTTGGCCGTGATATGCGCCGCCATCAGCTTGGCCGTCTCGTGGCCTTTGGTGCCGCACGAGTTGCCGATGCCGTCGTGGTTCATGCCGAAGCTGCGAGTGGAAAGCATCATGAGTTAGCACAACGGCACGCCGCCTCGGTCCCTCGGCCGTAAAGAAGGCGCTCCCCCGGCTCTTAAAACAGCTGTGTGGAAAAGCAGCCCCGGGTCAAGGGTCAAACCCTGTCTGGAGCTCAGCAGGAATGAGCAAAAAGGTCTAATCATCACTGTGATGCCTGCCTGTCAATCAACGCTTGCAGGTCTGAGCAGGTCACCAGGGAGCGGGGGAGAGCGAAGGCGGGAATCCCTTGGATCAATTACTGGAGGGTTCCTGGGCTGGAGCGTTTGAAAACTCATCATCTTAATAACATTTCATTTAAATATTTGTTCCAGAACTGATCTTGGCTTTGACTTGTAAATGGCATTTTTTTTGTTTTAGTTTTTTTGGGGTGGTGAAAACACAAATGTAGTTGTCATGCCGTGGGCACATCCGATGACGACTTGTCAATTCACCAATCATGTCTGGTATAACAAGAATTGGAGAAATTCTCACTGAGTATGTCCTTGGACGACTCCTGGAAATGACCCTAAAACGGGCAAACCAAAATGGCAGACTTCTTTGGCTTTGGATTAATTTTATAAATCAATAAATTATTTTTGAAATTCAGGAGGCAGTTGGCGAGCCCAAATGGCCGCTGCAATCCAAAATGGCAGATTTCTCCTGTCTTTTTGGGCATGGCTTCTTGAGGCTTTTTTGTGGGTCTATTCATGATAGAGATGTCTCACAAATGTTTCCCCAAAGCATACTGGATTTGGGCGCTGAATTCTTTTTAAAAATTCTCAAAGACATGCACGTGCCAAGATAGCCACTTCAAACTAAATGGACGGACCTCTTGTGGCTTTTCAGACATGGCTTCTGAAGTCTTTTTGTGGGTCTTGATGTGATAGACCACCAAATTTGATGTCTTTAAGTGAAACGGACTTCGTACATACAGTTTTCCGGACAGCCATCCAACCTTGTTCCCAAATTTTGAAAACTCCCAAGTCCTAGTCACCCATGTGATGCCTGCCTGTCAATCAGCGCCGGCAGGTCTGAGTGGGCCGCCAGAGAGGCTGGAAAGTAGGGAGGGATGGCCGTGACTCCTTTGGATCAATTACCGGAGAGTTCCCGGGCTGGAGAGTTTGAAAACTAATCATCTTAACAATCAATTTAAACTTTTCCTTGCCGGCCCTGAGAGCACAAATCAGCTCTAATGTATTTAACAAACCCGACCGCATCGCGCCGTCTCAAGCTGTTTTTCTAGCGCGGGCCGCCTATGTGACATTTTAGAACGCTGTGGAAATAAATCAGGCCTGGCCACGCTGTTATTCCTTATACATCTTCTACAGGCATTGACTATTTTTACAACGGGCCCCTTTGCAACAGAAGCAGACACGAGACATAATAAAAGGAAATCGCCATCTTGCACAACTCTCCGGGGAGGCTAATACATCATCATTATTGCGCGCTGGAGTCGCGAGCCAAAGGTATGCACGCGCGACACGCCGGACTCGGAGCCCAACGGAGCTCGTGCCAAGTCCCAAGGCACGCGGCTTGCGAGGAGGTAGAAAGGCTTAAAGGTGGTCGGAAGGCACACGGGAGGTCACGCGACGTTTGACTCGGGTCACATGATGGAACCCAATCACGAGGCGGCTGTTTTGGCATCCATCGCTTTCTCTCTCAAAGAACTGTGCTTTGTATTTATTGACAGTCTGTCTATTATAGTTCATACAGAGGTGTGAGTCCACAGGAGATATGGTGACCATTTGTGGAAATTCTGATATCATTGTACAAATTCTGATATCTGCCTCACCCGACATAGTTTTTCTGCATGTTTTTAGCAATGGTCTCCCAAACGCGGATCGTGTATTTCGGAACAAATCTTTCAATTCACTCGAGGGTCTTTCAGTGGTTAGTGTCCAGCCATTTAGTTTCGTGCCGCAGGAAAAAAATCATTTGCACTCACTTGTGGCCGATCTCGTGTGCGATGGTGAAAGCCGAGCCGAGGCCAATGTCTTCGTTGATGCTGCAGCTCCGCTCCGGCTCGCACATTCCTGCCACCGAGGCCAAGCCTGGATGCAAACACACACACACACACACACACACACACACACACACACACACACAAAAACACACACAACAGGAGTGAAATGAGAGCACACTTATTATGATTCTTAGATTTCCGCACTTTAGAGAGCTTAGCATCAACTGCTAGCTTGTTGCTTGTACTACTACTTTCTGTGTTTATTGTTGTTGTTATTGGGGTTTTTTTGGGGGGGGGGCGGTTAAGCAACAGTGCGAAAGGGGCCACTATACAACATCGCCTCAATTTCTCACTTTTGGTTGCACACGAGAGCAAGAGAAGTGTCAGGATTGGCTTCCGGCTACTGGAAAACATCGAGACGGAGGTTTACACTTCACGAAGCGCCAGGCCTCGCCTAAAACGCGGGCCAAGGAAGGAAATGTAGCAGCCGCCGCGCCCGAAAAAGCTGTCGGAGTTAAAAAAAAAAAAAAGGGATGTTTTCCTCATTTGGGAGCTGTCGAAAGAGGAGAGCGGGAGAGACTGTTTCAACTTTCAGCCTCCCCTGCAATCCAGGTGTCGCAAGGCCTTTCCTCCCAAAAGCCTGAGAGGTCACATCGGGAGACAGGAGGCAATTCTTCACAGATTACATCTACAGGTGAGTGCAGAGTGGATTGGATGACACCACAAAGCAGGTGTGTGTGCGTGTGTAGTGGGGGAAGGGCTCGTGTGTGTGTGTGTGTGTGTGTGTGTGTGTGTGTGTGTGTGTGTGTGTGTGTGTGTGTGTGTGTGTGTGTGTGCGTGCGTGCGTGCGTGCGTGCGTGCGTGCGTGCGTGCGTGCGTGCGTGCGTGCGTGTGTGAGAGAGACTTTCAAGCGTGATCACTCTGGAATGCTGTTTCAGCATTGATTCACTAACATTGCTACAGAGATGACTCCGGTCCATGTAATATGTTCTTTCTCTTCTCTCGTGAGACAATTCAGCAGTTGTAGAAGGACTGTGTTTTACGAGTCATGTCCCCCCCCATCCCCAAATACGTGTTTCGACGGTTTTATGGAAGGCTGTTTGTTGCATTAGGACAAACGACTACAATGACTGTCATTTACTGGCCGCGTTTTCCCAATAAATGCTCAGTTTTATTTCAAGCCATCGGGGCAATTCCATGATGAGAAGGACACAGGAGAAAAAAATAAAACTTCAGTTTTCCACTAGAAAACAATTGAGATGGTTAGATATGACCACCAGGGTCATGGATTTACAAAGTTTGGTTTGTTTCATTACTCGAAACGTTTTTTACAGGTGCAGGACACATACAATAAAATAAACTTGTAAAACATTAAGAAATTTCTTACTTTTTCAAGTAGGCCTGCTAAGTGGATTTTAAGACCTTTTCAGTGAGTCTTTGATTGATTGTATAGCAAATGTTCCCTTTTCATTGTAAACAAAGTAGGGAATCACAGATATTTGAACTCTTTCCAAAAAATCTTACCAATAAAATCATCATAAAATATGTAACGTCAGTAACGAAAATGACTTCTTTTTGGTGCTGCTTGGTAATCCTTTGAAGTAATAGGTTACCTTTTAATTTTCTCCCCCTACTAACTAGTGGATATAGATTGAATACCAGTATCACCCTTCAACTTGTATAGTTTGGATAAAATGAAGGCATGAAATATGTAACGTCAGTAACGTGTAACGTCAGTAACGCATGTAACGTCGGTAACAATATTTGACTAGAGTCAAAGAAGCAGTTCTTTGTTTTGATTTGTACTAAGACAATGTCTAGTTACCTTGTCTAAATATAGGGGGCAGCACCTCCTGACTACCATGTTTAATAGGCCTCATTAGGCCCTAGATGGCAGCACCTATCATGCTGTTTTACTTCCTGTTCTTTGTCTTTGGTTATTCACATTCAAATAGTCCTGGATCATCTGTCGAGGTCTTTGAGATGTCGACTGAAGATATCATGAAGGAGAATCAGGCTCTCAACCTTGAGCAAGTCTTCAATGATGCGCCGGCTATAAACGGGATATCAATGGCCCATCTTCTTGTGAATAATAGAGGTGCAACAGTCTTCCATGTCCTAAGCACTGATGTTCAAACTCCTAGCACAGCTGATGAACTGACTGTTGCCAGAACTGACCCACCAGAGAGTGATACTTTGGAGGAAGACAGTGATGACACAGCGAAGTGGCTTTCGACATTCAAGTAAAGGACTGGTGCGCTGTTTGGTATGATGGTGAACTTTTCCCAGGAGAAGTAAAGTCGAAAGTAGGAGACAACTATGAGGTTTCCACCATGGCCAGGGCTGGTGGTTACTGGAAGTTTCTCAGCAGGAAGATAAAATCTTCTACTCTAAGGACAAAGTTGAAAAGAAACTTGAATGTCCAATGCTTGTAAATGCCCGTGGAATGTACAAGTTCACTGATTTTCCATAGATGTGCCAAACCCAGGCTTTGGTATCAGTTGATCTGTCATGTCTGTTCAGTAACATATGGTTTGAAGTGTTGTATCCATCACTGTCTATCCAAATATCTGTGTTGGACATGATATGATAGGCGATACTGGAAATTGATGAACTTGCGCATGCTTATTGTGAACTAGTGGTCATTTATCCATTTTGTGTGTTATTATGTAATAATTCTGTACTTTCACTACCAAGTTTAGATTAGTCATCCAGAAACATGTCTATTTACTTAGTTTGTCATATAGTATTAATTTGGAAGTGTTAATGGTGAAAAGTGAACACCTAGTGAGACATCTTTCCATGCGGTAAATTGTAACGTCAGTAACGCGTAACGTCAGTAACGCACAATTTAATGGATAGAAATGAATTAACAAATCAATTTTGGTATGGAATGTATTCTGTGAATTAGTAGACATATGTGCTTTTAAATGATATCACTATCACTTTTCAATTCCTCCTAGTTGGAGGAGAAATTTCAAATAAAGTTGACTAGATTTTTGCCATGTCCTTTTTTCGTAACGTCAGTAACGCATGTAACGACAGCCCTGGCTTCATACATAGAAGTGTTGAAGAAAATTTTATAATGCTATCAGAGCAAATGGTGTCCAGGTGTCACAGGCACATAAGTTCAGAAACCAGTATTTAATATAAGTGGAGCAACTGTGACATTTATCTCAAAATATGTAACGTCAGTAATGACGGAATTGCCCATCGGAGCATTTCTTTGACGAATAAGACGATTCAGCACACGACTGTCTCACTAGCATTTATTTATTTTTTTTGGCAATTAAAAACTATGGATAGCAGTTTAAGCTTTGATATCTGCTGTATGGTAGGCAAAGGCCTAAAATGTATAATATGGGATAAATTGAATCCCTTCACGGTTTAAGGTATGTCCTAAATATGACAATGAGTATGGAAATGACTAAATGGGTTCTATTGCTTTGGGAACATTGACTGTACAAGACTCAATGGTGCAAAACGGCAAAGGTAAATTCGGATTGTGGAAGGACAGCGTTTAGCCGCACTCGCTGGTCGAGAAGTTAGCTAAGCGTCTGGCATTCCGCCGGTCTAGCTAGCTCCTCGTCAGACATATTCAAAAGCATTTTAAGACAGAGGCGGACAAGCTGATGTCATCAGCAAGTCTTATCGCGACAGTTCAGTCGAGTCTAAATCCATAGTGCGCAAAATCAGTGTTGCAGTTTCGCTTATTCCGATGCTCAGATGCGCAGTGACGACTGTGGCCGATGTCGGGCTGCGACAGTGGCCGATGTCGGGCTGCGATTCCCACCGTTCGCACCGGCGCCTTACAAACGAGAAATGAACCGGCGAAAATTCAGCCGATTTGGCCAGCGTTGAAGGGCCCGTAAATTCCCGAGGTCATGAGAACTGAAAAACACAGATTGCATTTTTCGTCTCGTCCGTGCTGACATCCCGAGCACTCTTAGTAACACACATCTGCGTTGTGTCTGATACAAGAAAGGAATTCGAACGTCTTTCTCTCGCTCTCTGTCATTCACGCTTGAAATATGAAGAACATCTCGGCAGCACCCGGTGTTCATCCAAGTCGCAAAACGACGAGGTCGAATTCGTTTGGAAATGATGTGTACTTGTCACTCTGGCGTTTATCTCAATCATCTGCCAATCTATTGACTATTTGACCCCGTTATAGATAAAGCATTCAACATTCTCATCTGCACACCAATATTTGCATCGTGTTCGATCTTTGTTGGTGATCTCCAACGCGCCAATCTCTTGAAACTGAACTGCAACATCAGCGGGCGGGGGCGGGACACACCAGAGGGTCCGAATGGCAAAGGCAGCCGCAGCGGTGAGTTTGCGCAAGCTCCCCCCGCCGCACCTTGGCTAAGAGTGTCACGGCTTTTGTATCCTCTTTGCTAAGAGGCTAAACAAGAATAGACTCGCAAATCGCGATGGTCCCAAACGCAAGGAGGCGAGCCTGAAGGTGAGGAAAGGAGGCGGGAGAGGGAGGGAAAGGAAGGAGATCGGCTACTCTGCCATTACTTGAAGAATGCATGCGTGAGTGTCAGTTGTTTTCTTAACACCGGCGCGGACTGTGTACTATCTGCAGGCTCCGTGATTACTCTGTGACCCCAAAAGGCCAGAGTTGTTGCCCTGGAGCATGATCCCCGAGAAGAGGGCGAGGGGTGGGGAGTAGACAACGAGGAAGCCAAGCAGATGCCGGAGCTTTTAAAGCCACTGGGGGAATGTGACGAATGCGCTCAATCTGTCAAAGCGCTCCCTCAAGCCACAAGAAGACCTCCAAGATATACTGTGCCGCCTGCGGGCCCTTGCGCAGATAAGATGGCCAGAGGAGACTGGAGATGGGAGTGGGGAGAGGGAAATTGAGGCGTGGCAGTGAGGGGGGAGTGGTGGCTGTCGTCGTTTTTTTTGTTTTGCCTTCGCTCCGTTCCTAAAGTAGCCTTAGCTTAAAACTGCGCACACAATATTCCACTTTGCTGCATCAACGGCACACGGTGATGAATCCCAACTCTACTGTAGTTACCGTTTCTGATTTTCAAACTGCGGGTCTACGTTCTTGGCTTCCATCGTCTTTAAAACTGCGATAATTCTGCCTTTCCCCCCCCCCCCATGTCGGTGTGAAAGCAACCAATGTGGAATCAGGGGGTCAGTGAATCCACTAAGGTTTCCAAAATCGGATCGGAGGCATAACTTGAGACGGAATGTTGCCCGTGTGGAAGGCAATTCCGCAGTGCCGGGTTCAGGACTGTCAACTTTAACACCAACGCTCCAGTTTTAGGACTTTTTTTGCCGTCATTTTGCTGCACTGTACTCACCTAGCGTTCCACAGGGCTTGTTCTTGTAGGTGCAGATGTCATACCTGAAAAGATAACACAGAGAGAGAGAGGAGAAGATGAACTTCAGCCGAGATGCGAGCAATCTAAGCGCTTGTTGTGACTGCTCCGTTCCCATCTTGCCGCACGAAGGTGGACCAAGTCGCGCTGTGACCTCACCGTTGACCCCGCTAACTCGCGTGCCGCTAATCCAATACAGCGCAGCCGAGGGAGGCCGCGTGCAACTTACAATGACCACCAATCGTAGTGAAAGCTTTTAATCTATTAAAACCAAGGGCACCGCAAATTTGATTTGTCTCTGCTTCCCGCCTTCTTCCCAATGCAGCTCCCCCCGCAGACCTCGGTTCACAGTTCCTCGTACTTCATTGAACGGGTTCCCTAACCTGGAACTCAAACAAAGTAGTCTTAACCCTTACTGGGAAAGCAAACAAGGAGGCCAAACCTCGGAAAAGCGACTCAGCACCCGAACCATAAATCTGACTTTCACACTAGAAAGCCGACAAAATACAAGCTGAATAGAGAAGTCCCCCAATCCTAACCGCTAAACGTAATTCCGAAAAGAAGACGTGGTACCGTAAAGGCCTAGCCCGAGCCCAAAACCCCAATCTCAAAGTAAGATCACCCTGGAGAGCAGACCCCGCCCTCTCACATCAAACAGCCACCCTCGCCCCTCAAC
Organism: Hippocampus mohnikei; assembly: GCA_026261675.1. Classification (NCBI taxonomy): domain Eukaryota; kingdom Metazoa; phylum Chordata; class Actinopteri; order Syngnathiformes; family Syngnathidae; genus Hippocampus; species Hippocampus mohnikei. The sequence goes on along the minus strand of JAKGUB010000807.1, from coordinate 1,349,369 downwards.
GCTCCACCTTCAAAGGGAGAGAGACAAAGCACGTGTGTTGTCTTCTTCGTGCCCTCCTCAAGGTCACGTCCAGCCACTTGATTGCGATCAACATCGCCAAAGGCTTTTGTATATTTCACCGGGAGGCGAAATCACGGTCAATTTCTGAAATGTCGAGTTTGACAGAGGAGCTCTTTGGCAGCGCAGCTTTCGGAAATGCGACACTGAACGATGATAGGCATCGTCTCGATGGCTCCTGGCATCTTTTGAGATTGAACTCGCTGCAGCGACTTCAAACACAGCGCGGCGCTCTGATTGAAAGAGACTACCAAATGAATTCCGGGAAAACAAAGAGACGCGCAAACCCCGTCCGTCTCATGAAAAAAAAAAAAGAGAACGAGAAAGGCAATGTCATCCAGGAGACAATCTGCAGAGCGTCAGCGAGCAAGAGAGCTCTGATGACAGAAAGTGAAGAGACTGTTCTTGAAACAGAATCCGCCTGCAAACACTTGAGTTGCTATAGTTTACCAGGCCAAACAGTCCGGCCAACAACACCGCAGATAAAGACAAGCGCAGCATTTGGCTCTCGCCGCATGACATTGTACAGAGCACCTTCTATTTTCATTTCCTCTTGATTGGGCCCTCGGCATTGTAACAGCCTAGCGCGCCAAAAGAGCGCCGACTTGTCCTCACCGAGTGATGAGCACGGCGTTGTCGTGGTGGGCCATCCCGTTTTCCGGTATGCTGTTGCCACTGTCGCCATGGTGGGACAGGATGGACTTTTGCCATTTGCAGAAGCTGTCCAGAGACTTGTCGGCGTGATGGTTGATCTCCAGGTTAGGCTGGGGGAATTGATATGAAGATGACAACGCACAGTGAACACCGACACGGCACTTTTCTTCCAGCTGAGACGCATTTGTCACACCCGCGACCGAAACATCCGATCCAAATAGTGAGTAAGGTTTGCTGAGGTCTCCATTACCTGATCTTCGGTCAGAACGATGAGCCGTGTCACGATAATGTTCACAACATTTCCAAGGCTGGCGTCACGGTAAAGTTTGGCAACCTGACCTCCAGAAAAGAAGAAAAAACACAAAGTCAGACAAATGGCGTTCGCCAGCGGGCGGCATCCAAGAAAGCGGCAATCAAACTTACAATATTCATGACGGACAGGATGTAGTGCTCGATGTCTTTGCGGCCGTGGTAGCCCACCATCATCTTGTCGGCCACCACCAGCGTCTCCACGAAACGCTCGGTGCTGACGGAGCGCCGCCTTCGCCGCGTGCCGTCGCGGCCCGTGTCGTCAGGTCGGGTTGCGGTGGATGCTTGGGCCGGGGCGTGGCTGCTGTTTTTAACCAGGTCTGTCAATCACAGTCACCGGGTCAGACAAACAAAGACTTTTGAAGAAATATTGCCTTGGTTCAACCGCTTTGCTTCAGTTGAAAAACAGTCTTGGGGGTGGGGGGTTAGACAGACCTATAAGTACCCTTTATGGGGCCGATCAGAGCTGACTTTGCCGCGAGAGCCATGATGCCCACTGGACTGCTCGCCAGCCCGTTGCAGGGCACGTCCAAAAAGACAATCACTTCAGCTTGCGTTCACGCCTCGAAGCAATTTAAAGTTTTTAATGAAGCTCAGATGACGTTTTGCGAAAGAAGCGGCTTTCCCTTTGGACCGCCCGCCACCTAGTCACAGGGTATCATTGCGAGCAAACAAACATTCACACCCACGTTCACCGCTATGAATTCTAAAGGCAGTAACTCCAATGCGCACAAATTTTCGGCTCTGAACTTTGCCTCTCTCGCCTTTGGCTTTATGACCCAGATGTTCTGGGTAAAAGCATTAAGATGGTACGTGTCGGGGCCCGCCGGCTTCCTGTCGACGACAGCTTTTTTTGCTGGTGCCTAAAAGACCCTGTCCCAAATCGCTCCATATCCGCCAGTTTCGCCTTTTTGTGTCTTTTGAGATCAACGTCTTGACACAGATTTGTGTCACACAGTTTTTTTGGAGCCGCGGAAAAATATATTGAGAGACGACTTGACCGGAGTCAGACTTAAGTCCCCAATTTTAAGACTTCAGACTTCAGACTTGCTTGACCAAAGCTTATGAAACACTTAACTTGACTTTGACTTTTAGACTTGGCCTATGTGACTTGATGTGTGTTTCTTGTCTGTTTATTGATTTACAACCTTGATCCCGGGTAAGGCAGTTGAGAACGCCCTGGCAGCAGACAGCGGAGTAAAACCAAGCAAAATACCAATACCATACATTCACAACAAATTGAACAGGGTGACATAATATACGTGGCAAGTGTGATTTCAAAGTTCCGTAGGATTCATGAAATATCTTTTTGTACTGCAGCGCAAAGATAAAGAGACGCAACAACGGCGACATTACACTTCACCCATCGCGATGAAGCCCAAAGTAAGGTAAGCTACGTGAACTTCACAGTTTAGCTAACCGGGAGCTGGTCAAACATGAACTGAGCTGCATATCAGCTACGCCTTTAATTGGGGAGACATGAAAGAGACAATATGGAGATTAGTTTAGTTTATAAGGTTAGTGCCTAATATGTGACGATCTGTTGTGATGACGCAGGCCTGTTTGATGACTTGCTTAACCTAAACCATGACTTGACTCTTCCTTGAAATTTGCCGCGGTAACTTTGGGACTTGAATGGTAAGAAATAAAGGTCAAGACTGATGACTTGCATATGTGCGACTAGACTCTCCTACGATGCAAACCCCGGCGGGGATGGTGCTCTCACCTGAAATGCCGCAGCTCGACTCTTGGCTTTGCTCCTGCGACAAGGGCATGGCGGACATCTTATAAATGACGTGTTGCTGTGCTTCATCCGGGTTCCGTTCGCCGGCGGGGGAGGATGCGTTCTTTAATGGCTCAATTAAATACTGTTCTTCTTCCGTCGTTATGATGCCGTGCTGGTCACAGGCGAAGAAGAGCGACAAAGAGGATACAAACAAGAAAAGTACATCATCACTTGTTGGCTACGTACATTTTTTTGCGTAGCTGTTTATATTGTCCAAAGGCACAACAAATAAGTATCAGCTAGTTCGATTTTAGCAAAATTATTGTTTTTTTTTCATCATCACAATTTCAAAAATCATTTCAAAGAACGTCACAAATACAGCATGTGGAATATGCGTGGGCCGCATCAGCATTACTCTAACAAAAAGCTGGTAAGCTAGCTAATTCATGAGCTAATGTTTAGCTGCTATCCATTCTTTCACTTGATTAATATACTGAGTTAACATAAGGGAGTCGTATTTTGAGCATTTTGAAGAAATATTAGCTTGTGGCACTTATGGTCATTAGCTAGCTAGCAGCTAACGGCGCATTTAGCTACGAAGAGGAACTCTCCATTATTTTTCTTGCTTAAACGACTTGGCGAGTGTTTCACATGTCGCCTTTTGGCCAAATATTACCTCGTGGCAAAGATTTCTCTCTTAAAACTGGTCGGCGAACAAGTCAACCATATTACTTGGCCTCGGCTTTTGATGCTAAGCAACATTTTGTATTATTGTCACTTTGTAAATGGTGACTTTCACATCTCCGATCATATCTTGTCGTGATGTTTGATTGCCGTTCGGATTGTGCTTGACAAAAATGAACATCAACATTTTGAGAACCCCTGCGCCAGCCGCCTTTTGAAACAGTGTGACTCTCTCAAATAGCCGTCAGTGACCCATATCTGTTGTTTTTGCATCTCCTCCAAGATTCCTGACCACAAAGAGGAGTAAAGCCAAATAGTTGGTATTTAAATACGTAATCCTTTAGCAGCCAGTCAAACAAGCAATTAGAGTGAAGACCGGCATTCAAACAATTACCCTAAAGCACCTCTTTTGAGCAGACAAGAGTGTCTTGGCGCTGTGAAAATATAAAACTTATTTTATTTGGGTCTTTTCAAGACTGAGTCAAGGTTTTCCAATTGTCCAGACGGCTGATTGCATTAAAGCGCACGCTTGCTTTTGACCATTTTTGGTGTTGTGAGCAAGGGGGAGCAGGGAGGGGGGGTGCGGAAAAAAAAAGAGAGCAAACACTAATTCAATTTATGACGCTGCGTCTCGATGCTGCCAGCACATTTGGCTACGAGGCGAATACATCTTCACATGTGCGCGCTCCGCTTCATTTTCCTGTCTTGACTTCTTGTTCCTGCCAAGTCGTTTGTTGCATTACATTATCAGTGTGACATGTTGACTGGCCAATAACTGCACAAATAGTGACTGAAAGAAAAACGATACAGAAGCCACGGCATGGCAGAAGAATAGATACTGACCCGGGGCAGGTTTTACAGTAATTTCTCCGCCACGGCCCGTAAAAGAGTCCCCTGACTTCCAGTCGCTGTTTCACAAAATACATCGTGACCTGACCCGGGTACACACAGTGAGTCGTTTTCCCACCTCTGTTACAAGAATGGACGGCTGAAGAGGAGTCAGGGACGAGATCTGACATTTAACGAGCGCGACAAGCCGACCCCGACGTATGCCCGAGTTGATTTTCTTCTGCCGGCAAACTACAATGGCGCTAATGTTGCGCGCTGCTTCGTTTGAACGCTCGGCCGGCCAGCGCCCACTCGGCCTGGCCAAGGCTTTTGTGTCATACTGCGGAACCACGAGTGAACGAATCCTGGTGGGTCGTTTCACCACAGCGGAGCGATTAAGAGAACGGGGTGTACTTTTGACTCAACGCACATGTTGAAATGTCAATTTTCGCCCGTGCTAGCAATTGACCTCCTGTAAGATCTTTGCGAATGACACCTGAAAAGTTTCTGGTGGTTACTTTGCGCTCACCAGGCCGTTGCAGTTGCTGAGCACCACTCGAGTGGCCCCGCGCCGGTTTGTCAAGAATCCCACATAGTGGCAATTGTCCACCAGGTTGTGGCGCCACTCCAGGCCATCGCGCCCCCAGTACTCCACCGTGAAGCGCTTTGAGACCAGGTGAGGGGTGAGAGTCAGGTTTAAGTGAAAGTGCTTCCCGTAGGCGGAGAGTCTGTAGAAAAGCTGGGACTCGGGCGGCTCCGGATACGGGCCCGCCGAGGGGTCGGCCGCCCCGCGTCTCCGCCGTCCGGGTCGGTGATGCTTCACGGCGTAGCTCAGGAACTCTCCATTCTCATCCACTCGCACGGGAACAGTCAGCTGGTAGTGCTGCAGGTAGGACAGGAACTCCTCTGTGAACGCACACGATGAATGCTCAGGTTACGAGGACCACCAGAAGTCTGGACAACAGCAATGCTCCACTTATCACATGCTCAATAGTCGGTAAATCATATGATTGGTAAATGTGAAACGTCCGATGTCAACCATTCCAGGATTCCAAACTCAAGGTTTGTTTAGATATCCTACCTTGGGAGTTGTGTAGAAGTGGATCGACGCTCTGAAATTCGGAAGCAGCCATGACCACCAGACTCAATGTCCAAGTCAGCGCCTTCCACAAAATTTCCATAATTCTGGGAAAGATGTGACATGAGGGAAAGGGTGGCAGGGGGATGGGATGGGATGGAGGAGGAAGGGGAAGTGGGCGCTACAGCTGGACTAAAAACATGCGCTCAGTCCGAGGCCAAACCATAACAACTCCATGGTTTGCGTCCCCTCGCTGGCTTGGGGTGGGGGGCTGGGGGGGAAGAAAAGAAAAGGTCTGCGCCTATCCCGGATGCTCAGATTTCTCCCAAAGGCAAAAGCGTCCACGTCGCGGCGGAGGCCTCACGATTCATGTCCGCAGCTTGGCCAAAATGCGGCGATCCATCAGACGCTCAGGTGGCAGTCCGGAGAGGAAGCTCTACATGGGAAACTAGCCTCGGCCCAGCCATCTGCATTCCTGCCAAAGGGAATCCATCAAGGCGTTATGACGACTCTCGCTTCACTTGTCAACCACTCTTGTGTTGTTCCAAAGCACAGGCTCACAGGTTGGACCGGAGTCTGATTGACATGACCACCATTGCTAAGGTGAAGGTCCAAAATGTGACGACGCATAAAGAAGATCCAACCAAGACTGATGAGTAAGCGGCATCTGTGCATCTGTCACCTATGAAGGAGGGTTTTCATCATCTTTAATACTAACAACTAAAATATGAGAGGACATGACACGAAGATATTTGACAAGATTGGAACAAAATCCGACTAAGATGGATGAATCAAAGGGTAACGTTTCCGTGCATAAATGCAGCAAATGGATGGTCGGATACATCAAAGACACAGTCTTCAATGACCTGAACATGTTTATTTTATTTTATTTATTATTTATCAAAGACAATCTTCAGTCTTTAGCTATCGTGGGACTGACTTCGGAGTCTCCAAGCACCCAAAGTTTGTTTTGGTGATGATGATTGTTTGTCCTCAATTAGCAAAATGACAACTTAGATGTTAGCCAATATCAAAGGCAGTCTTCAGTGAACTCAACGTGTGTTTAGTAAAGCTCGTCATCGAGTTATTGTCTTCAAGTAACCAAATTCACTAAGGTGAACTTTGAAGAATTTGGTGAAATGTGAAAACATCAACGACGCGCGCGCGTCTTCTCGTGCTTACTTACGCAAGGCGTGTCTTTGTAACCATCAAAGACACACGCGTCCTGCTAACGTTGGTGGAAAGACAGAGGATGGGCAATTTTAAGTCTTTCAAACTCTTCAAAGGTCAAAGAAACTCGTGACCTCGCCGCACTTTTGTTTTGTACAGGTGGACCCAGTAAAGAGTGGCTTTTTGGACAGCACTTAAGTCATTTCCTTAAACAACAAGCACCTGTCATACAGTTTGGTCAAGTTAGTTGAGCGCTATTTACCATGGTCGTGGTCAGCTCCGGTCCAAGTGTGCGGGATGTGCGTCCAGAAAGACGATGTCCACCCCACGAAGCACCGGACCGGTGCGTGCTCCTGCGCTCATCTCCTGGCGGGCTCCTCGGTCATCCTCTCGCCTGCGCATGGAAGCAACCCGGTCGCTCGAATTCAAAACAAAACAAAACAATGCACACTCTTGCAGCGGGGCTCCCTCTCTATTTCCAACCCGTTATAATCTTGACTCAGGCTGGCTTAAAAAGTGAGTTAAGGTTGCATGAGGAAGGGAGAGGTGCTGAGAGTGCGGGAGGGGGGTGAGTGCATGCTCTCTCTCTCTCTCTCTCTCTCTCTCTCTCTCTCTCTCTCTCTCTCTCTCTCTCTCTCTCTCTCTCTCTCTCTCTCTCTCTCTCTCTCTCTCTCTCTCTCTCTGTCTCTCTCTCTCTCTCACTCCCTCTCAGCCCCCATCCTATCCCCACATCATCTGTGCTCGTGTCCATCCGGGCAAAAACCTCAGCAACCCCTCCGGGTTTCTCCCACAAAGTTGAGCTGTCGTCACGGTGACGAACTACTTTTCATCGTTGCCTTTTTGAAAATTAATTAAAGTAGTCATGAGAAATCCGCTAATGTGTTCCATGGTGACTCTGAAAGGCTTAGTGGTGAGGGTGACTTTTTGTCACACGCAAGTGATCATTATGTGGCATTTTCGAAACACGACTCGCTTCATTTTGCTCACCTTGTGGTAGGCAGCGACCCCATCAGGCCGAACGGAGGTGTGCAACCTGTCAGTCTCTGCACTTTCTGACAGGCAGCACCCCCGTGAGGCCGAATGGAGGAACTGCAATCAGTTTAGTTTGTAAATTTGTGAGTAAACGTTGTATCGGTGTATCGCCTTATACTCTTTGTGTATTTCTAATGTAAGCAAAGGTTGGGAAAGACCGAGTTCGTAGAACATAAAATGTACGTTTGTCTTTAGTAACCGAGTTCAAAACGGTTGTGGTCGCCTCTTAATGAGAGGGAAGTAGACGTTCACACTTTAGGCGTAGAAAAAAAAGTAGTGTATTTCCGGTAACATGAAATTTCAGCATAGGGTCGGTAGGTCGGACAAAGTTTTTTTTTTAAATCTTTTTTTCTCCCTCCCTCCCCCATCAAAAACGTAAACAAAATAACCATAAAACATAAAACAAGGAGACATTGAAACCAGTGCCGGATGCTCGTCTGTCAAAGAGGGGAAGCTCAATTTTGATCGACATCATAAAATGTGTCCGTTTATTTATACGCGAATTCTAGCTCCGTTGCTTTTCAAGAAAATGATCTGTGACCCTGTCATACCAACAAGGCGTCTTTTCCCCGTACTTAATTAGTGTCCTACAACTATAGGAACTACAATAAAACCCACCAGAAATAAAAGATTAATTTGTCGCTAGTTGTTTACAACAAAGAGTGTCGCTAAAATGATTCTGAGAAGTCTCCAGCTCAACTCGGAACAGAATGCGAGTTGAAAAACATGCTCGCACGGATGGCTACACTAAAAGCTCGGTGATTGGCTCATTTCAATGTCAATCACTAAAAGCTCGGTGATTGGCTCATTTCAATGTCAATCGAACTGGCACACAGGCATCCAATCTGATGCAGAAAAGCCTGGCGTCCGGTACCCTCCCACTGCCATCCAGTCCCAGAGACGCCGAACTCCGTAGGCGGGACAAAAACCAGTTTGTATCCAATGACTCGTCTCCGTTCAACGTATTGGGACAACCTACCCTGAACTCACGACCGTTTAAAGGAGCATGAAGGAGAAGGGACTCGCGTTGTACGTCGTAACCAGTAATAAGAAGAAGCTGATTCGGAGCAAAGGTTGAGCACGTTGTAGCGCATATTTAGTCAATGACATGTACACACAATGACATTTACATTCATATATTTCATCACTTATTCTTTGACATTTTAGGGGAAGCCAAGCTTCCCTTGCAGTCCGAGAGCAATCGCCACTGATTGAAACCCCCGCTCGGCGGCGAGCGAGTTGGGTACCCAGCGGCTGGGTGTTAGAGCCTCTGCGTCCCGCGACCTAGACGGCCCGTGGTGGTCGTGGCCCGGCCTGGACTAGGGTGCCGTAAGACTAAGGCGGACGGGGGGTCGACGTCAACGAGCGCGCGGGCGCGCGGGTCGGCGGGGTGGGCGGGCGGGGAACGCCGACGGTCGCCTGACCGGGGTAGTGACGGGGACGGGCGGACGCGGAGGTGGCGCGGCGCACCGACCGACCCGCGCCGACACCGCCCCTCCCCGCGACGCCTCCTGCCGCCGTCGTCCTGCCGCTCGCGCGGCGGCGCCGCCGCCTCTTTGGGTTTCGCTCGCTCCGGCTTGGGAGGCCGGGTGCGCCGCCGCCGCCGGCCTCGCGGGTCGGGCGCGGGCGGCGCTGGGTGTTCGTGGCGGGGTAGAGTAGACGACCGCCAACGACCGCCAACGACGCGCGCCGTACCACAACCCCGCCCGTCCCACCGCCACGCCCGCCCCCGCTCTCCCGCGGCCGACTTCGAACGTCGCCGCCGCCTCGCTCGTTGAATCTTTTCGATACAGCAGTGGATGCTATTTTCTTCATATTATGGTGCGAGCATGCGACTGCAACACACAAAATGCGGTTTAAACTGTTATCGGAGATCGTGGCCGCCGCCACGATTCAATGTTGTTGACAGACGACAGGGCAAACGACGCAACGTGAATATCGCGAGAGTTTGCACCAATGTAAACGCTCTAAATTCATCTTTCCTTTTGTTATTTATAATTTTGTCTGTGGTTTTATTGTTCTTGTTTTGGTTGTAAAGCGTCCTTAAGTGTTTTGAAAGGCTATTATTACACAAAAATGTAGAAGGTTTGAAAAAAAATGCCGACCGTAAAGTTTTTATTTGAGGTAGAAATTCTCGGTCAGTCGGGTTACCGGAAACACACTACTTTTTTTTCTACGCCTTAGGTAGTTCCTCTCCACTTGTGCAATGAACCAAGATGAAGGCGTGGAAGCAGTCATGTCAACTTTATAACCACGGTACTAACCCAACATTCATCACGTTTCCAACAAATGACACATTTTTTCCCTCGCGTTTTTCATATGACATTACTCGTGATGTTTTTGTTTTTTCTCCTCCAATATAACCCAATGCATTTTGGATTTCACTCAAGGGTCAGGTGCTGCGCTGAGTAAGAAAAAAAAAGCAGGGGCGTGACCTTCAATAAAACATCCCAGCTTGATAAGGCCGCACGGACTCCCCCCATCATCAGTTCCTCCTCAGCGCACCCTACACGGTAAGAGTCGCCTATTATTCTCTTTTCAGAAATTAGTAGGATTGCTACATTCTTTTCATTGGCTACAGAAATCCATGTGAAATATCCTCTTTCATTCCACCCCCCCCAAACTCTAGGTGCATAAAAGTTGTTCAATTAAAATGATGAAAAATGAAATCTATACCGTGCTAAATACCTCTTCGCAATATGGCTAATTTTTCTCAGAGTCTTAAATGAGGATGTGAAATGTAATCCAATATATATTTTATTATTACCATTACTTTGTTTGTATGCAACAAAAGCTTATCTTACTACCGGAAGAAAGTCCTATTTTTTTTTTCTGACAACAAAACTTTTGTTACAGCGACAAGCTCCTTCTCATCCCAGCCATCCTCATGGCGGTGACCAGCCAACCAGGCAGATATCCAGCCTCTGACTTCCAGACCGGCTTGTGCGACTTCTGCGACGATTGTGGAACTTGTAAGTTCTCTAAAATGTTTTTTTGTAAGTGACCTGCATCAATATGCAAAATTGTTGTTTCCATTTCAAACTTGAGAGTCGCATGTTGAGCCCTTGGCGCCACAAACAGTTGACCTGCAGTCGTCAAAAAAAAAAAAAAAAAGCAAGCGATGAACTGATCAAAGTCTACGGCGCAGACAAAAATAACCGACATGGCAATAAATCAGCCAGTTATAAAAGGCATATCAAGTGGGGTTGACATCACGTGGAGCAACATATAGATAGTCGATAGATAGTCGAGTGGTTAGCACGTCGACTTCACAGTGCAGAGGTATGGGGTTCAATTGCAGCTCCGGCCTTCCTGTGCATGTTCTTCTTCCTGTGGGTTTTCTCCGTGTACTCCGCCTTCCTCCCACATTCCATAAACATGTATGGCAGACTGATTGAACACTCCAAATTGTCCCGAGGTGTGAGTGTGAGTGCGAATGGTTGTTTGTTTCTGTGTGCCCTGCGATTGGCTGGCAACCGGTTCAGGGTGTCCCCCCGCCTACTGACCAACCATTCAATAGACGGGGAAATACTGATGTCATTGGCGGCTCGGTAAAACGAATGAGGGGAATTCTGAAACTCTCCTCAACGTTAACATTTAGCACTTGACTAGCCAGCGTTGCTCATCGCCTTCTCCTTCTCGCGTCCGCAGGCTGCTACGGCCTGTGGTGCTTCCCGTGCTTGAGCTGCACCATCGCCGGCGACATGGACGAGTGCTGCCTATGCGGCCTGAGCATGGCCATCCGCAGCGTCTACCGGACCCGCTACAACATCAACGTATGTGCGCAGAGGGTCCAATTGTTCAATGTTTCAGGATTTCTTGCACCACTTGCGGTTCTCGATCAAAGAGCTGGAGCAAAACGTGTCCACATGCCCGTGAGGTCTGTTGAGGATAGAAAATCGGATTTCACAGATTTTACGAAAACACAAATTTCTCTTCAGTTCTTATGGCAACATGCTATGCTAGTCAGGTCTAATTTGTTTAATTTTTTTATTTACAAAATTCAGGTTAATTGAAGACTAAAATGCGGTTGATCTTTCTGAAAACTAATAGATGTATTCAAGACTATTTTCTTCATTTGTTTATGAAGGCATGCATATTAGGTTCCGTGAACACTACTTGAATATTCTAAGCTCGCAAGTTAATTTCATTGAAGACTAAATCATCGTCATGTTTACGAAAGCAGCTTAAGTTCATTGAAAATGTAACTGTCAAAGTCAGTTTGTCTGTTACATTCGCTGAATACGAAAATCTTCAAATTTTCCAAAATAGGTATGTTGGGTTCAAATGTCTATTTTTTTTTTTAACAAAAACTTGGGTTGTGATTGACGAAATAGGCATTCATAAGAATAGAGCTTAGGCTCACTGAAGACCACGTTGACTTTTTGCGAAAATGTAGCTAGCTATAGTTAGAGACCAAAGTTACTTTCGTTTTATAGACGCGACCAAAAACACAAACTTTAGGTTGATTGGGAGACACTAAATTGTCTTCGGTTGAAAACTTTGAACTTGTCAGCGACTGTCATCCTTTTACGGAAAAACTAAAATTGCGAAATGAGCCACATCAGCCAGTGTCGGTTTTGCTTTTTCATTGCTGACGCCAAACTTCCTTCGTGACGATGAGACTGCAAGTTTACTCAGCGAGCCGTTGTTCTCCACTCTCTCTCTCTCTCTCTCTCTCTCTCTGGCACTCCAATACAAACAAGAGTATGCTCGTATGTATGGATGTAGTGAACGTGTGTGAGTGTGTCAATACTGTGTGTGTGTGTGTGTGTGTGTGTGTGTGTGTATATATATATATAGAGAGAGAGAGAGAGAGAGAGAGAGAGAGAGAGAGAGAGAGAGAGAGAGAGAGAGAGAGAGAGAGAGAGAGAGAGAGAGAGAGAGAGTTGTTTGTCTCAAGATCTCAATGCATGCGGCTGAGCGTTTGCGCCTGACGTTGCGTTTGCAGGGTTCCCTGTGCAGCGACTTCATGGCGAACTGGTGCTGCCTGGTGTGTGCCACCTGCCAACTGAAGCGAGACATCGACCGGAGAAAGGAACAAGGCATCTTCTGAAAAGGAGGGCTTCCAAGCAAACCTCCTGACCCGGTGAGTTCAACATGACTCACCTCACCTCAAGAATGGGAGCGGGAAAAAGATAAGCTAAATCTGATTGCAGCGGGACGGGAAAGCCGCTTTCTATCGTCATCAAATGAGGTCACGATTGGTCAGGATCTTGTGTTGTGAACGCCTTTTTTTGTGACTTGTTGCAGGTGCTATCATCTCTGCGAAGTGCGAAGCGTCTTTGTGTATGATCGCGGCGGTGGCGTTGTTTCAATAAAACACCTTTTAATTGGGAGCCGGCTGGTGGTAATGCTTTTGTTTGTCGGTGTGAAGCTTTGAATGAACCCAGCTCGTGAGCGAAGAGCTAGACGGTGTCTGTCAGCCTCCTGAGCACATGCGTGCGCACTTGGCTCACCCTCTCGCCGCCCAGGTTGACGATGGCGCGCCCCACGCACACACAGGACACTTCGATCCCTTTTCCTTCTTTTCCAGCCCCGTTTCATCCGTCACACCGGACAGATTCGGTCGCGCGGCCGAGGGCGCGTGCTCTCTTGACAGCTGAAGCAAATATTGACAAAGACGCGCTCACCGCTGACGAGACGCCGAGGCGACGCGCAAACCGCTTCGCTCAAGTCCAAACATGGGTGCGGTTTACGAGCGCCTGACGCGAAAGAGACTCCGCCGCGCCTTTCAGAGTCCAGGTGAGTCCAAATGGTCGCGTTTTATCGGATGACGTGCTTTCCGTGATTTATGAGTGGACAACGTGGTACCGCCGATTGCACTGAGACCGGATTATGCTACACTAAAAGAAACTAGGGATGATTTTATTCGTGTCACAAATCTCGATTAATTATACGTTCTACTTTGATATAAACGGTTGAATAACATATGTCACGTAACGAATGATCGCAGGGTTTGGCCACCGTGCGCATGTGTGATGTTTCCCACCGTGGACTATGGAAGGCGGGACAAGGCTCAGGGAGGGAGTTGCTATGAATGCTCGCCTCGGTCGCATGGAAAATGAGAGAGAACATTAATTTTTTAAAAGATTTGTTTGAGTCATTTAGTCCCCTGATACCCCCCCACCCAAAAAAATCCCTACATATTAATTAATAAATTATAATTACACACTAAACTTTTTTTTTTAATCTAAAATGTGTCTTTTATGTTGTTAAAAAAAAGTTGATGTAAACTGTACTTGTTCAATCAAGTCTAAAATGTATATGGAGCGACATCATTCCAGTATGGCGAAAGCTAAAATGTCTTTCAAACACACCATCAAAGACTGCTTGTGTCGGGTTGCATAAAGAGGAATGTTGTCGACAAGAGATTATCAGTGTTTCACAAATCCCCCAAAAATGACATTCATCAGAGGCACCCAAGCGTCTCCAATGTTTGCAAAATCCTTTTTGTAGTTTTTCAGCGGTGTCACGAAAAACGGCAGATGGAGTCGCTGGCCGTGTGCAAGTTTAATCAGATTTCATGTCAACACTGAGCGTCGTCACAGCTTACACACCAGAGCACTTGTGTCGTCAACGCAAACATGAGTCACTGCGGATAAGGGCAAGAAACGTTTGCCCTCGGAATATTCAGCCAATGGGATGCGAGCGGCGGAGGGATGGATTTCCTTTCGGCGCACCTTGCAATGATGCTTCTGAGTGGGAAGACAGAACTTCAAGACGGGGGCTGCGGCTGGGGCGACTTTTACTGACTCATTTGGGTCTCCATGGCTTGGGCGGCCCACTCGGGAGCCGCCTGTCGGATCTTTTCCAGGAGATTGTTGACCTGGAAACACAGCGACTGGATCTGCTTGTCCCACGTGGGAAGCGGCTCTCGTGCTGAAAACGAAAGAAAAATGGCGTCGTTATCTATTATCTCCCGCCTAAGGTCGACGTACTCGGTCGGACGCTCTTTGTCCTCGCTGATAGGACGACAGATGCTTCGAAGAAATTAAAAAAAAAAAAACAGTCTGTCACGCCTGTAGCATAAGGGAGCCCCCTGCTGTCCGTGCAACACATTGCACTGAATAAATGTTTAAAAATCTCGTTTTTCACCACAGCTACAAAACAAGGAGCCACTCACTCTCAAAATGTACGATGCCGTCAATCTGGTCGATGAAGCCGTTCATGCGTCCTTCGGTGATCATCTGCGATGCAATCTTTTCAGCCTATAGACAGAAGTAAAAAAAAATAATTCAACACAATGATGCGTTGTTGACAGTATGTGCAAGTCAAGGTTGTCATGGCAGGAGGAAAACTAAATCAACATAGCAATAAACAACAGTTCAAAGTCCCTCACTTTGGCCGGAGGGATTTCCAAGAGTGCGCCGAGCTCTTCGAAGGTGATGTTGTTGTAAAGTTTACTGGCGGAGAGCAGGTTGTGTTCGATTACAGCTCTGTCCAGGATGCTGGAGCCTGAAGAAAAAATCCGGGTTCATATCAATATCAAGAATCAGTATTCAATGATAGAAATGATATCAATACATCGGCTCGATTAAAAAAACAACAACAAAAACGGGACATAGTCACAAATTCTCTTTAAATTTAAAATGCCGTTTTGAATACCTCTGGTTAGAAAGCCTCATCTAGGTAATATGTAAGTTTCAACATTCCGCTGGACATCTATTCCAGGGCATCGACGCTGATGCGTTTGCCATAAAGACGTTTCCGCTCTCAAATGCAGGTCCGGGCGCCCCGAATGCTGCGACCGACAGGGCGAACAGAAAGTTCCTGGTGGATACTGACCGTCCGCCGTGGTGGCCTTCTGGTGAGGCATAAGCATGGCGGCAAACTCCTGCAGCTGGTTCCCCCGGATGATGCGGTCCAGGTACATTTTCTCCAGGATCCCGTAGGCGGCCAGCTGTTGGCAGCGCTCGTCCTTGAAGAGGGTGGCCAACATGCGGGACCGTTGCTGGCCTGGAATTCCGTCAACATCGAAGATTACCATTGACAAACTCGCACCTCTGCATTGGCGCCGATGCCAATTTAGCGCTTTTACTGCTAGCTTTAGGTGCATTGATTGCATTTGCAAAAAGAAAGATACAGGATGGGGCAATAGTAAGATCATTTCTGGACAGTTGGATAAGGAACGCAATCACACTTTGTCAAAAATTGCTAAAGTCGAGAACCTAGCGTATTGCAGTTTCTAGCCAAGGACCTCACACACACACACACACACACACACACACACACACACACACACACACACACGAAAGAAAATAGACTTTTTTGGGAAACAACATTCCCCCCAAAAATAAGTTGGTACCTGCGGATGCCAAAATGGTGCAGTTGAGCGCGTGCTTGAGTGCCTCGAGACGCTCGCTCTCATGAACGATGGATTTGTAAGACAGCTCGTTGTACCGCTGTGCAGCTTCAATGAACTTCCTCCTGAAGTCGAGGACTCTGGCGTAGCACACCTAAGCGGGAGGGTCACGCATTACACAATGGGATTCTGCAGTCTTTGGTGCCACAAGTGGGATGGTCATTTCAGGTCCGACTAATGAATCAGCCGGCCGATACCGGCTCTTTTAAAATCGGCCTAAAAAAATCCACATCAGATTTGAATCTGTGTGGACCCGCTGCCATCGTTTGACAAGCGGGAGAGGATTTTTGATCGCCACCCCCCCACTCACCTTGTAATGTATTTGCAGCTGCTCATTGGAGGACTCGTTCTGGAGCAGCGAGGCTCTGTTGATGTAGGCCTCGGCCTGCACCGGGTCATCGTCCTCCAAGTAGAGACGGGCTATTTTCAGGTAGGTGTCCAACTTGTAGTCGACATTATATTGCCTAGACGAGACAGAGTAAGAACGGTGAAAAGATGAGGAAGGATCCGGTGGGTGGAAAGAAGGCGCTCGTGCCTTACTTTTGCCCCGTCTCAAGAGGAATGCCGACTAAAACCTGGGCGGCGTTCCTCCAGTCGCCCTCCTTTTCGTAAATGGTCGCTAAGTGCTGTCTGATGGAGGCCACCTGCGCATAGTTAAGAACATTGTTGTAACGTGCCGCTAAAAAGACACAGCGACCGACTGGTATACATATGTGCGTGTATGTGTGTGTGTGTGTGTGTGTGTGTGTGTGTGTGTGTGTGTGTGTGTGTGTGTGTGTGTGTGTGTGTGTACCTGCTCCTCGAAGGAAATGACCCTCGGCTGGATCTTCTCCAAGGTGAAGTGATACACCGCCTTGGCCGTGGCGTCAGGCAAGTTGGGCAGATGCGTGCAGAAGTCGGTGAGCAGCTGTCTTGAGATGACGAGACTCACGTTTTCATTGACCACTACAAGGGGGTTAAAAAAAAGAGAAATCTGTATTCTTATGGAGAAAACCCCCCCACATTATCAAGCATGGGAAAAGTGTATTGCGGTGCTTCATACTTGCTTCAACAAAGGCTTTCAAGGATTCGAGCTGATCTGCATCTGTGAACTGGACTGCCTTTTCCAAGATTTGTCGATATCTTAAAAGAGATATACATGATGACGCAACTTTTTTCACACTTTAAAACTACTCTCAACAGTATAATTTAGAATGAGTAAAAATTGCAGTCTGCTGCATTTATTTAGACAGGCAATCTAGTCGAACTTGTTTGGATTTTTCGGGTATGAATTGTATAATGCTTTATATTCTAACAGCGGGAAACAGTTTGCCTGCCCTCTCTTGACAAGAGCTGTGCAGAGTACTTTCTATTGACCCACGTTTATAGAATGTTGACCATCGTTGAGCTCAAAGTCCTTGCTAGATACTAACATGAAAATGTGCAAATTGTCCCAACGTCTGTCTGGCACATGCTTTCAGTTTACATATTTTAATCTACAAAGAGAACACTATTTCAATCACAAAACACTTAATTCGAAAAATAAACACCCATTTCGCTTGCGAAGCAAAGAAGCTAACGTTAGCTTAGCTTGGTCTGTCATAGTAAGCCCTGCACCGCTTTAGTCAAACGGGGTGCCTCATATTCTGTATCCGGGTATGAATGAAAAAATAAATAACACGCTTCACGTAAGCACCACGTACTTGGCTGAGAGGTCTTTGTGGGAGCCAAACGAATTCATCAGCTGTGCGAGCTCATGCCGCACTTCGGTGGCCATGATCGCGCCGTCCGGGTTGTCAACAACGCCGCTTCCGCCACCAAAAGTGGAAACTTCCGCTTAGTGACGATTGATTAAAAAAATATATTTTTCATTTTTGTTTTAGTCATGGTAGTCATAATGACTGTTCAATGTTAGTTTCGAATGGCACTTTTAAAATGCAATTTCAATATAATGGAAAGAATGACAGGGTCCCAACGATACCGCTAACAATTAGGGGATAATATTGCTCAGTCACTCGATTGTGGAATCCGCAGACGTTTCCTAAAATACTTTTTCAGTTATATGATTTCAAGTTTACTAATTTATCCGTTTATGTTACATCAAATTAAGAGCAACTGTGTATTCATGGAAAAATGTCGGTTGTAGTGTGTTGGTCTACTGAAAGTTTAATGTCAAAAGTACTCGATGCGCACATTACGCGCGCGCGCACAGAAATTTACATACGTGTGACTACTGTTACGGTACCTTTAAGAATGACGTAAGAGTGACGTTGAGTGAGGAAGGCGTGGCCGACCTGTGAAATGTCAGGGAGGAATGGCGCTCGGCGCGGTATTTTGAACAATCGTCTTTTGCCCTGCTCGTTTCGCCCGCAAACGCTGGCCCGCGTCAGATAACTCAGGTAAGTGCAACTCGGTGCCGGAGGCTGGCCGCGGTTCCTGTGGAAGACACCACCACTACCACACGCGAAACTGTGTTTTTAATGTGGACAAAATAAACGTAGAGCTGAAGCTAGCTTGGGTTAGCGCTGCTCGGCAAGTTTGCTAGGAGTACAGACAGCAGTTGTGCTCCTCGCCCTGGATGATGCCGCTTCATACTGGGGCCGGGCCGTCTGACAAGCAACCCCCGCCCCTCAAAGTCTCCATGACCAACCAGTTTAGGTCATTTTACAAACAGAGGCAAAGAATCTCCTCTTTCACGGACACGTCAAGTTGTCCGAAGTAGGCGCTAACGTTCCATAGTCGATAACTGGACGTTTATTTTTTCAAGTGTTGTTTTGGTGGTGTGGTGTTAATTCACAACCCTTGCGTACATGTCCACATTGTTCTTTTTTTCTGGTGGACTTTTCCGCAGTGATAGTGAGAGGGCTAACAACCTGTTAAAGATACACACACAATCAAATAACGCATCTAAAAAGGCCACCTTAATGAGTCTTAGAATCGAGACTATTTTGTTTTCCACTATCGGAATGATCTCAAGTGACAGATGGGGAGAAGGGTATCGCAAAACTAAATTTAGCCACCTTCGCCAAGCGTGTATAACCTCTTATCACATTTGTGCGAACTTTTAGGTCACTGTATAACGTGTTTTTTCCCTTTGTTTATTTTTTTTGTTTCGAATAAAAAAGACAGCAACCTCCCTTCTGTTAGCTCGCTGTTAGCCGTGCAGCTAGCAGGACTGATGACGAGAGAAAAATGGCGGATCTTTCGAAATCCAAGCCCGGCCTGAAATAGTAACACAGCCAAATATCTTGCTGGCCTCCTCTCTCCTCGTCCCCCCGGATTGGATCCTTCTTGCCGGGATTGTTTTAATTTCCCTCCACATATAGAAAGTAATAGAACTTTGCGGCTGTTTGTACAAAAGCAGCCGGTTAGCCAAGCTTGGGGCAAGCGAGCCCCTCAGTGGGGAAGACACAAAGATTCTGCCGGGGATGATGATGATGATGTCGTCGTACACCTCTTATCAGCTGTCAGTCTCACTTGTAACGCCTTTCTGGTGACGGTAAAGATCGTTTACTGGCACCCTTAAAAGAAAAGGCGATGTTTGGGGTGGGTGGGCTAACGTTAGCTCGGTCATCCTTGCTGGTTTGTTTATGTTCTCCGCAAAGCTTTTAAACGGGAACACAAGCGTTGTGTTTACTTTTCATTACTAAGACATTTGCGCTTATGGATCTTGAATGTTGTACATTCTAGAACTACTACAACTCTGAACTTAGACCTCCAGTGGTGCGACCTTTTGTGTTTATGCTGTAAACTTGGTCAATAACTGCAGCTACCTGCTTCCTATCAAGAAGGTCACGTGGATAATTAAAGTTTTGTCAATCTGAACGACACATTGCTTTTGCTGCTCAGTATCAAAATAAGGCCTTTTTAAAGGTATTCATGCTCATTTTGGACTGACAAGGTCCAATTTGAATAATTATGCAGTAATAATCTATTGGCTCTTTCACCATGACATCAGATTTGGTTCCGGCTGGCAAAAGCTCAGATGACACTACAAGTATTGAACAGTCAAGCTGTTTATTTTTATTGGGGTAGGTTACGAGCCCACCTGCCAATGACAAACCTCTGTGAGTAATTGGCTCTCCTTATGGTTGCTATGGGGGGAGCAATCCACGGCTCCAGATTAATTCTCTTTTTTTGGTTGTTTTTATAGGAGCACAGTGGTCCCTACCCTGAAATATTAGGGCTGCATGTGCAGATTTTATGGATGCACATTGTAATTCAATTTGCAAAGTACCGAGGTATTCATATTTTCATTCAGTTTCACGGTACTACGTATAAATGGTCTGAAGTGTGGAGCAGATATTTGTCAGTCATAAAAAAAATCAGCAAGTTTACTGGTTGCACACGCACGAGTAGATGAAAAAATTCTTAGGGGCAAAATGCCGACATTTCCGGGCAGTCTGGAGTCCTGTACACAAGCGGTGCATGTTGACAATGAATGCAACTCATCTCACTTCACAACAAGTGGCAGTTTGGCAGACAGTGATCAACCCTTCAAAAAAGGTTTACGGTCAAAGTAATGATAAAACCAGGAGAATTCCATGTTCTGATTGTTGACAAGCATTGCCAAATGCCATAGATGGGCTAACAAATAGCATTGGTGTCACAGTGTCTAAACCTTTTCGGCAACATATATTTGTGCAAAAAATGGCACAAAAGATTTCGACAAATCCAAGCACAATGCTCACTGACCAGTAACTGCAGCTTACTTGGCAATTGTGACCGTCTCCATTGTGTCCATTGAGATGGAACCAAAACGTGTTACTGTGCGGTACTGCACACGTTACAGGCGTGTCTGTTTTTTGTTCAAGGTGTACCGGGGTGCTGAGTCGTCGCCAACATGGACGTGGTGTCACCCGAGCTCAACAGCCTCCTCCCAGATGAAATCATGGACATGGAGGCCATCGAGGAGGTGGCTCAGTCCAGCCAGGACGTCCCCGTCGCCATGGAAACGGACACGACCCCGGAGAGCGTGGGCTCCTCGACGGAACGCGTCGGCGTTGCCGTCTCCGCTTCCGGTTTGTCCTCCCCGCTGGTGAGCCTGAGACCGGCGGTGGCCACCTCCACCCCCACCACCAAGACCACGGACAGCATCACGGGGACGACGGTCACCACCAGCGCCTTGCAGAAGTTGGCGTTGCCGCTCAGCATCTCCGCCGCCAACCATCAAATCATCCTCAACAAGGTGGCTTCGGCCCAGGCCACGGAGGCGGCGCGTTCGGCGGGGGGCCAAAAGCTTCTGGTGACCACCATCGGGAATTCGGGACAGCCCATCGTGCTGCAGCTGCCCCACAGCGCCACCAAGTCCGGAGGAGCGGCGGGAGTGGCCGACGCCAAGTCCATCAAGTTGGTGACCATCGGCGGGAGGTCGGATTTGAAGTCGGTGGTTGGGAGCGCAACCGGTCAGGTGGCCGCCTTGCAAGGGCAGCAGCTCAAAACGGTGCAGGTTGGTTCAGATGAGAGCGATGATCCTTTCCCACGTGACTTGCAGCCTTGAAGATATTTTGGGGCTTTCTGTCATGGTTACTATACACCACTATGTACATTCGAAGGTCTTAAACCGAAATGAAATTTCATTTCAGTGTCTTTTTTCTAAACCAAAATTGAAAGCGTGTGCATTAAAGCGCTCCATGATGCTGCTTTCTTTATGACAGCTGGTCTCATTATGTATCTGTCCTTGCATGAGCCGACTGTGTTTTGTTTTGTTTTTCTTTGGTCTTGATATTTTGCTCGGATTCTGTCGGTCTTCTTCTCACCGGTAGCGTATTCATTCGCACGGCTGGCGTTTGTCGGTCTCTCGTGAAGTCGATTCCCGTTCAGGAACGGCAATATTTGCGTGTTGATCTTTGACCTGTGATTGACCAATCCGGGATGTAGTCTGTTGATGCCAACGGGTTAAAAAAAAAAGGCAGATGGGCCTGAGCGCATGCGCGCGTTTTCAGATTACAGCGGCACCATGTTTGTTCCATGGCAAAGATCGGAACTCAGTTTCCTTTTGTCAAATACATTTTTACAATTAAAATCAATTGAAATGCCATTTATTCGTTCCGGCCTCCACTGCCAAGCTTTGATAGTTTTTGGGCGGTCGAATTATTCAAATGATTGGATTAGTCATTTCAGACTGACAGTAATGCACAGAACCGATTGGGATACACTGGACACGTGTGTGACGCATGTTGTTTGTTGTGCACAGATTGCAAAGAAAACGCCAGTGTCCTCGACTGCGCCCATCAAGTTCATCATCAACAAACCGGTGAACAGCAAAGCGCTGAGTCCTCAGACGTCGGGTGCTCCCGTCATAGCGGGTGAGCGGAGCGACGCTCGTTCAGTCACGTCGTGTCACACGCACGGTTAGCGATTCCGTAGCTAACGCGGCATCGTGTCGGCAGGACGGGTGCTGGCGCAGAATTCGCCGACGATGCCTCAGAGGCCGATCACGCTCACAGAGTCTCCCCACAACACCACCATCAGCATCCAAAGCATCGCCGGCAAAAAGATCGCCATCTCCCCCCTCAAGACTCCAAGCAAGGTGAAGCTTCATGTCAACTTGTAATGCTCTCACTGGGTACACTTTTGTAGCAGTGACCCCTCGTTTTTTCCAGACCCCCCCACGATAGGTGAGAATTGGCAATATCGAGACCATATCAAACATTTTTTAAAATATTTGTTTTACCGGTCCCGCATAATTGAAACACATTTGAACAGCCTATTACCGTTTCAAAGTGCTCTTGAGTAAGCAGAGCCTTGACTTTAGCCGGCTGCCCAAGATGAAAAGAGCTGCATTTAACAACAGCACCAATTGGCCGGTCCAGTTTCAAATCACGGTCCAGTTGAAGACCCAAGTTCAAGGCTGTTGCCTTGAGATAAGGAGCTACAAATGAGCATAAATGTCAAGACGCAGCCCGCTAGGTTGCAGCACAACATGATACTACACAATACAAGCTTGTCTCCAAACAGAATTTTTTTTGGGGGGGGAATGTTGGCTGGTATTGGCACTTGATTCGTCTTTCCTGTTTTTCCTTCAGGTGACGGTGGTGTCTGTGGCGTCGCCGACCTCCGGGGCCGCTCAGAAGTCCATGACGCTGCCTGTCAGCGTGGCGCTGAGCCAGCAGATCCTCTCCATGCAACAGTCAACGGCGGTGTCGCCTGTCAAGGTGGCCACCAGCCAGGCGGCAGCGCAGGTGAACAAGTATTTCGTTGACATTTGGGATCTCTTGCTCATCTCGCATATTATTGCCGTTCACGGTTGTAAACCAGAACTATGACGTGGCCCGTCACCCCAAAAAAAATCACTTTGATGCGCCTGATGTAATCTATTAAATGGGGGGAAAAAAAGGAAAATAATCCTACAATTTTAAAAATCCCATTTAACATTTCAACAAAGTCAAATATTAATTTCAAATAAAATATTAATTAATGCATACAATTCAAAGAAACATAAAATAAAAGCGGAAATATTTCAAAAACATTTTCATGTACTTGTCAAAATAAAGTGTCAAATGTGATTAATCAGTGATGAAAGTCCTCTGGATTTTCTTGAAAATTTGCCTAAAATTATCTGTCAAATGTCATTTGTCGTGTTCATGTAGCATCATCCATTTTGTTCAAGCCCGTTCATTTCTCTGGCACAGAATCAAAATGCTCTCAAAAAATTGGCGTCTTCTGTGATGTCCAGGAAGCGGCACCTCGTCCTAAATGCTTGTCCCTGAAACCAATCCTGTGGCCTCTTTCCAGAATATCAAATCGGTCCAGTCGGTGGCGGTGGGTGGCTCCCAGTTCAAGACCATCATCCCGCTGGCGGCCCAGTCGAACTTGCAGCAGATCCAGGTGCCGGGCAGCCGCTTCCATTATGTCCGCCTGGTCACCGCCACCACGGCGAGCGGCGCCATACAGTCCAGCGCTCCCAGCAGCAGCGCAGTGCAGACAGGTGAGTCCCCATTTTGAGGAAGACTGGAGCAAACGCAGGCTAAATATGGCGTGTCCCGCAGCCAAACCCATGGTGGTCAGCACGGGGGCGGTGAGGATGTCGGTCCCCATCGTCACGGCGCAGGCGGTCAAGCAGGTCGAGCACAGCGCCTCAAATGCTTCTTCTTCCCGCTTCAAATGGAGACCCGCGCCTAATGCTCCGCTTCGCGCGCAGGTGGCCCCCAAGCCGCTGACGTCGGGCGCTCAGGTGGTCAGCGGCACGCCGTCCCAGCAGCGCCTCATCATGCCCGCCACGGCGCTGCCGCAGATACAGCCTAATTTCGCCAACCTGCCGCCGGGCACCGTCCTGGCGCCGGCCCCGGGCGGCGGCAACGTGGGCTACGCCGTGTTGCCGGCGCAGTACGTCACGCAGGTTCGGTGGCGTTTTTATTTTGAGGCTGTCGTCACTGGGGGCGGAGCCTCATTTTGGTCATTCCCGAGTGTCACGCGGCGTGATGTTGACGTGTGTGTGTGTGTGTCGAGAAGCTGCAGCAGGCGCCCATCGTGACCCTGGCCAACAACTCCGCTTTTCCCACCTCCGCCGCTGCCGTCCAGACTCAGGCCCGGCTCCCGCTCAATGGGTGAGTAGCCACCTAATTTCTCATTGTGGAGCGGGTTGATTGGAAATTGTGTTTTCAGAGGGGGGGACGTCACAACATTTGTAGAGTTTGATTTCTGTCTACATTTGCTTCCAATCACAGCGATTTGGGAAGTCCTAGCTCTAGTTTCACTAGAGTACAAGTCGCACCTGAGTAGAAGTCGGAGGACCAGCCGAACGATGAAACAAAGAGCGAGTTATGTTCAGAAGAGGATAGTACTGCAAAAATCCAAGAGATAAGTCTTCTTCTTCTTCACTCGCAGGATGTCGGCGGAGGCCACATCGCGGCCGAGGAAACCCTGCAACTGTACCAAGTCTCAGTGTCTCAAGCTGTGAGTAGGACCAAGCGCCCTCATTATTTCTCTTGAATGATATGCAAGTGTTTTGCCACTTTCATTCTGTCAAAAGTTACATATTCACTCGCTAGGTACAGACTTTTGGAACTTCGGTTCACTTGAAGTCCAAAAGCGTTTCCAGTATAATTTCCTCGTTGAGTGTTTTTAGCTGTTGAGAAGTCGAACCCTGGAGTGCTTGAATCTAACTTTGGAGAAGGTGTGTATGAACCATCCGCTTTTAAACCTTCTCCCAAGATATTGCGACTGCTTCGCAAACGGTGAGTTCTGCAACAACTGCAACTGCAACAACTGCTTCAACAACCTGGAGCACGAGGCCGAGCGCTCCAAAGCCATCAAGGTAATTTTCAGCCCGGCCTTCTCAACACGTCCGATCCGATTCGAGCCGAGCCGTGACGGTTGGCCCGTTTGGTTGTGCGCCGCAGACGTGTTTGGACCGCAACCCGGAGGCATTTAAGCCCAAGATTGGCAAAGGGAAAGAGGGCGAATCGGACCGGCGCCACAGCAAAGGCTGCAACTGCAAACGGTCGGGTTGCCTGAAGAACTACTGCGAGTGCTACGAGGTGAGTCTTCCAACCAGCGTGGCCTCCAGAAGGGACAAAACGTCCCTCTCAAACCCCCTCGCCTCCTCCCACTCGGTTGTGTTCTGGGTCCAGGCCAAGATCATGTGCTCGTCCATCTGCAAGTGCGTGGGCTGCAAGAACTTCGAGGAGAGCCCGGAGAGGAAGACGCTCATGCACCTGGCTGACGCCGCCGAGGTCCGGGTCCAGCAGCAGACGGCAGCCAAGACCAAGCTCTCCTCGCAGATCTCAGACCTGCTCATGAGGACCACGCCCGTCATCTCCAGCGGGGCCGGCAGGTACTAAATCATTTATCATAAAGGGGGCGTGGGTCCATTCTCCACCGTGAGAAAGTAGCGTCTTACCACCAAAAATATGTGAATACACCTCTTCTATCATGAAAAAATAACGTTTTTTGTTGTTGTATATCATTTTAGGTAAATATAAGATAATGCACAGTTTGTTCTGTGCTTAAATGTAGGTCCATAAAAAAAGATTGACTTTTAATCGATCCATCCAGCGCTGGTCTGAACTGCTTCTCCTCACACGATTCAGTTATGATGCATTGCACATACAAGTTTTTAAAAAATGGCACCTAACTGGAAAGAAGGAGTTCTCAAACAGTGTGTGTGAATGTAAATGTATTGTAATTGCAAACGTAAATACAACTGAACTGTAATGAACAAATATAGCATACAAGATGAAGAAAAGTTTTAAATCGCTGAGGCAATTTTGCACAGTTTCTGTGATTATTTTGTGTACCACTAGAGGGCGCCCGCCTACAACACGTTGTGAAACCCTGGCGCAGAAATGACATGAACCGTGTTTAATTTTTTTTGTCCTTTTTGTAAAAATTCATCAGGGGCGTGTGAAACTTATCAAGTTGCACTCACTAGACATGTTATGCAGACACTTCATGTAAACTGTGGTACACATTCACCATCATTGTCATTTATAAAATGACATTTTATCGCTAATAACATTTAAAAAAGCATATATATATATATATATATATATATATTAGAGCTGTCAGTTTAGCGCGTTTTTATCGGCATTAATTTAAATGAATTTTATCGGGATCAAAAATTTTCTCGCGAGATTAACGCGGCAGACGTCACAGCGGATGTTACGTTGCTTCTATAAATAAACCAGAAACAAAACATCAATCGCTCTGCACAGGTCCACGACGTTTGTTTTGCCAGCCACGGCAGCGCGAGACACAAAACGGATACTTAAATAGTTTATGAATGGAAAGTTTACTTTTAAAAGTTGCCAGATTGTTCCAATGACAAGACCAAAGTTACCTGTATGTTTTGCAGTCGTAAACTGAGCTATCATCATAGCACGTCGAGTCTGAAATACCACATAATGGCCAAGCACACAGCTGACGTGGTACTCCGCCCCCTCGTCTCAGACCGACAGCTATGGATCATTTCAAAGCAAACAGCGTGGGCTAAAATGTTGCTAGAACAGGGGTGTCTTTATTTAGCTCATTTTTGCATAGTTGTCATGTTTGTCCGTCTGCAATCTGACGTTTAAACGAAGTAAATTGCGTTTCAGCTTGGGTTAATCATACCGGCGCTCCACTTCCGGGATTGAGTATTGGGACTTGTAGTTCTTTTGTTCGATTCGACTTTATGTTTGTGTTGTATGGTTTCTTACGTTTAAAACAATGAATAATGATGACGATAATGATACATAGTGAAATCAGGGTTGATTACATTATTTATTAAACGTATTGTTAAATAAAGGTATTAATTAATGTCAATTATATACATATTTACATTGTGATGCAGAAAGATAGATATCTTAATTTTTTACTGCATTTATGTGTAGTTTAGGTTATTACCTGCTTCTGATACTTCTGTTACTACTACTACTACTACTACTTCTGCTGCAAAGTGCTCCAATAAATGAGCAAAAAAGTACAGAACGAGAGATCCTTCCATGCTGACGAACAATCCCTATTCAGGGGGCCATGAAACATTATAGGCTGAGTACTAGTTTACCTTAGATGTGCACTTTATATTGCGCTGTTTTGATTCCATAAAAAGAGCTGTTCAAGCAGCTGTTGTGTGACAAAATATTTTTTTCACTGTTGTTGATGGACAGTAATATTGTGTGAGAGATGATGTGTGAATAACTGCTCCAAGTGAAAAATGTTCATGTAAAATTGAAAATCGAAATTATTTCAGTAAATATTTGCATTTTGCGCATAGAAAACTGATTCATGATTCCATTTGGTGAGAGCATTAAAATAGGGGAAAATAGGACAAAAAATATAAAAGGAAATTCAGAAACGATAATAAATGCGTGAGTAATCATGATTAATTTTTAATTAATTTGAGTTAATTATGACAGTTGAGTTTTTAATTAGATTAAATATTTTAATCGTTTGACAGCTCTAATATATATCCATCCGTAACACACACACAAACCCTTTCACATATGACAGAATGTGCTGGAGCGATCATTCTACCGAGTTGTCCTCCTTCCAGGCTCCCGTACACATTTGTGACGAAGGAGGTGCTGGAAGCGACGTGCGAGTGCCTCTTGGAACAGGCCAAGTGGGCGGAGCAGACGCGGCAGCCTCAGGCGGAAGCCGAGCGCTTGATCCTGGAGGAGTTTGGACACTGTCTCATGAGGATCATAAATTCGGCGGGCAAAGCCAAAGCAGACTTCGCCGCCATCAACAGCTAGGTTCACAATCGTGGCTGGCTTGGAACGGACACACATGAAACATCAGAGACGCTCATCTTTGCGCAAAAGAAGCGCCGCTCTTCCAGCTTTTATCCTCCCCTTTTTATACTCCTTTGCTTTCCTCTTTCCTATCTGATGTTTTATGGCAAAAACATGGTGTAAATGGCATATTTGTGCTCTCACTTGATAAAACGCAACACATTTTTGATATTTATTTTGAAAAGTATTTGTAATTAGCGCTAATCTTTTGTTGCTTACACTGTTAATTATTTTTTATTGTTATCATTATGGTTATTATTAACCAAGGATAGGCTACATCTATTCGAAATCTGTGCGCATAGGCCACAGCTGCGAAGTATAAAATACTAAACAAATATTAGCGATCTTTGTGCTCAAGAAAAAGAATGCTGTATTTGGGGGAAGAAACAAAAAAAACCCACGATGGAAGTCAAGAAGCACAAAAATCATCAAAACATAAAAACCTGGCAAGGATTGGTTGACAGTGTAGTGTGCCTTTTTACCTGGTGGTGGAACCACAGTATAACACCACTTTTTAAGACCTTCAAACCCACCAAAATACACTTTTGATTGATGCTTTTATCCTTCTTTTGATCAGAATCACTGTTATAAAGAACGTCTCGGCAGTACAGCAATCTTGTGGGAAATTGTGACATAGGTAAATTGTACAAAAATAAAATAACAAAAACAAAGCTATTTAGCTATGTATTTAATTCTAAGGGGTGGCACAGTGAATGACTGGTCAGCACGCCTGCCTCACTGCAGAGATGCAAGGTTCGATTCCGTCTCCGGCCTTCCTGTGTGAAGTTGGCGTGTTTCCCCGTGCTTGTGTGGGTTTTTGCCGGATCCTCCGGTTTCCTCCCACATACCAAAAACATGCGTGGTCGGTTGATTGGACACTAAATTGTCCTGAGGTGTGATTGTGTGCTTGTTGTTGTTCGCCTGATTGTGTTGTGCTTACTACACCCGTGCAGTAGGCGGCGCTGTGAAATATTCGGGGACACGATTCGACTTGATTTAAAGTAGTTTCTAGTTTGCTTTTGTTTATTGAGTCGCCCGAGCGGTCTTGAAGTTTTGTTTGACATTTCAAGCGAGTAATAACATTTTCGCTTATTGGTAACGTTTTGAAAGCCCAGTAAGGCACATTTAGCATCGCGCTAGCGACTGTTTTTAACAGTCGAAGAAGAAAACGAACAAGAGAAGAAGAAGGCACAGAAATTCCTCCTTGGAAGCATGGCGCGGAGCATGAACAGTAGGTTCAAGACTTTTTTTTTATTAATGTACTAATGTTAAGTGTTTTATGAAATAAGTGTGTATTGAGTGTATAGAAATTAAAATTATATTGGCGCGCTGTGTTTCTTGTTTATATCAAACGGTATGTTATTTCCGGCAATGACATTTTAAAAATCTCTCCAGTCGACGAAGAGCTCAACGCTAACAGACTGTACGGGAAAAGTAAGTATTTTACATTTCGTGCAAATTAATGACTTAATAGCCATCCCAATGATTATAGCAATCACTACCCATCTGACTCATTCCCAAAGTCTGGGGAAGATTAGACACGGCAATAATGATGAGGGTTTGGGGCTTTTAACAGAAAATATTTAGTTGTACGAATGTGTGAAGTATCAAAAGTTTTAATCACTTGGTTTGCGCTTTTTGCTTCTTGCAGAGTTGTCCTAAAGTGACCGTGGAAGCGTCTCCATGAAGTTGTTAACCTAATAAATAATACATGTGTGACCTCATATTTGTGTTTTGGTTTTCTATCGTTTTGTTCACGCAAACAGAGTGAACTGGGATGAGGATAACTAGCTACTAAATGAATTATGTTAAATGTTCTGAAAAGCACCGTGTTACAGCTGCAGCTGTTGTGAAAGCGCTATCTAAATAAACGTGCATTATTAGAGCATTGGTTCCTCAACTGGGTTTTAAACTGAGCCATAACTTGCGGATCTGCCAAAGAAGTGGAATAGGGTGACTCCTAATTTGTTTTGGGGTTTTTTAGTTTACGAAGCAAACATTTTAGCTCATTGGAAACAAACCCCGGGTCGAAAGTGTCCGAGTCCCTGTTTTTGCGGTGTATAAATGAGCAATTGACTCCATGATTGTCTTCACAAAAATTGTGTAATAGCTTGTGTGGGTGACCTTGTAACACCACCCGTATTACTATTTATACACTAAAGAATCGTGAAACTAAATGTTAAAAATGTGCAATGTTACAGTAGTCCGAACTTGTTTTCCCTCAAATGCAGTACACTACATTTGTTAAGTAGAGTACAGTTGCATTAAATCTTCTGTTTGCAAACATGGAGTAAAACCTTTCTGCTATATAGATGAATTATTTTCAAATACTGTATTTCTAAACTGTCTTAAAAGTGCATAATTCTACAGCGGCTTCAAAAATGGACGTAAGGCTTACGCTTTCTTTTCTCTAGGTGGTACTTGGAGACCGAAGTATTATTTATTTGTTTATTGTTAAAACTTTCTGAACCACTGGTTTGGTAGAAGACGGGAGTGACCAATAATGGAAAGCACCGTAACCAAACCTCCACATCAAATTAAAACAACACGGTCGCGATTACAAATATTCTTAAGGATATTGCATTATACGAATGTCTCGCTTTTTGGTCAAGTAAAACGCAAAATAACATGCTAGCATGCTAGGCTAAGCGGAAGCTGAACCAGAAGCGACGACCATGTTTCTTCTTCGACACTCAAGCTATTTCTTCTTCGTGGGAGGAGGCCTCCAATCGACGCGTAGTGCCACGTTGATGGAGCCCAGTGGGGACGTGGAAAGCCGAGTCGAGAGCGAGCTCAGCGGGTACCGGTAGCTACGACTAGCCGCTGTCTTGTCCTACGTCGCGGGGCGTTCGTCGTTGAAACACCAGCGTCAAGAGAAAAGCGAGAGGCGCGAAACCGCTGCTTCTTAATTCATTGTTTGCCTGCGTGTGTATGTGACACGGAGAAAAGACCAAAGTAAAACCAGGTAAGCCATTGATCAGCTGTCACCTCTCTGATAAGAGTATTAGAGATTTACATTTATTTATTTATTTATTTATCAATCATGTGAGGTTAATTAAAAAACCCTCCATAGAGGTGAATGGCAGAGTGATTGTGTGTCAGTCTGGATGTGTCCTGCAGATTGCGACCAGTGCGGTGTTTTTCTCTTGCCAATACTGTAGTTATCTTAGGTTAATTGAAGACCACATTTTTTTTTCTCTTCAATTAATGTAAGTTGACTTCTGGCAAGAGAAGCGTGACTGGTCCTTCGGCAATATCGAATCGGGGGTCGCCAAAGTGGCACCAGAAAGCCTCCGACGACTACAAAAGTAGCCGGTGGACCTCATAATCGCTAAACAGTGATGAGACATTGTGGTTTTCTCGGTATAGCGTATCAGGAATCATTTGGAAAATGTAAACACTGGCAGATATGTTATAGATTGACTACATTGTTTGTGACTACTTTGTTTGTATCCCCCCTGTGAATGACTGGCGACCAATCCAGGATGACCTGTCCCATTTGTCTTGCCAGAGTTTATCTTAGGTTAATTAAAGACTCTAAATTGTCCACTGTTGTGAATGTGAGTATGAACGGTTGTTTTGTTTATACGTGTCCATGCAATGATCTGCCGATGACCATTTCCTGATTGTCAGTAAGTGACAATGCTTCTTTTTGTATATGTGCCCTCTGATTGACTGAGGTGAGGACCGGTCCAGGGTGGCTGGTTCCACTTTTCAGCAAAAGTTATCTGAGCTCTAAGACTCTAAAGTAGGGATGCGGCATATGGCAGGGGAGGAAAAAAAAATATCTCGCAATTTTTCCACATGATCCAATCTCAATTATTAAACGATTTTTTAAAATATTACTTTTGAATTGCAGTTTTAAATAATCAACACTGAAAACTTAAAGAAATATAGTAGTTCAGCATTTCATTCATCTTTTGAACAAAGCTTGTAATTCGTTCATTCATCCATCCGTCCTCCATCCTTATCCTAGGTTGAAGTTTATCAGATTTGAATGTATTGTTACACTTTGGCCATTCGCTTGTAGTGTTTCTCCACACGTTTTATGACTTAATGCAGCTCTTGCTCATGTTGCATCGTGCACTTTGTCATGTTTTATCTTCGTCAGGGGCAATCAAGGCTCAAAATGTCCTCCACCCCATCAGCACGAAAGTTGAGCTTCCCTTTTAATACATGTCAGTAATAAACTGCAAAAAGTTCCAGGTGTTTATTAGAGAGGATGTTGTCATCACCCAGTATCTCTTTCAAGGAATTCAGTTTAGGACAGCCTTCCTGACTGCCGGGGGCCACCACATGACTATGTCGGTGCCCCCGAACCTCATTGACACCAGCTTGACTGCATTTCAAGCATAAATACGATGACATCCGTATGTTCGTGCGTTTTTCATACTCATTCCTCAATAGTTTGAGTTCTATACTCTGAAGGTGATCAATCATCATCGATCTCTTAACTGTGCTGCAAAGTTTTTTGCGTGTTAGTTCCTTCCACGAGGAATGCTTGAACAAAATATAACGCCCAAAAATGTCAAATGTTAAATATTCACTTCACCCCCAACAAAAGCAAGAGAAGTCTACACAGAAGTAATTTGTTTTTATTTTATGTTTGTTTAGGATGAAACTGAAAGAGATCAACCGTACTGCCATCCAGACCTGGAGTCCGGCTCAGCAGCACCCGATCTACCTGGCAACCGGTGCGAGCGAGCGCGTGCGAGCAACCTTTTCTAGCAAAATCTTCTTCTGTGTTTTGCTCAGCAGTCGATGTCATGTTTCTTACCCGCATGAATTAATTATTGTCCAGGCACGTCGGCGCAGCAGCTGGATGCCTCCTTCAGCACCAACGCCTCCCTGGAGCTCTTTGAGCTGGACTTGTCCGACACGTCCCTGGACATGAAGTTATGTGGCAGCTTCTCTTCGTCTCACAGGCACGGAAAAAAAAAAAACGTTTGGGGGGTGCATGGAGGTGTTTGATTGTCATTACTCTTGTCTTATTGATGCACCACCCACCCTCAGGTACCACAAGCTGGTCTGGGGTCCCTGCGGAGAAGACGCCCAGGGTCACCCGGCCGGCTTGGTCATCGCCGGGGGCGAGAACGGCAACGTCATCCTGTACGACGCCGCCAAGATCATGGCCGGCGAGAGCGACACCGCGGTGGTGGCCGAGAGCGACCGGCACACGGGCGCCGTGAGAGGACTTGACGTCAATCCCTTCCAGGCACGCCACCGTGCGCTTGTCTTCTCTTCTCCTGCCTCTCGCTTTGCTCACGCTTGGTCTTCTTCGTCTGTGGTTTAGAGCAACCTCTTTGCATCTGCCGCAAATGAGTCCGAAATTTACATCTGGGATCTAAACAACTTCGAGTCCCCCATGACGCCAGGACCCAAAACGCAGGTACGCTACTGTAATTTGAATTTCTTTGCTTCAAGGGAAAATAAAATGGAGGGGGTCTGACAGGACTGTATCGCTCCGCGTTCTGATGCTCACTGCTTATTTGCGAACAGCCAGTCGAGGACATTGGCTGCCTGTCGTGGAACCGGCAGGTCCAGCACATCCTGGCCTCGGCCAGCCCGAGCGGTCGTGCCTCCGTGTGGGACCTGCGCAAGAACGATCTCATTATTAAAGTCAGCGACCACAGCAACAGAGTAGGTGCTTCGCCCGCCGAGAAATAAAAGGCTCCCGCAAAGCGGCAAGTTGTCGTCACGCGGCGTGTCTTTGTCTCGCAGATGCATTGCTCCGGGCTGGCATGGAACCCAGAGGTGGCCACCCAGCTGGTCCTGGCCTCTGAGGACGACCGCATGCCCGTCATTCAGATGTGGGATTTACGATTCGCTACCTCGCCGCTCCGGATTCTGGAGAATCACACCAGGTGCCGGTCTCGCGTACCAATGAAGACAAACAATCTTTTCCGCAATCACATTTTAATCGTCATACAAAAATAAAACAACAGTGAATGATTTGTGTGGCGTTGCTCCCTGACATTGCCTATTTGCCCCCCAGCCCTTAAAAAAAACACATCTGATGGTGACTCTTATGCTATCTTGACTTGCGGCATTTTTCCCTTCGCAGAGGCGTCCTCGCCATCGCTTGGAGCGCGGCCGATCCTGAGCTGCTCCTCAGCTGCGGCAAAGACAGCAGGATCCTGTGCTGGAACCCAAACACAGGCGAGGTCAGCAAGTAACCCAGCCGCCTCGCATCATTTTGAAAATCCTCCGTCACCGATGCTGCCCCCCTGCCCCCCTGCCCCCATCCCGACCCGTTCAGGTGCTGTACGAGCTGCCCGCCGGCAGCCAGTGGTGCTTTGACGTGCAGTGGTGCCCCAGGAACCCGGCGGTGCTTTCGGCCGCCCGCTTTGACGGACACATTGACGTCTACTCCATCATGGGCGGCAGCAGCCTGGCACAGAGCCAGAGGCACGCCGACCAGGTGGGACACGCGTTTCATGCACAACCCAGCCAAGCATTCTGCTTTTGTACTTTCTTACGGAGCAACACATCATCCTGAAATGACATCATTCATGCTAAAATGTGTACACCGAGCTGAGTTAATCATTCATTTTGCCGAGCATCATTGGCACTCGCCTGACATCCCTTCTTCTATCTCCAAAGTATATGTTACGGCCTGTTGGGACACTTTTTTTGATGCCGTGTAGCAGTAGCGATCAACTGCATTTTCCACACAGAAACAAAGCATAAGCGGCAAATCTCCAGGTTGGGTTCACCCAAGTTTTTCAGATGCATTTGTCTTCACTTAGTGTCTTATTTTTACAGATCAGTAACTCCTTCGG
Source organism: Hippocampus mohnikei (assembly GCA_026261675.1). Lineage (NCBI taxonomy): Eukaryota > Metazoa > Chordata > Actinopteri > Syngnathiformes > Syngnathidae > Hippocampus > Hippocampus mohnikei. The sequence continues at coordinate 1,314,487 of JAKGUB010000807.1, read as the reverse complement.
CAACGTGGATCCTTTTGGGATGGGACAAACGTTGCCCCCGCTGCAGCTACCTCAGACCACCACGCCCCCTGCTAGTGTCAACCCCTTGAAGAAGCCCCCCAAGTGGATCCGCAGGCCCGTTGGGGCGTCGTTTGCCGTGAGTATTTGAAGTCGCACTCACGCACGCTTTTGGTGGTTGTATTTGTTGCCCCTGGCACAAGTCTGGCTTCCTTGCCTGTGGTGTTCCTCAAGGGTCAATCTTAGGGCCCATCAGGCAGAACAACAACAACGGGAAATTCTTTGGGGAACAGATGTCAGGATGTTGTTGTAAGAACAACAAAAATGTCCGAGCATCTCTTCTCTGAAGAATGGGAAAAGTGGTCACAAAAGAGCTGTTTTGCCACCACACTGGCTGGTATACAAAAAGGTAATTCACCGGCCACATCCGGCAACAACAGCCGCCCTCGTATGACCAGCACATGGGGACACACCCACCAGATCCATACTGTATAGGTCTGTCGAGGGATCCCCCCAAAGATTTCCCTTTTGTGGATTACCATCACCTGGATGATTTGCAATCCACACAAACGGAGATTTTTGTCGTCGTGCAGTTTGGCGGAAAGCTAGTATCCCTGGAGAACGGTCCGGTAAACGGGCAGGAGCCTGGTGGCCCCCGCCTGGTTCACGTCAGCCAGGTGGTGACCGAGACGACCTTCTTGACGCGGTCGGAGCAGCTGCAGGCTATGCTGAGCGCCGGCACCTTCCAGGAATTCTGCCAGGAGAAGATCCAAGCGACTCAGGATCAGTTTGAGAAAACTGTCTGGTCTTTCCTCAAGGTAACTCTTGGCGATTTGTATGTGAACGAGCGGGTTCTTATACTGTATTGTGCGAATGTAAATGGACAGATAGATGCTTGAATGAAAAGGATAGACGAGACGTGTGTGTGTGTGTGCGTGTGTTTTCCAGGCCAACTTTGAAAGTGACATCCGCAGTACATTCTTGGAGCTTCTGGGCTTCAACAAAGAGGAGCTCGCTGTAAAGGTGAGACCCACCCGCCGTAGGTGAAAATCTGTGATAGAGAGATCAAAGAAAATGCTTTTCTGTCTCTTTTGTTTTGATGTCGACCGACCCCTCCCACACATTTTAAACACAAAAAAAAAAACGTTCAACCAAACCATATTTATCCATTTCACATAATTTGAAGCGCCATTGAGAGTTGATGAGAAATTAGCACGAGTCATCATATAAACCGTCAAACAATTCTCAATTACGATTTATCTGCAGAGTATAAAAAGCCTGTAGAGGGCGACACTGATAACACGCAACGTGTCTGCAGATATCTGCCGCACTGGAGGGAAAGCGTGCTGACGCTCCGCCGGCGGACGCGGCGCCCGCTCCGGCCAGCTTGCAGCTCGACAATCCGGAGGCGGCGTTTGACATGATCGCCGCCGCAAACGTGAAGGAGGGAGTCGAGCCGGAGAGCCAGGACGCCGCCGTGGGAGGACCGGGCCAGAGCGTCACTGCTCCGGAGGAAGTGGAGGAGCAGCAGCAGGAAGAGGAAGAGGAGGAGGAGGAGGAGGAGGTAAGCCTTCATCACGGGACAGTCGAAAGTCTTTCTTGACACTATCAAAGGAACATAGAAAATCAAACAGTCCTCTTCAGATTTGGAACATCTGGGTTATGGTCCAACTGTCCCCAAAAAGTGAACCACTACCAATTTTGAAAGGGGGAAAATGTTGCAGAGTCATGTTAAGGACACTTGTGTCCTGTTTTTTTTTTTTCAGGAGGTGCCGCTGGATGAGGAGAAGGAGCCCGAGACTCCTGCTCAGGTCAAGGACGCCGCCGCCAAGGCTCCTTCAGAGGGAGTCGACCTCAGCATCAGTAAAGGTGAGCAACATAGATGGCGAGGTGACTCTACCAAGAGAGATTTTTTTTCTTCTCTCTCTTTGTCAGTCTTTGTCATTGTTTTATTGGTATTTATTCAGTGTTTTGCCCCCCACCCCCACCCCGCTCTCCAGACATGGACGGTCTGATCACGCAGGCCCTGCTCACGGGCAACTTTGAGGTGGCTGTGGAGCTCTGCCTCCTTGATGACCGCATGGCCGACAGCATCATTCTCGCCATCGCCGGTGGCGCCGACCTCCTGGAGAAGACGCAGAGGAAGTATTTCCACAAGACGCGTGGCAAAATCACCAAGGTACAATTGAAGGAAGAGGTGGCGGGCTCAAAAAGCAACACTTTTTATCCAGAATCGCTCAATCAATCAATGGCAACACGGCACTTGAAAATGCTGTTTGTTTGTTTGTTTGTTTGTTTGTTTTGCCGTCCGCTAGCTGATTAGCGCCGTGGTGACCAAGGACTGGCGTGACGTCGTGACCGCATGCAACCTGCACAACTGGAAGGAGGCGCTGGCGGCCGTCATGACCTACGCCAAACCCGACGAGTTCTCTTCGCTGTGCGGTAAAGTTGAGCGCCGAATTCGCCATCGTCGCCTTGCCTCATAAGCACCGACGCGAGGGACGCGCGTATGGCCCGTCTCCTCTCCTCAACGCACTCGTGCTGCTGCTTGCCGTGTCTCTCAGACCTCCTCGGCGTCCGTCTGGAGGCGTCGGGCGAGGCTGCTCTGCGCGCTCATGCCTGTCTGTGCTACATCTGCGCCGGCAACGTGGACAAACTGGTGGCCTGCTGGAAAACGGCTGGCCAGCGACACTGCCCGCTGTCCCTGCAGGTGCACTTGGGGGATTTTTCTGTGATGTTTCTGTGTAAATGCAAATGAATAATACACATGGGTATGTGACAGGTCAGACATTTTATAATGTGTGTGCAAAACTCCACCGTACTCCACACAGGACCTGGTGGAGAAAGTGGTGGTGCTGCGGCGCGCCGTGGAGCAGACACAACGCTCGGCTCCCGCCGTCGGCGTCGGCTCCCTGCTGGCTGAGGAGTTGGCTCGCTACGCTGGGCTTCTGGCCTCGCAGGGCAGCCTGTCCACCGCCATCAGCTACCTGCCCGACGGCAGCGGACAGGTGGGCTAGCGGCTAACTTAGCTCGAGGAATGCAGTGCCATTGAGATCGTTAGCTTTTGCTAGCCAAAGCTCAGAAAGCTAGGAAGGGCTCATAATTGCTAGCAAGGTCGACTCCCCTCAAGCTCTTTGGAATTTAAATAACGATAACACTCTTGAGAGCCTTTTGTTTGAGCCAGTCATGTTCAAATTGATTCAATCTTCAAGTAAACTTGTTTGGAGGGAAGCTTTTACGAGCCACATCTGAGAAAGCTAGCATGCACTAAGGCTTGCTAACAAGCAATGTGTTGGAGATCATGGCTTTTGGAGGAATTTAACAATTTTATTTATGGAGCCTGTCTTTTTTTTTGTCTTTTACGTTTAAGCCAGTTGCTTTTACAAGCCTAATTTTGCGCAAATGTTTTTGGTCGACTTTACAGAACAATGATATGCACAAAATGCTAGCTCTACGTGTAATAATTGCTTTCAAGCCAGTCTATCTGAGTAATTGTTTTTTCATAGAATTTAAGGAACAATTTTGCTTCCTAACTTGATTTTGAGAACTACTCCGTAGTTGAGTCAACCATGTTGGGCAAAAAATGTAAATTGCTCCACTGCCGCATACGAAGCTAACACTTGCGCCTGTTTATTTGCCCAGCAGGCGGCCTTGAAGGAGCTCCGTGAGCGCCTCGGTCGGGCTCTAGGTCAGCAGGCGGCTCCGGTCCAGACCCCCAGAGTTCAGCCTCAGCACCCGAGCCCTCAGCTCCGCCAGGCCTTCACCCCGGTCCAGCCTGCCGCCCCCATAGCACCTGTACAGATGCAGACACCCGCCTCCGCCCCGTCCCAGCAGCACTATTACCAGCCTGTATGTTCCGCCATCGACCCGGGATTCTTGGCCCGATTACGGATTATTAATTGGAAGGGAAAAAAATTGCGTGCTTCAGGTGAGGTCTGCCTCCACCGTCACCTCGTGGAGTAACCAGACGCCAACAGCGCTGCCCAACGTCACATCGCCTCTGCAAATGGGTCCTGCCTCCGAGCAGCAGCAGCAGGTCGCCGCCATCGTTCCCGCTAACCCTCGTAAGTGTACTGTCAAGCCCTGAGCCGCGAATAAAATTTCCCATCATTTACCCAGCAGGCTCAAGCGCAGAAGTCCTCGTATGGAATGCCGCCATCTGGCTCGTCCCCCGCAGCCTCCACCGGCCCCGCCTACATGTACTCCCAGCAATACCAGCGTACGTCTTGAATTTGAACACTGAAACAACAAGTAGTCGTCATTTTCCTCTTTGCAAAAGTAGCAGGGAATGAAGATGCCCAGCTTGTTTGTTTCCTTTCAACCGGAAAACATTTCATGGTGGAAATGTTTGACATCTTAGCATGTGGCTGTGACTTCTTCCCAACTAACGGCGTCTGTTGAATGTCAGCCCAGCTCCAGATACAGCACTTCCCACCTGGAGCCTGTCAGCCTCTTCACTACTCTGAGCCCCCTTACCCTCCTCAGCCACCCGGCTTCCTCGCCCAGTGCCTGCCCGACTCTCCTTCCTCTTTTCCTCCTTTATTTCCCACCTCCTCCTCTTCCGGAGCATCTTTCCAGCATGGCGTGCCGGGCTCTCCTGGGTCCTCTGCGCCGCCGCTTCCACCCGGCGGAGCCTCAGGTACAAAGTTTGAGCTTGAGCAGACACTCGACCCCAAAGGAACAGGTGCGAGAGACTCCCGCGACACCCTTTCGTCGTCCTCGCTCTTCCTGTGTGTCACTTCCTGTTATTTTTCCTAATAACCTAAAACAAAAATCACCTTTTGATTTAGATGAATTTATTTCCAATTTACCAACTGCACCGTAGCTTTTGGCAGCTTGAGCGACCACACGATGATTAGATTCGAGCTATAAGACGGCAAAAAAAAAAAACATACAACGCATCTCTTTTGCGTACAGTGTTGGCGTTCGTCAGCAAACGTGACCACACAAAGCTTGCGTTAGCGAACACGGCAACAGTGCAGCCGTTTTGCTTGTGTTAGCTTTAGCCAGCTAACATGAAACTTCATGACGACTCACCTCTAATTTGATGTTTACGGGAGAAGTTCAATAAGGAATCGCTTTTGTATCATTTTTAAAGAGTACAGGTGTTTATTTGTGGAAACTATAAAGAAAAAAACCCTGTAATAAATGATCTGAAAATGATCTGACTTCTGGTACCCTTAGTACATAGGTGTCAAACTCAGGTCCTGGAGGGCCAATGCCCTGCATGTTTTCCAAGTCTCCCTGTTGCAACACACCTGATTCAAATAAACAGGTTCAATGTCAGGCTTCCGCAGAGCTTGCTGATGATCTGATCATTTGAATCAGGTGTGTTGCAACAGGGAGACTTGGAAAACATGCAGGGCATTGGCCCTCCAGGACCTGAGTTTGACACCTATGCTTTAGTAGATGTCTGGTACTCTGCAGTTGAGTAAATTAAAGTCTCTCCAATTTGTGGTCTTTTGCATCTCAGTGAATGCTCGCATGCACCGAATGATTTAATCACTTTCAGTCTTTCGTGCTCTGGTTGACTACCAATAACTTGATGACGGTTGCCACCCAGTGACCTGATCTCCAATGACTTGATAACAAAGGACTGATAACTTGATGAACAATCAATTAGTTAATGACTTCTGTGCTAATAACAAATATGATGGGATGTTTCTGAATCGTTACATTATGTTTGCATGTGCAGGGCCCCAGAACGGTTGGAATGACCCGCCATCTCTTAGTAGGACATCCAAGAAGAAGGTGACTCCCTTTTCTGGAAGAACACTTTACAGTTCTCCGTATTATACATAGAAATTCCTGAATGGATGTCTTTTTCTTCATAGATCCCGGAGAACTACACCCCGCCCACCCCAATCACCGCGCCCATCATGGCTCCTTTGGGTGGGGACCCTCACGCCCAGCCCGTAGCCTCTGGAGCGCCACAGGGCTCCATCCCGGGTCCTCAAGGAGGGTTCCAGCAGATCCCGCCGCAGACCCTCAACCCAAGCATACCCACTGAGGGAGCGCCCGGGGGACCCACGGGCGATTCCATCCAGGTGGGTATCCTTTTTTTTTTAAATGTTTCATTGCGGGATAAATGAAATTAACAAAAGACCACATCCATTCCCGTGCAGTCGATCCCCGCTGAGAAGATCACCAAGAAGCCCATCCCAGAGGAGCACCTGGTCCTCAAGACCACCTTCGAGGGCCTGGTCCAGAAGTGCTTGGCCGTTGCTAGCGACCCGGTCAGTGCCAAAAGGCCACCGTCATATTTGAAGCTTAGTGCTTTCGCCGGCGTTGGCCCCAAATTAGGCAAAGGGAGCTGCTTGCACATTTTATGCAGGAAAAACCCTGTTCTCAACAGCTATAGACAGCCAACACTCTTTCTTTTGAACTGTTCCAGCAAACTCGGAGGAAGCTGGAGGATGCCAACAAGCGTCTGGAGGCGCTCTACGACAAACTGCGGGAAGAGACTGTGAGTTGTTCATTTCCAGGCGGTGTTGCTGAAGTATCTCGTACTCTCTGGATGAAGACCACGCTAACTGATCTCCTTTCCCCGCAGCTTTCTCCCGCCATCGTGGGGGGCCTGCACACCATGGCACAACGTGTGGAGGCCCGCGCCTACGCCGAGGGTCTGGGCATCCACACGCACATCGTGAGCAGCAGCAACTTCAGCGAGACCTCGGCGTTCATGCCCGTCCTCAAGGTGGTGCTGACGCAGGCCAACAAGCTGGGTGTGTGAGCCCGAGTGCTACCGGAGGCCATCATTTAAGGGCTATTTTTTTTTCCCCACTACCAATCATGCTGATTGCTTTTAAATCGACTCTATATGAAGTGATGCAATCCAGATGGATCGTTTTCAATGACAAGGAATGCCAACAGGCAGAAAAAAAGGGAACATCGTGGGTGTCTCAGTGAGTAGAACTAGGCTGTTTTTTTTTTTTTTTTTAAATCTTCTGCGTTAGCATGAACCTTCAATGTTTTGATCAGCTTATTGCACTTTTTTTCCGCCCTCCCCCCCCTTATTCTTTCACCTCTGCCTTATTGGACCAAGTTTTAGCACAGCAATGCAATGTCAGTGTTCAGCGCATCTGCAAACGTATTCTTACCGCTTCACTTTTTCCACATTTTGTCTTTTAACACCCCCCACCCCCGTTTTTAATCATGATGCACACACAAGGCCAATAATGACAGAATTTTGAAGGAAATTTTTGTTGCTTTATTAAAAATTACGTGATTCTATTCAATGTCAGTCCATCCGCAAAATATCATTTCACTTTGCGTTTTCCTCACTTTTTTTATTAAGGAAAATTAACTTTTTTTTATTCAATAAATGTACCACCCCCCCTTTTCAAAACTGCTGTTGTGTGTGGAATTGAGGGGGAAAAACTATTGAAACCATTTTGTAGTCAGGCTGTCGTGCATTGGAAAAGTATTCACAGCGCTTCACTTTTTTTACAAATTCAGATTTTTATTTGGATTAAGGATGCAAAGATCAGTCAAAGTAATTGTATTGTCTGCAGTTTCTTACAAAATAATTAACAATTCACTAGCCATATTCCAAAATACTTTTAATGTGATTTTTTTTTTAAGGTTGTTTTTCGGCTCAAAATTCCTCCAACCTTACTGGCTGTTTTGTGAAGAATTTGAAGGGGAAAATATGTATTCAATTTTCTATAACAAGAAAATGTGGAAAAAGTGACATTTCAACTTTATACAAAAAAAAGCCCCCCATCCCAGTAGGATTGATGAGCCACGGTCAAGTCTCTTGGTTTTAGTCTTTCGTAGATGGTCCACATGCAATATTTTCAATACTCTATTTATTTACAAGGTCGCTGACCGTGTTGGAGATGACGAAGCTTTTGTGCAAGATTAGGCGTTTATTTGTACGCTCATTGGACACTTCATTTGGAATTGATGCACAATGTGAAAATCAGGAGGAACAGAGTCACGACGACAACACATTTACTGTAAATAAGACTTGACAAATTTGACACCACTGAGGTGGAGACCTTTGGGCCCTTTTCTTTTTTTAAATAGATATTAGTACACTTGAGGTTTTTCTGGCGCCTCCGTTAAGGTCTCCCCGTCACTTGCAGCTGGCCGAAGGACGTGATGACATGGTAGTGCGCTGCTTCTTCTTCCGTCAGTTCAATGTTACCCGGCCGCAGCACCACCACCGCGTTGACACCAGCGTCCTCCGCAGCTTTGGCCTCTGCAATCACACACCGGTCAGTGGTTAGATTTGCTCGAGTTTCTATCTGACGACGTGTGGCTTCTGTAACGCTGACGTTTATGATTGAGTTTAAAACACAACGCCACGCTCCACAAAATCAACCAATGTTTGGGTCGCTAAATAAATGCCTCTGGTTTTTTTTCCAGCTCTGAGGAGAAATGCGGTGGTGCTTCACTGTGTAAATTAGTCCGACAAAACTTGTTGCGAAATATGTCCCCAGCTGGATTGTTCAAACAATTAGTTTAGTTGAAATTAGTTGAAAAAGATTGGCTAGTACCGCGGGTGACATCCGTCAGGAAGGTGATTTCCCCTGGCGGACAGCCGATCCTCTCTGCGATTCTTTCGTAGCTTTTGGCGTCCACCTTGGCACCGACGGCTGTGTCAAAGTGACCGTCAAATAACTGAGGAAGGAGAAAACACCGCTCATACTAACACGAGAACAATATAGACAAGAACAAATGTAAGTAACTTTCTAAGAATGTGACGAAAACTCCGATGGTGAATCATCAAATTTTGCCAATGTGCCCCAACCACAAACAAGAACTAAAATTCACAATTTTGCATCGTCCAACAGTCTGGTATATTTGGTTCAAATTTGGCAGCAATTGCGGGGGAAAAAATGGAGAATGACTTTGCATTTCAAGTATCCTTGAAAATTGCCCCAAAATGTCCGGTTCAAACCGAAGCGGCACTTTTCATTCAATCGTGGCTTCGTAGGTCATTTTTGTGGGCCCACTCAGGATGATGTGCCTCGCATGAAACAGACTTAAGCAATTTTCCAAAAGTTCCAGGGGGGTGCTTGAAAGCAAAACTCACATCTAAAACATCACCCTCTACCGAGTGTGCGAAGAGGAGTTTTTGGGCTTCCACGCTGCCCGATGAGTAGATGAAGACCTTGAGGCCGTGCCCTCGCCACCTTCGGATGGATGGCGTCACATCCTGGTAGATCCTGTGTACAAATGTATCGCAAACATTTGGAACTTTCCGGACAAGTCGAAACAACCAACAAAGTAAAAACAAACAGCAAAACAAACAGCAAAACCAGGATTGAATTACTGTAAAAGGAATTGTGATCTCATTGAAACAAGAAAAAAAAAATGACTATGATAAAGTCACCGACGATTTGAGGAGCCCACTTACTCGCCTCTAATTGTGCCCGACGAGTACGCCGCTCGCCACATGTGACCCTGGAGCCGCTTGAGCGCCGTGGACTTGCGGTCGGCGGCCATCTGCCACAGCACGTCGTCCACCACCTCCCGGATGGCCTTCTCCTCATCCGTGTGCACCGTCTGGTCCACGGCGTGGACGGGACGCGCCCGATTCTGCCTCGTGTCCTCTTCGATCTGTCACAGGAGTTGCCAGAACATGTGACACCTGGAGACCTTTTCAAAGGAAACCTCCCACCCTTTGATGGGATAATGCATTAAATGACCTGTTTTTTGAGAAGATGAACATCCTGTTTGCACTCATCTTCCTCCCAGTGATCTGACAGATAATCTTCCAGGTGCTCCCGTATGTATGGAAACAGAATATCCTGCAGTAAAAAGTGCAAATGAAAAATAAAACTCATCTGAGTAAAACGTTTCCTAACTTGAGTTAGAGCATCGCCAGTGAGTCCGTCAACGCAAATCAACAGAATCATCGTTCCGATGAGAGAGAAGTCAACTCAGTGAATCAATCGAACCCAATCATTTGAGTCTTACTCAGGTCAGCGAAATGGCGCAACCGAATCATTGGCATTTATGGCGCGTTTACACTGTTTATTCCTGTGTTGATTAAGTTAATGTGCACTCTCCCAGTGAAATAAATAAAAAAATGAAAGTCTGAACTGCTGCCTGCCTGCAGTGAGCAGATATGTTAAGGGCTACTTAATATGATCGCTTGTTGTAGTTTTTTTTAAACCTACCTTTACAAAGGTGATTGGAGTGGTTGTGCCCTCGATATCCAGCAAAAGAGCAGTGGTGCAAGCGGGAATCGCCACAGTGGCCATTAATATTGATTTATTTATTTATTACAGTTTAGCTAACGTTAGCGTAATTAGCTTCTCCGAGCCGGTAGATCGGCGCGTATGTGACGTTCGCCGGTTGTCCAAAGCTCGCGAATCTATTGGAAATGTGCTAAAGGCTTTTTTTTGTTCTTTTACGTTCTAGATTGTTTTTTTATATTTAATTTGCTAGAATGACTATCATGGTTGCGCGACAAAGCGTGAGCTCGAGCCTGCGGCAGTGTTCATCAAGTCCACGTCATGATAATGGCGCCTCCCATCCAGCTGGTGGCGCTGCGGTATATCGTGTTTCGTCACCGAGCTGAACGCAGTCCGAGCGAAGAAGACGTGGGCGAAGAAGGAGAACCGTCGCCAAGTAAATAAACGACAAACATTACCAGTTAAAACGAATTTGAGCAACATTTCGTGTAACCCGCGGCCAAGCTGAAGTACATACTCCAATTTCAGAGGCTAACTTTGCAGCTAGCCTCGCGGTGAGCCTCTGGAATTTTAGCTAGCCTATAGCCTAGCTTCTCCTTACTGACGCAACCCCAGCGACAAATAAGAACTACGCTAAGAAAGACGGAGCAGGAACAAACATGTCGGACGACTGCGAGTTCAGTGAAGACGTGGGCATCATGAGGATGGAGGAGGACGGGGAGGCTTACACCGACGACCCCATGACGGCCGCGGCGGCCGTCGACAGCGGCCTGGCTGAGGGCGAGGCCGACGGGGCGAGGATCGACGCCAGTAAAAATGAGGAGGATGAAGGGTAAGACTTTAATGTTTTAAATATGTATGTAAGTGGAATTCAAGCGCTGTGTGCCTGCTCCTCGTCAAATAATGTTGCCCAAATACTGTACGGTGAATTCGATGAAACGTTCCAGACCCACCCTCCCGCTCAATTGAACTAGATGGTGTTCGCGTGCTCTTTCGTGACCCGCTAAAACGCCTTTTAAAGCCATTTGTTTTGACTGAATTTAGACTTGTATGCCTTAAGTGTAGTAGCAGTGGTACCACAACATGCTGGACACCGCCGAGGTCGACTGAAAGAATAGCACTTTCAGTAACAAGGAGAGGCAGAGAAGGTCCCCAATCACGCACCGTTCATCGTTGTAACATTCAGAGCATCTGTTGCTGTACCGTGAATGTTAAAAAGTAGCAGCTGTTTGAAGATGTATAACAATTACGATAATTTGCATGATGGTGTTAGACGTTATGTTAGCATTGAACCGGCAAATCCGATGCTTTGGTGGAACATTTTGGTGCGAAATCCTTTGTTTGTCAGTTATATATAAACTTCACACCTGGGAGTGACAAATACTGTAAACACCCTGAAGCCAGCAAGCTTTGCGTCTCATTTGGAGAACGGTGCGAGTGAGTTGTCCGCTTTCTTCAAAGACATGTGAGATGGCCTCTCATTTCTTGACGGTGAGAGAGTGGGAACCGGCCTTGGGAATAAAAAAAAACACCAGTCTAGCAGCTGTTTGATTGAAAAGAATGATTGTTAGGAATGCAGCACGTTCGCTAGGTTGTGTATCTCATGACGTGCCCTGTGAATGTGTAAACGTTATATCGCCGTAATGGTCACATTGCCAATAGGAAGGTGTTTGTCGGCGGCCTCAGCTGGGACACGACCAAGAAGGACCTGAAAGACTACTTCTCCAAGTTTGGGGAAGTTATCGACTGCACTCTGAAACTGGACCCCATGACGGGCCGCTCCAGGGGATTTGGCTTTGTCCTCTTCAAGGAGGCCGCAAGTGTTGACAAGGTATGCGACGGCATTGTTTGAAAAGCCATTCGAGCATTTGGTTCGATACCCTTGGTGTTCCAAGGAAGATTCATGGGCTACCGTGTTATTTGTTCTCATGAGTAATGAGCGCTTGCCATTAAGCCTTTTTTGATTACTTACCTGATATATGTGCTGTGAATAGACACTTAAACGGCTTTTGCATTTATTCGATATCCTTGATATCCAGCTTAAGGTCTATTGTCTCATCCTGTTTGTTCTTTGTCCCCAGTAGTACGACAGTTCAGCTGAATAGTAGGACAACGGTCCTTTTTCCCTTTCGTGCTACTTTTGGCCCAATAGTAGGACCTTAAGCTGCATATCAAGGGTATCGAATAAATGCTCCAAAGGCATCTGAGCGGGTTGCCCGACATCCTTGCCTGTAACTACACGTTGGGCCTCGTGGGATTACTAATGCTCCAGGACCCGTTGGACGTGCAACTTCATCAGGATTGTTTTCATCCCGACGGGATGGATGATTTCATTGCCCAGGTCACTGCGCAGAAGGAGCATAAACTCAACGGGAAGGTCATTGACCCCAAAAAAGCCAAGGCCATGAAGAGCAAGGAGCCGGTCAAGAAGATCTTTGTGGGCGGCCTCTCTCCAGACACCCCTGAGGAAAAAGTCAGAGAGTACTTCGCCACCTTTGGAGAGGTCGGTATCCCGTGCCAGGCCTCCTTCCTTTTTTTTAATTTATTATTATTTTTTTTTAATTGTTAATCGAACAGTAGTCATACTTCCATTGAATCCCATCAGGTGGAGGCCGTCGAGCTTCCCATGGAGAGCAAAACCAACAAAAGGAGAGGCTTCTGCTTCATAACATTCAAGGAGGAGGAACCGGTTAAGACTATCATGGAGAAGAAGTACCACAACATTGGGCTGAGCAAGGTAATGCCTTTCTCCGGAAGTCGCCGTCACCCGCGGCGGGACACGCGTCTGGACAAATAAAAAAAGATATGTGGGGGACTTTGTGGTGTGCAGTGTGAAGTGAAGGTGGCCATGTCCAAGGAGCAGTACCAGCAGCAGCAGTACTGGGGAGGCAGAGGAGGTTACTCGCCCAGGTCTCGAGGCAGGGGAGGCGGTGAGTCCTTGCCTGAAAAAGGCATTTGGGAAATACACCGCGACGTTGTACCCACGCTAGTTTCACGAGCACACCCGTCAACGGTCCCGAGCGTGTCGCCGAGGCTGTTAAGTGATCCGAGGATGTGATCGTAGGTGCCGGTCCCAACTGGAACCAGGGTTACGGCAACTACTGGAATCACGGCTACAGCAACTATGGCTACGGCAATCAAGGCTACGGCGGATACGGCAACTACGATTACTCTGGTTACGGCAACTATTACGGATACGGTGGCGACAGTAGTAAGTCCATGTGTGAAGATCTCTGTAGACCGTTTGAACGAACTAGATCATATTTTTATTGAGGGTGGGGGATTGGGGTGGGAGGGGGGGGGCTCTGTTGGTGGGGGGATATGGATATCCTGATGTATTGTATTGTTTGTTACAATACAGTATCGATACACCCGCATCAAATATCAATATTGTCACTGTCACTCTTGTCAATCTTTAATGTCAACACTGCATCTAAACATGTTTTATTAACATTGTGAGTGTATTTTTGGTTTTATTTTCTTTCTTTTTTTTTCTTTTTGTACCTAATATGGAAGGACAGTTTTGTTGGGATTTCCCTTCTTCTTCTTTCTTCTTATACAGGTGCATCTCAATAAATTAGAATATTGTCGAAAAGTTCATTTATGTCAGTAGTTCAATTTCAAACTCAAAAATTGTTTCAACATTTTTCAACAAATTCTTTTCACAAGGCAAATTCCTACCTAATTTCTATAGGAAAAAAATCATTTTGGATTGTGTCATTCTAATTTCTTGAGATGGTGTATTTTGTTTGTTTTTTTTAGCTGTAAGCTACAATCATCAAAATTATATAAAAAATAAAAAATAAAATCCTGAAATATTACACTCTGTGTGTAGTGAATCAATGAGTTTTGCTTTTTGAATTGAACTGTTGAAATCAATGGACTTTCCCACTTAGTGAGATGCACCTGTATAATGTTTGATAGAGCAGATAACACCATCGTAAATATGGTGAAAATAGTTCATCATAATCATGTTATGACACCCACCCTTGGTCTGTCTGCCGTGGTCTTCCGTGTTTATTGACGACAGCATTTCACCTTTTTTTTTTTTTTTTAACCGTGAAACAAACCGTCACACTCAAAACAATGTCGCACCACAGCGCTGCTGACGTTTGCGTTCAGAACACCAAATTCAATTTGACTTTGCCACCAATGTGTTTTGACACGCCAACGCTAATGGTGAAGCACTTACAGTGACATCGCCAACTGCTGGCCTGGCATGCACATTACAGTGTTTAGTTGTTTTGTTTTTGTTTATTTAATTCCCCCGCAAGGGTTCAGTTGATTGTCCGGCAGCGTTTAATCATTTCGATGTTGACTTCATAGGCCAGTGGTGGGCAAAATATGGCCCCCTCCATTCTAGTCGCAGTTGATTATAAATCATAAAATAAAACACGAGTGAAATACTATTTAACTATGTAAAGTGCCAATATATTAATTAAAGAATTTAAAATGTTCACGCTATATCATGAAGCACTGGTCACCACTTTTTTATTTATTTATTTATTTTTTAATATCAGATATACAAGTAAACTTCTCCCAAAAAAATTCTCTAGCATATCAGGTTTGCATTGCGATAATTTGTAATGTATTGGCTAATCTTTGTGAATTAAGTACCCCTGCCTGCAAGAATTCTCGCCCTATTTGTGAGTACACTGTGAAAAACATTTTATCCTGCTGTTAGCAGGTGGAATTTTTTTTGGGGGGGGGTTGTTTTACTGGAAAATTATTGCTAAAAATGACAGCGAATTGTAAATTGCGTAGGCCTTCCTAAGTCAAACCTAAAAACCAAAAATGAATATCTCAAAAACCTGATGTGCTAGGGGGAAAAAATTGGCGCCAAAAATACGTTTAGGGACATCTAATAGCATTTCAGATTAAAGTCTGCAGCTGACTAGTGTAATTAGCTGATTGTAACAAAATTAATTCATTCATTTTTAAAACCATAAAATAAAAACATTTGTAACACCGTGTTACATTATATATTGATTGATTTATTTTTCTCTCCCTCATCTTCGGTGCGTTTTAAAAATGAAACGCGCCCACCAGAATTTGCCCACGCCCGCCACGGAGCCTTTCGTGCTGCTTTGCGTTGGATTACGTCATGATACGTGACGCTTTTTTATTTTTTGCCAAGTCTGTAATGCGCCGTTTCGGACTTGCGGCATTCGTCTGGGACGGCAACGGTTGCAAAGGGGCCTGGCCAGTGAGTATTGCGTATTAAATGTCACACTTGTTGGATGGATTGCCCATTTAGAATTTAAGTGTGATCACACTCCAGAAGTTGCTTTTTTATTAGTCAGTTTGCACTCCCTTGCAAAACGGGCACATTATGTGACGTTTGGGGTGAAGATTCAGCATGAAAGTAGACGGGACCTTCGATGTTCATCCTAAAATTTCCCTCGAAAGCCAATTTTGGGGTCGGACTGGAGATGATAGCGTTATGCTCGATCATTCTGCCATGTGTCCCATGAAGTAAATGGATAGATTAAAAAAATCAAATCATCATTATTCAATGACAAAATCTGCATGCGAGTTGCAGGTGTTGTTATTGTCCACTTGGGGTCCCACCGGATTCCCGCTTGCGGATGCCCCACCCTCGGGTCAGCGGCTGGCTCGTAACCGGCTCACGGTTAGCCAGTCTGCCGACTCCCAACTTATTTCCGCATGTGGCGGTGTCTCACTCTGCGGTAACGTTGACTTTTTGGGGGAATGAAATGCTTCTGGAAGCCAAGTCGGCCTCAAATGTTCAGACTACTGCACAACACGGGGGAAAAAAAAGACTTGAATTTGTTAAATGTGCCGTTTTGGGACCGTTTTTGCTTCTTGTTTTGGTTTTACTCTTGTTATTATTGTTTTGTGGTTTTGTGCCCTCATCTGTAGATGAGCCGGTCGGCTACGGCAAGTCCCCGCGGCGCCCCGTTCACAGCAACAGTTACCGACCGTACTAAAGCGCTCGGGGTCGCCTCGAAGGACACAAGTAGGTATGTCCGCTCCAGCACGCCCGCACTTCCTGTAAGACGTGAAAAAAGTAGTCCTGTTGATTTAACTGTTTGATAATATTATGTTGTCATTGATATTTTCCTTTTGGTAACGTAGAGGCTACACGGGGGCGATTATTTTAACACCTGCAGCCTCCTTTGCACCTTGTTTGTTTTGGTCTCTTCTTTTTTTAACTGTAACGTTAACAGGTAAACCACTACTACTACTACTACTACTACTACTGCAGTAATGGATGTACAGTTCACGGAAAAGCGAAAGAAAAAAAAAAGAGGAAGTATGTTGTCTTTCCTAACTCTGACATACCTTGTTTGTACCTGCCAGCGGAGCTTCCTTGCAGGCCATGAGCTGACTCCAGATACTCTCAGGGCCCGCTCAATGCGGACCGGGTACGAGACGCATACGCTCTCGCTTGCTGCCGTTTGGTATGGTCTCACAACATCCTGTATATCAACTCAAAATGAAAACAGCAACAAAACCAAAAAAAATGGGATACGATGTTGCCATTTTTTTCCTCCAATTTTGCTTCGTCTCGTTTTTGAGTTGTTTGAGAAAGATGTACAGTGGTGCCTCGAGATACGAGTGACGGCGCAGATGATTGGATGATTTTCCGGTTATTTAAAAAAAAGGGGGAGGGGCGGTTTCGAGCTGTTTATTGACACTCCCAGATGCCGTTGATTTCCAAACGAAGCATAAAAGAGAACCACCTACATTCAGCTTTGGTGAACTGGTATGTTTAGCTTCATGCTAACAGACAGGCTAAAATCCTCCCCGTCGAGCGAACGACTTGCATGTGTGGTGGTGACATCATCTTTCAACCAATGGAAGTTAACCACAGTGGTGGAGCAACACATGTAGACAGATAATATAAAGATACGATACTGCCATTTGTACTTTATCCTCTGTTAAGAATGACGCCTATTCTTGCTGCTTACTGAGGAGCGACCGTGTCGAGGTATACCTTGGACACCACTTATTTATTCAGGGCCTTTGAAAAGCAAAAATCCACTATTCATTGGCACCTTGGGGGGGGGTGACTTCAATAATTGTTGACAAAATGGGGTCCCCCCCAAAATGCAATTATCTGGGGCGGTCCACTGTATCCGTATTTTCATATTATACTGCACCCAAGGAGGTCAAGTGGCATACACCAGGAGCAGCACAATATCAATTGAAGTGAAGAAAAAAAAAGTGGCAGAAACGATTTCAATGTCATTGTTGCGACTGCGCGCATTATAAAGCGCTCAAGTTTCCAAAAAGACATAGCAAACATTTGCGTTGGTTTTTCTTTTGGTTGGTCGTCGTGTCCGCAATGTATTTCGGTGGGGCACGACGATTCACGATACGAGCGTGGTCAAGGAATGAATGAAACCCGTTTTCTCGAGGCGCCGCTGTATGTGGTTAAATTTCCGTCATTTTTTTTACAGGCCCCCACCACAAGTAATGGTTATTTGGAATTAAGTATTTGCTCTCCAAAGGGTACTACGGCCAAGCAGTTGTTAATCTTTCTGCACTCCTGATGCTTTTGTCTCTTGTCCATGAGCTAACAGCTTCTCTGGACGCCGCCATTGTGTTGGGGGATCACGTTTGCTTTCTTCGACATGTCTTCTCCTCTGTCTTACTGACTTTCTGTAACTTTTCTGTAAAAGTAGACGTATCCAATGTAAAGCCACAAGAATTGCCACACTGACAGACATTTGCACGCAGTGTTTCCCTTTTGGATTTTTATTTTTTTGTAATGACCAATTTTTCTTCTAGTCGTCCTCAAGATTGCTTTTCTATTTAACGTGTTTTAATGTTAATATATCAATTACTTTTATTGACTTTTTGGCACACGGGGGATTCCTGTTAGTTTGGGCTGCGCGCCGGCTCTGACGTGTGCGCGTCTTTTCTCAGGTGTGGCGGGGCAAGAGAACGGCAGCTGACGGGCGGCGGAGAGGCCACCACGCGCTCGTTGCCGATTGTAAGAAAAAAAACAAACAAACTGAAGAGCCCATATTTACTCTTTATTTTCTGGAGTGTTCCCTGGATCTGACACTTTTTTTTCCCCGCCCCTGGTTTGATTTTTGCTTGCATTTAAAGGAGTTTGAGCCCCTTTCTCCGTTTTTTGTTTTTGTTTTTTTTTGTTAAGGATTTATGATTAGATAGACACACTTATTTACAAATGCAGATGCACATTTATCACATTCTGTTCATTTGCCCTATACAACATTGGTATATACAAACACACAAAATGTATTCAATGTAAGCGTGAGGAAACAATAAAATGATTATTTTTGGGGGGTGGGGGATATTTTTGGGGGTCAACATGGCACAGAGGCAGCAGGAGTGTGATGCCAACAATTTCTATGAGCATTTATTCCATATCCAGCTTGAGGTCCATGGACTAGTCTACGTTTTGTCCTGAAGTAACAAGTGCAGCCAGAGAGCATCGTAGTACGTGGTCTTTGGAATTCTGTCTTACTTGTAAACCCCCCCCCCCATGACTGAGATGACATTTCTACACATAGTAGGACAATTTGTGGCCAAATGACTTGTGGCTTTTTTGGGAGGGGAGGGGGGTAGGGCCAAGGAGCTGTATGTTATCTGTGCTGTATGTTACACATACTGTACATTTGACAATAAAGTTTATCCAATCCAATCCAATCCAAGGAGGCTACTAGCATGTGGCCTGCCTACTCGTTGGGCCTTGCAGTGTTACTAGCACAGAAGTTTACTAGTTTGGTCTAATGACGCCGCACCCCCCAATCAATTCATGTGACTTCAATCAAAACATGGCGGGAGCACAGAAACCGGCGGCGACAAGCTTAAAGGCCCATGTCGAAAAGTTTGGGGTTAAAAAAAACAAAACAAAGAGTCAGGAATGGCGTTGACAGTGTGTTTTGACACTTGATTTGCGCCGCACACGGCGCTGAGAGTGCAAATGATTGCATTGTATTGTTTTGATCAGCTCGTGTTCAATAAAAGGTCCGATTAATGTAACCGCATTGGCTTCCATTCTTACTGTCATTGGTCAGATTATTATTCTTTTTTTTTTTACTAATTCACCAAGTTAGATCAAGACATTTGCACAATTTGCACCATCGCTTCTTTTACGTTCATCTTTGTTCCAGTCGGCCTCACCAGGCTTTCGCCATTTACGCGTGCCGGAAGGAAGTGTTTTCACTTGTTTTGCTGAATGCAGAAGTCGGCTGCGCGTGTACCGGATTGTCTTACTCGTGAGGACCACCCCCACACACACACACACACAAAAACAAGCATACACGTACATGGACCTTCAGCTGCATACACGGGCTCTTGAATAATTGCTCAATTCTTCTCAAACAGGCTTCCACTCGTTCCCTTTCAATTCATCCAAAACGGCCGCGTGGACCGATTAGATCACTTTGGTGGCAGCCAGGATGATGAGGATGAGGACAATCAACACGACCACGCCAATGATGACGAGCATTTTGATGTTTCTCCACCAGTACTTCCTGGCCACCCGCGTGGAGGTTCTCTGGAACGAGTCAGCCTGCAAACGGCAACGTCACAATGTCATCCAAAATGGCCGGCCGCAGTCGAAACAAACTTTTACAAATGTGCATTTTGGTCAAAGCACACCCAAGTGGTTTGCCTTTGACCATGTCGCTTTTAACATTGATCTGTTCTTCTCCCGCAGCCAAAAGAATATCCTGCGAGGAGGCTCTTTTTGGGAGTTCCAGAAACGTTTGGGGTGGGGTCGAGAATAGCGTCCCACCCCGCTCCCACGGAAAACAATCCTGTCCCAGTGCCTGGCCATAGTTGGATAAATGCTGCTCCCGGTGAACAACCCGTCCTGCTCCAGTTCAGCACCTCCCGCTCCAGCACTGCTCCCGTCTTGGAGGTCAGCGACATTAAAAACTAAGCGCGATCTTCTTTTGCCCCATATGAATAAGCCCAAAACTGAATTCGGACGCAGTACAAGCACACAAACCTCCATGAGCGCGATGAGCAAAATTCATATAGGAGACATGCGCGCGCTCCAGACAGCATTTCTATTTGTAACATTCCAATCAGCGGTGTTCCAAGTTGCAGACCCTACCCGAAAGTTTTCAGAAACTCTCAGTACCAAAGACAAAAAAAAGTCGATTTCGCCCGAAAGAACTCGCCCGACGCCAAATGTCCAAAACTCACAGAGGCCTGCAGGTCTCCGGTCTTGCCGATCAAGTCGTCCAGCCGGTCTCCTCGCTCCAAAACCTTGTCGATGTTGTCCTTCAGTATGACCTTCACCTCGTTCACTTGACCTTGCACGTGCTCCAGTTTAGAAGCGGAGCCGGACGACGGGACGTTTGGGTCAGCCTGCCGGGGGGGGTCGACAAAATTAATTAAGTGGCTTTCAAAAACATCACAGACTATTGAGTCAAAGTAGAACCTGGTGTGTTTTCACTTTGAAGAAACCCAACACTGGTTTTCAAAGACAATTTAGTCTCATATCTAATCTCGTTTTTCCGTCAACTTTAAGGACCAGCGGTCTTCAATGGATGCAACGTATCTTTCCAAATACGCTCAAGATTTGGCCTTTGACGACTTCAACCAAAGTCCAAGCTTAGCTGTACTTTTGCTCTTTCATTTTGGATGACATCGCCAGGATGCACCAATCGTGGCGCTCGTATTATGAGCAAACCAATGAAACAAACCGATGTATATATTTTTTTAAAGCAACATTTAGACTTCTGGACAATTCAAATGAATGAGTCGCGCCTATGACTTTGTAAACATCAACAGCTTAGAAACTGCCGATGTAGTCTTCCAATGATACGAAGATGGTTTTGTCAACATGAAAGACGACATACTCTTGAGGAAACCGAGGATGGTTTAGTCTGTCATCCGACGAATACGCTGGAAGAGTTTTGCTACACATTAGAAGCAGTTTTGTGAAACAGATTGACCTGAAGACGATTTAGTCGCCACGTGTCTTTTCCGAAACATCAAAGACAAATTAGACCATCTTGAAACTAACGTGCATTTTTGTCATCAAGAGTCCTACAAGGAAGCATGTGTATTTTGGAAAAAGACTGTGTTTGATTGCCTTGTAAGGTATGCCTTTCGTAAACACCCGAGACAATTTAGTGATGGGTACCAGAGGCTGCGGCCTCGATTGACTGAGCACTCGGATTTTCACCCAAATACCAAAGACGTGTTTTTAAGTGAGCTTAACATACTTTTCGTAAAACATTTAAATAGTCAGTCGAATGAATAGCGTTTTTGATCATATTAGAGACAAAGACTGTGTACCCCCTTGTCCCCTCTTCCTCACTGCAATAGACCAACCGATGCTATTTCCAGAAACATGAAAGAGTTGGATGTCTGTGTTGGCAGTAGTAAAGAAAAATCAAAGGAAATGTACTTTTTGACATGAGCAGACAATTTAAGAGTATTAAAATACCCGAATATATCATTTTTTTCTTCTTTTTTATTATAGGGGGGGGTATTGAAGGCAATTTCATGGACCTTGCATACAAACCCGGAACCTACTTGTTTTTATCAGTGTCAACTTTTCAGTGTGATTAAGTCAGTGTGTTTTCACATTTCCTGCTTCACAGTGATACAGTGTTGGCCTTTTGCGTCAATCTAATCCATCGGTGAACAGCACAAGCTAAAAGAAAACTCTTAACTTCTCCCACAGCTGGGCGTCATCCACCGAGCCTCGACACTGTCAAAACACTCACAGGAAAGGAAAAGGCCAGAAAGAAGAAGGGTGGAGGGGGGGAAAGTGGGACAAAAATAACTGCGTACTCACCATTGTGACGCCACTTGCGGGTTAATATCCAAAACTAAAATTGGCAAGCCGTGATCTTTGCTGCTTCTTGTGACTCGACTGCTGAGGGTTGCACCTCCACCGGGTTACTCATTAACTCCTACCCGCCTCAATCAAAGTCTCACTGGCTTGACAACAGCTGCCACTGGCGCAGGCCCAGAAGCCATCTCTGCACTTTCATTTCCTCCTTTGGAGAGCAAAAAAAGACTACACTTGAGGGTTTTGTGTGTGTGTGTGTGTGTGTGTGTGTGTGTGTGTGTGTGTGTGTGTGTGTGTGTGTGTGTGTGTGTGTGTGTGTGTGTGTGTGTGTGTGTGTGTGTGTGTGTGTGTGTGTGTGTGAGAGAGAGAGAGAGAGAGAGAGAGAGAGAGAGAGAGAGAGAGGCAGGCTCTGGGTCAATGCAGAAGGGTCGTGTAAGCTCAAAAGGTCACTTGAGAATCGCCAGCCGCGAAGCGCAGTCAGCTGATGGCGTCACTTGGTTTCCTCATTCTCGCGTCTGGCAACTTTATTGCATTGACGTGCAGCATAATGTCCAAATGCGCCAAAGTAAAGACAACTGGAGACTTGTTTCGAATTTGTTGTTTGTTCTTGTGTTCCAAATACTTTGACGTTGTCCATCCATCCATCCATCCATTTTCTGATCCGCTTCTCCTCACAAGAGTCGCTAAAGCCTATCCCAGGTGTCTTCGGGCAGTGGGCGGGGGACACCTGCAACTGGTTGCCAGCCAATCACAGGGCACTACTTTGACTTAGTACATATGCTGTTTGGCTCAAGGGGTGGTTTTCTTCGAATTATTTCCTGTAATTGTGCATACTACTGGCTTGACTTTGGTTAGTGATAAGACTAAGGCGCGCATTTGGACTTAAAATTCGCAGCCACCACCCTATATTGTCGCTAGGTGTGAATGGTTGTTGTTTGTCCGGCAACCGGTTCGGGGTGTCCCCCGCCTACCGCCCAAAGTCAGCTGGGAGAGGCTCCAGCACGTCCGCGACCCTCGTGAGGATAAAGCGGCTCGGGTGGATGGATTGGGATCGCAGCGTCCCTGCCATTAATGCCCACTACCGCTGGGGGGCGATGTCGTACGAAGCCAAAGCCAGGTCACAGGAAGCGGCGTCGCTGTCGTACAACTCTAGCTAAACACTCTCTCCTCAGAAATACAATTAAGCGGTAGATTAATTAGCTTTGCTTGTAGAGCATGTACAAGGGTACCTAAAAAGTCCATTTGACGATTGTTGATTTGGAATGAAACAAAGGCGAAAGTTTGCTCCAATGACAACACGCGACTTAGACGGCTGCTCCTGCATCCGGCGCCGTGATTGGCCGAAGCGGAAAAGAGGCTGTCGCCCACTCACGACCAAGTCTACTGGAAAACTTGCGAGATTTTTTTTGTGATATGCGCTTGTGAATGTTCTTTGCCTCGGCTCGCGTCGAGTAGTTAGGATTACATATCGAAGTGTAGACGCCGCTGATGAAAATCCGCTTCCGGAGGCGTCGAGGAATCCGGATACAGTATCGGTGTTAAATGCGACTTCGGAGGACACTAGTTGCCTTCCTCCCGTTGAAGTAAAGTGAACCTCAACTGTAACTAACCCGAGCGCCACCATGCAGGGAAATGTTGGCGTCTACGCGGTGAAGAGGAGGAAAAAGCCCATTCAGAAGAAGTACGTGCTCAAATCCGCACTCTTTACACTGGCGTAGTCACTCGCTGACTTGTAACGAGTGTTTTCTTTCGACGTCGTCCATCAACAAGCCAGCTATGTCATCGTGCCACAGTTATTGTAACGTTGGCGTCATAACCACAATGTGGTCAGCTTTGTCCGTGTTTCGCAATAAGGGACACGGGGGCTGCCTCTCCCAAAATAAAAAATCAGGACAATGAAGAAGGAAATATATTTTAATGAAATAAATTATATCAAACCTGCTGGACATAACCCTGTTTTTTCCTTTCTATTTTGCGGGGGCATTAGGAGTTTCCCAAACCCTGACGTGTCATTGCAGTCTCCGATGGGTTTTCATTGAGGTCGTTGATAGGGACCAGCATCAGTCGTGTCTCTAGCCCCCTTTAGCTAACTGGCTGTTTAATTGAATCCACTGCATTTAATACAATGAACCGCGTCCTAAGGACCAAGCCTTTCCATGGGTAATTGACGTCCTCCCAAGGAGGGTAATAATTGCCTGTTGATGCCTAATACCTGGTGGCAAATCACTAGTTTTGTCAACACGAAGGCCCTCAACTCCAACTTGGTTCCTTGTCACCAAGATGTTGGCAAAGCAGTACCTTGGTTGAAATGAAGCTCCTCAACTCCAATGCAGGTGCTTGGCCCTTAGATCTGGCAAAGCACCATTGTAATCTAAGTGCAACTCCTCACCTCAGTTCAACATGAATTCCTTGGTACCACGAGAGTTTTTGTCAAAGGCTCTGCTCATTCGACATAGTTCCGTGGTGACAAAGCTTTACTTTTGTCCACATGAATGCCTCCAACTCACGTCAACGTAGCTCCTTGGCACAAGGGTGGTGGCAAAGGACTTCTCGTGTTACTCTGGTTTCAACACAAAAGCCGCCCTTTTCAGTGAATAGCGAGGTTTATAGGTAAGAAAGAAAAAAAAATAGTTTTACTCTTTCCACGTGTTACGAACACATTCAAACACACTCACTGGCATATCTTCTCTTTTTGGCACTACACTGAAGGCACACAGTTCTTAATTTGGACTTGCCTGTCTACATTACTCTAAAACCCATCCCCCCCACCCCAAAAAAAGATTGCTTCAATGACTGCACTAAAGCAGAGGACCACAGTATTGCACTGTAATTTGGAGTGGCGCTGACTCTGTCATTAAATGGCCTGGTTCATCTTGCCATGTGGAAAGGAAGGAAGATGTGTGGTTTTGGTGCCACTGAACCCCTCGTGTTGTTGTTGTTGTCCAGTGCCGCGCCTCCGCCCGTGAAGACCAACCCGTCCAAGCGGCATCGGGACCGCCTCAATGTGGAGCTGGAGCGCCTGACCGGCCTGCTGCCATTTTCCGAGGAGGTCCGCAACCGCCTGGACAAGCTGTCGGTGCTGCGGCTCAGCGTGGGATACCTCAAAGTCAAGAGTTACTTCCACAGTAGGTTCGGCGTGGCGCCTTGTACTCCAGCGCTTTCCAACTCATTCCAGCCTGATAAAGAGCCTCTTGTAAATTCCCACATGGGATCAAGAAAGCGTCCATCTGGACACTGTTTGTGCCTGAAGCAGCGCGAGCGCTTCTTTTCTGTCTGACGCGACGTTTCGTGAGGAATCTGCAGAGCTTTCCTCAAATGCGAAGACGAGAAAACTAATGTGGCCATGGAGGAGTTTGGTTAAATGATGTCATAAGTGAGAGAATAATCGATTTAAATTTCTTCGATAGTTGATTAGTGCACGCTCGCAGTCAAAACCACGCCTCCGATGTGCACCACCGCTGCTTGAAAGAGGCTCCCGGTAGCAGGAGCGCACACATTCGGTCAAGTTTTTGCATCGAGAGCTTAAATAGAACGCGTTTTCGCCGTGGCGGAACAGGGCGGCGCTCCGCGAATTATGGAGGCGCTGCTTGGAGGGCGCGGACGTAGGATCGGCGTCTGAGGCGAATGGGTCGAAGCCCTGAAAGATGAACTCGGGAGTTGGAAGCCGTCCCCGAGCGGGCTCCTGCTACAACAACAAACGGGAGGATTCTTGCGGTCACGTGACGCCCGCTTCTCGAGATGAGCGGCCGATCAAGCGGGTTTGTTTTGAAAAGCCAGGCGCAGCGAGCGGGAGGAGGGGGGGGCTGAGGAAGCTGCCTTGCGTGCCATACAGTCATTACCGTAAGGGAAAAGGAGTCATTGTTGAACTGACGGGAGATTAGATTAACCCTCAAAGAGGTCCTTTCCTTGAACTAGCCAGTCTCATTTGTCCCCAATTGCAAAAACATCCCTCAGCTTCCCTCCAACTACTGGAATACTTTTGCTAATTCTTATTTACAGTGAACGCCCCGAGGGGCCTCACGAGATTTTATGGACGGTGGGGCCGAGCCCTCAGGAGAGGCAACGTTGATCCATTTATAGCCTAGCTGCAGATAGGCTATCCTAATAGCGCAAATGTGAAACCAGCATGACATTGACTGGAAGTCGCGCGGCCGTGTTTTGAGCGAGAGCCCATGAAGCACCGACTAGGAAAAAGTGAACGCTCCATGACAAAAGTCCAAAAATCTGTCCGACTAATCAGATGCGGTCGGCGCGTGGTGAGTGGTTCTCATATTGGCCTCACGGCACAGAAGTGCAGGTTTCCACGGCAACAAAATCCATTTGAAACGTCTTAACTTTCTTTGCAGCGCAGCGCAGGAAATGCGTGGCGCTCCGCCCCCCCAACAGCGACGGGCGGTCGGTGTCGCTGGACGGCGTCGGCTTCTCTGAGGGCGAGTTCCTCCTCAAGGTGCGAGGCCGTCGCTACGGCGGGTGTGTTTTCCCCGGCGCTGTTGGCGCTAATCGGCTTTTGCCGCCTCTTCCGCAGTCGCTCAACGGCTTCGTCTTGGTGGTGACGGGCGACGGCACCATCTTCTACACGTCGCCCACGATCCAGGACTTCCTCGGCTTCCATCAGGTCAGACTTGCCTTCTTTTCCGACTGCGCCGTCGCCTGGGTGGATGGACATTCATGCTGTTGTCTTGGTGTCCTTCTCAGTCTGACATGGTGCAGCAGAGCGTCTTTGACCTGATCCACATCGACGACAGAGAATTGTTCAACTGCCAGATGAAGCTCGGCGTCCACCTCGGGGAGACCGGAGCGGACGCCTGTAAGTTCGAAGGAAACCCGATGATGATGATGATGATGATGATGATGATGACGATGATGACATTTTCGCTGCTCTGCCGTAAAAGTGACAAAGAACAGCTCGTTCAGTCTCCTGCCTCCGGAGAACTCCTTCTTCCTGGAGAGGAACTTCTGCTGTCGCCTGCGCTGCCTTCTGGACAACACCTCCGGATTCCTGGTGACTGATACACGACTCACAAAAATAAATTACAGGAGAAACCTAAAAGGCTTGAGAACTTGCACATTTTGACCGTCTCTATAATTTATGGATTTCCCACCTCCAGCTATTCTGAGTTTGAGTACATTTTGGCCAACTTGCTTTTCTCAAACAAGGAGCTGAAAGTTCCGACATCCAAAACAGGCTAGCATATAGTAACTGTGTTGCTATTGAAACAATATGGACACAAACGGGAGAGTAAACCATGTAGACAAATAATCGTCACCACTGTGTATTGTTTCGTATTGTTTACCCTCTACTACTAACGACAAGGTAAGTCAATTCAGATTTTCAGATTCAGAAAACTTTATTTATCCATGTGGGATAAGTCAAGATGAGTATTACCGTATTGGCCCCAATATAAGACGGCCCTGATTATCCGACGACCCCCTCCTTTTTAAGACTCAAGTTTGAAAAAATACTTTTTGAACACCAAATTAATTTTTATACCCAGGCCACAGGATCATCATTTGGGATCATCATAAAATCTTAATCCACCAATCGGGCCCTCGCCTCTTGAGTGAGTGAGTGAGTGAGTGAGTGAGAAGAGAAAAATGCTCAAATATGGCCCCTGCGGTTTGGTAGGAGTGAACCTCACTCGACACAGTGTCCAAGTCCGCGCACCGGTGTTGACTCGACCCCGCCTCAATTGACTTTTTGTGCAAAACGCTCATGTTGCCATGACTTTCCTCCTGCAGGCTTTAAAATTCTCCGGCCATCTGAAGTACCTGCGGGAGGACGGCGGCCCCGAGGGGAATCCTCTGCTCGCCCTGTTCGCCGTGGCCACGCCTCTGCAGCCGCCGCCCGTCATGGAGATCCGCACAAGGACTCTCATTTTCCAGACCAAACACCGGATGGACTTTGCCCCCCTGGCCGTGGACACCAGGTACCGGGACCCGATGCGTCACACCCGACGCCGCCCTGACTTACGAGCTGGGCTGAACAATTTCATTCAATCGCCAGCGGCATGGCAACAAAGTAGAACGTGTGCTTTTTGTTTTTTATTGTTTTCCACTTTCAAATTTTGAATTGTATTGCCATGAATCGGCATTGGTGTTCTTGTCAGGGGCAAACTGGTGTTGGGTTACTCTGAAACCGAGCTGATCACCCCCGGTTCCGGCTATCAGTTCGTTCACGCCGCCGACATGATGTACTGCGCCGACAACCACCTCAAGAGTATGTTGCCGGGTCTCCTCCTTGAGACGAATTCCCGACTTGGCTTGCGATCTAATTTTGTTCCCTTCTTCCTGCGGCCGCAGTGATCAAGACAGGGGACAGCGGCTTCACTTTCTTCCGGCTGCTCACCAAGACGGGACAGTGGTTGTGGGTACAAGCCACCGCCCGCGTCGTCTTCAAAGACGGACGGCCCGACTTCATCATCGCCCGTCAGAAGCCGCTAACGTAAGCAACCCTCAACAATTGTGGAGCGCCATTTGCTTTACCCCCGAAAAGGACGGGATGGCGAGCTTCTGAAGGTGAAGCTTTTCCAGAATGGGTTTCAAATTTGGTATGAAGGTCTCTCCTTGAAACTTGTGATCACGATCTGGGCCCGGCCGAGAGATCTGAGATCATTTTCATATTCGATGTACTTGAATGAAAAATGCCAAAATGCCTCGCAGGAATGAAGAGGGAGAGGAGCACCTCCAGCAGAGAAGACAGCAACTGCCCTTCAACTTAGCCACGGGAGAAGGCGTCCTGTATGACCTTTCCCTGGATGCCTTCACCATCCCGGCCCCGACTGGCACCAACGGAGAAAGTCCTCTGGATCCCAGTTCCATCTTAGGATCCTTACACCGGCAAGACCGCTCGCTTTATTCCCAGAGTCACGCCCCCCGACTCACCGACTTCTCCCAAGTCGACGAAAGCGACCCGGAGCAGCCTCTGGAGCGAGCCTTCTCGGACAGCCGCGCGCTGCTCAGCGTTCCAGGTCAGCTGGAAGAGACGTCCGGCTCCACGTCGCACCCCATGCTGGACTCGCTGGAGCAGATCCTGGGAGACCTGGGTGACGGTGGCCTGGACGATCTGGAGGTAGAGCGACGCGAGCTGAGGGAGTGGGAGAACACGCTGCTCAGGATGAACCAGAACCGAGACTTGGATCACATCCTGGCCAGCGACGTCTTTGCCTATGTGGAGGAGGCCCTCGGATTGAAAACCGCCAGAGGCGAAAGCTCTCTTCAGGCTTCCCCTGACTCTGCCAGGCCGTTAGAGTTTGGGCCAGAAGTTCTTTCGGGCGTGTTGTTTTCCGGTGCGGAACCCCCTGCCAACGCTCATCTTGGACATTGGCCTGCGAGCGACGCGCCTTTCCCCCACGGCATTCCCTCCCGCTCCTGCCGTTTTGAGACGGCTTGGCAACCTTTAACGGTGACCGCCAACACCGAACTAGCGGGTGCCCACTCAAATCCTTCCCAACAGGCCGCGTGGCCCCGCCCCCGCACGGACGCAACCGGCCCGCAGTTTTCTGGCAGCTGCATGTATGAACACTTGCCGAATTCTGGCCCCAGTCTCCCCCAGGGGCCCCCGTATATGGGACTAGCCCACGTCAGCGCTCCGAGCGCAGGCTTCGCCCTGCCGCACGCAGTCGGGGAAGCACGGCCCCCCGCCGCAGCGGCCGGCCAGACGCAGCTTCCCGCCTTCAGCGAAATGTGCGAAACAGGAGCGTCCCGACCGGAACGTCACGCTGAAAATGGAGCGTTGCAGTCGACCTTCTTCTGCTGGAAAGGTCAAGCCCAGGTGAGTAAAACAGCCAAAACTCACGCTGCTGCTTTCGTGACTCTGTGGCTCAAAGGTGGCGGTAGTCATGAGTAACTGGCAGTTCACGTTGCTGCCTAAAGAAAGATTCCAGAGTTGAAATGGATCTGCTTGTGCATTTTTCCCCTCCGCACGCAGAGGCCCAAAGATCCCCTGAACCCGTACGCCTTCCCGGTTCATCCGACCGGGATGATCAGCCTGCCCCGGAACAGCGGCCCCTAGCCACCCAGGCGCAGCTCGCCGCCCGAAACGCCACCTCTTGGAGAGGAAAGAAAAGCCGCCTCATTTCAAAGGGACTCCATCTCTGCTGCGTTTTATGCTCCTTTCACAAAGCCAGTGGGATGTCACAAGAAGGCCATCCTTAAAGACCTGGACACGTTTGTATATGAATGTATATATGCCGCACATCTAGAAAGGATTCATAGCGTTTCACTTTTTCCACATTTTATTAGTTTGTCTCATAATTGCAACCTCTCTCTCTCTCTCTCTCTCTCTCTCTCTCTATATATATATATATATATATTATAGACGATTTCAAATTCAGCAAAAATAAATACTTTTTGCAATAAGATATTATTATAAACAGACTTTTAGGAACTTTTCAAAAATGTTAAAAACTTTGGTAGGATCCAAGGGCAAAACTGTTCCAATTGGATCAAGACTCAAAATGTGGATCTACCCACAACATTTTAAATGAAAGAAATTCTATTAACTTGTGTGTTTTGGTATGACGCAAGTGGAGTCAAAATGAATTGGCTGACTTTTTAATCAAATGTATTTTGTTTCAGTTTGGGCTAACTTTGAAAAAGAAATGAAAAACAACTTCTTTCACGCCATGATGATGTGTTGTGTGTAGAATAGAACGTAATCAATGTGGAAAAAGTCGAGCGCTGTAAATACATTCTGGGTGCATTTTGGGGGGGAAAAATAAGAGCGAGAGCTTCACAGTTATCTGGCCACATTTAAAGAACTGCAGTCAATATCTAATTTATGTTACTGAAAAGTGAAAACTAACCTTGCCTTTATAAGTCATAGCGACATATTTGTATAGCCATATTCAAATGTTTCACCCAGCTCTTCGGACTCGCTTGTCAAGCGTCCGCATGTATTCAGACGTGTACTCGTGCAGGTGATTGACGCTATTCAGGCAGCTAAAGGCAGAGACCAAACGTCGGCGTCAAACGTGATCTCTGCCGACAAGTCTTGTGCTTTATATTCTTGCTTTTCTATTAAACACAACCTCAGTGAATGGAACGAGTGGTCTGGACGGCCTCGTCGTCTCTGGCTTTTGCCAATGGAAATGCCGCAGTGGCAACTCTGTACTTTCTAGTATCTGCCTTTGCCGATGCAAAGGTGTTAGTAGCAAGTTGATCCCATGCCAGGCAATGGTTGTAGTACTACAATAGTTGTAGTAACGACCTGCTTTTGCCTCTGGTGGTGCCTACTTTTCCACTGGCAAAAAAGTACCATTTCTAGTACTCTGTAGTACCTACTATTCATAGCGGCAAAAGCAGGTAAAATTTCAGGCACTTTATCAAGTATTTGATAACGAGGAAAATGTGTGTCTAGTGTAAGAGGAAATGAAGAGCTTCTGTTTTAGTGTCTGTCCAAACAATGCTGGGATGACTCAACTCTACTTCCGGTTGTTGCTGTTGTTTGGCGCCACCGTGTGGCAGAAGCACGAGAACCTCGTCAACAACTTTCTCATTTATTAAGACAATTTGATTGTCAAACCTAAGTTGTTGCCCAACTTGACACGACTATTTTTTTCCAGATGCAAGCTTTCTTTAAGTTTTTTTTCCTTTTTTGGGGGGGGGGGGGTGCGGTTACAGCCGAAATTTGAGTGACGACCGTTGGATGGTGGCTGTGAATTTGACGACCAGCAGCAGCAGGTTATCGCCGGTCGTTTTATTTGACGTTTAAAAACTCATTTTCTTGATGATCCATGAAGCTATTCTCTCACACAAGTGAGAGAAAACAGCGGCAGCAGTTGTCACACTGCCGACTCCTCTGGTTCATGCGGAGTGACTGAATCTGGACGTGTGGATTTTAAACGGTCCAACTTTCCAGCGGATACTTAAACGTCATACGGGGCGGTGTTGAGTTCATGGCCCTCCTCTTTCCCGGTCCCTCCACCCCACCACGAGGCTTCAGTGTTGACAGGCAGGCCGCCTCCATGTACGCATCGCTGGGGCTGGCTAAACTAAGCTCACCCCCACCTTTCGACGCCCACCGGTAGAGGTGGTAATTAGATCCTTCTGCGTCCGGCTCGGAAGCGTCTCACAACGGCGGCTCGCAAAGTCTGTTTGGGAATTGTGCGCGGAGTCCTCAGTTAGCACAGAGCTAACCGGACCGGAGTGACCCGCCTTCCCTTCATTTGTCAACAAAGGGGTTTGGCGAACCCGCGGAAGCCACCGCCCCCCACACGGGTTCCTTAAAAGGATGATTTGGCGAACATCCGAGTTGTGGCTAACATTTTCGCTTCCCCGTCGCGTGACGCTGCGTTGACTTTTCGTCGCCGTTCGAGCCGAGCTAGCATGGCGGAGCGCGCGGCCAAGCGGCTCTGCTGCAGGCCGGGCTACGGCTCGACGTGTCGGCCAGACCAGCAAGCCGGGGTCGGGGCTTCGTCGGCGGGCATCACACGGAGCCCGGAGTCGCTGCTGGACGTAGCGGCGAGGCGGGTGGCAGAAAAGTGGCCTTTCCAGCGGGTGGAAGAGCGTTTCGAGCGGATTCCGGAGCCCGTACAACGGCGGATAATGTACTGGTCCTTCCCGAGGAGCGAGCGAGAGATCTGCATGTATTCGTCGTTCGGAAGCGGGGCGGAGGATCTCGGCGGGCCGGAGAGCGGCGACGAACCTCGGCTGCCCTTCCGCCGCGGCGTCGCCCTCCTGGATGGCGGCTGCGTGGACCACGTCTTGCAAGTGGGTGAGTTGAATATGTTCCTTTAAATACTGTATACCGGGGCTGATGAACAACCCCCCCCCCCCCCCGCCCCCCAGACAACTCGCAAATTGCGGAGTGGTCACAAAGGAGGCGACAATGGGGCTTTAAATCCCCTCAATGGGGATGTGTGAGGAGACTTTGAATGCAACGCCTTCTGCTTCGGGCACTTTGCATTTCCATTGCAACCTTTAAACGCCCCAAATGGAATTAAAATGAATGCACACAAAGGGGCGCTTTTGAGCCTCTTGGCAACCTTTCTGCGCAAAGTTTGAACACTGCAGCGAGACGAAGTCATTTGCACTTCTGCTTTCTGTGCGCAGCTGACACCCGAAAATGTTTGACCTGGCTAGAACTAAAACAAAACAAAAATCAAGAAAAAAAACTTTCGAAACTACTTAGTCTCTCAGTCTGTTTGTGTGTTTAACGTTTGTTTAAGTAACTTTAAACTTTTCGAATACCGCGGGGAGGAGATGACACGTGCTTCGGAGTTCTCTGTGGAATTGACACCTAAATGCTGTGCCCGAAAATGACTCGTGTTGCATTGACCTGTTAGAAACTTTTCAAAATTCAAAGGCGATGTTACAGATGGTCATTGTCACGCATAATTCTTGGATCTATTCAAAAACAACAAAAAACAACAGACAGCTTTTAAGAAAATCTCCAAAATGCCATCTTGCTTGACTTTTCAAACACTGCCTTGATCAAATTGGTATGACACCTTATATTGGCATCATCTGACATCCCCAAATCACGTTCAGTCGCTAATATACGTTTTCATTGATTCAAACGATACGAACGCGGCGTGTCAGCGACAGCCGTCCTCGTCTCGGTCTGAGATCGCGCAGAGTCCCCGACTGTTCAAAGGGCCTTTGACATGTCACAAAAGCAAATGCGCGCGTAACGTCTTCATCCGCTCAAAGTTTTTCCCAGAGACCTGGGTTCCCGTGCATCTTTGGGAGCTTACCGTCACCCCCACCAACCCAAATAAACAAAAACACCTTACACTCATCAAGTAGCTGCGAGACTCGCAGAGCAGACCCATCATGCGTACAAAAGCGGCCCGTTCTCAATCATATGTAGTAAATCACTCCCCAGTCTGAAGCCAATTGCTTTTGGGGGCTGAGTTTGTGTAATCGCCGAGGCACGAGATGGGGCGTAGAAAAAAAGGTAGTGTGTTTCTGGTAACATGAAATTTCAACATAGGGTCGGTAGGTCGGACAAAGTTTTTTATTTTATTTTATTCCCCCCCCCATCAAAAATGTAAACAAAATAACCATAAAACAAGGAGACATTGAAACCCCCGCTCGCCGGCAACGGCGGCGAGAGAGTTGGGTTCCCCGGCGGCTGGGTGTTACAGCTACCTAGACGGCCCGTGGTGTTCGTCAAATAGTTCGCTGAATCTTTTCGATACAGTACATCAATGGATCAGAGATGAACGTGGACTTTTCTGAAAATCCGCGCGCACACACACACATGGCCGATGAATTAGTTTACACAAAACGCTATTCAAATACTCAACATTCAATGGTTAAGCTTCCTTTTGTGTGCACACCTGAACCCTTTGCGGCTTCCGTTCTCGACGAAATTTCAAAATATCTCCGAGATATGGCGAGGCCATGAGAATGCGAGGCGAGCTTATTACTGTTGTGGCGACGCCACTTAAGCTAAGCGAGCCTCAGCAATAGATAGTCCGCTCCGCTGCTAATGCTCTCTCTCTGCTGTGCGTGCTTCGGCGCGAACATGTACGCAAGCGCGTCTTTTGATTTCAACCAATCAGCGCCGACGCAACGACGTCACAAACCCGACGTCACACACACACGACGTCACACATAACAACAGCTAAACTAAGCTAAGCTAGCCGAGACGACACTCGGAGAACAACAAGGCCTGAGCGACGGCCTTTGAAGAATCCGTCCACCCCACCGCGGCGCACTCACACACCTCAAGGCCTGTAATCCCATTTCCTCGGCACGTTTCATTGGAATGCTAATGCCGTCTGCTACACGTCTGTGTGGCCTTTTGTGCACCTGCTCGGAATGAGCCACATCGGTACTTCTCAAAGTGGCCTCCCTGGACCTGAAAATTCTCTGAATTTTCAAAATTGCAAACTCGCCACGGGCCTTTTTCCCTTGTCCTTTTTCCCCAAGATGAGCCCCCAGCTTTATTGTTGTTGTTGTTGTGCATTGCTTTTGCCGTTCGGAGAACAACAAGGGAACATCTTGACTTCCTTCTCTCGGGTTTCACTCATTCATTGTGCGCCGGTCACTGTTTGTTTGAACCGCCAGTGATCAGGTTCTCCTGGTCCGAGTGCGTTTTTGGGTTGTTGTTGCGTTGCGGGTTCAACCTGATTCTTGTTCATGAAAGGAAGCGTTAGTCACCAAGTTACGCCGCCGTTTGCGCGGCGGGCGGCCGCTTGTCGGCAGGGCATCTTTTCCCCGTAGAAGTTATTGGCCGCATTCCTGCTTTTCCGATTCAAATGTCCTCGCTCGGCACGTCTTGAAGTCGACTTGTCTTTCCGCAAAGCGGCTTCGCGTGAGAAGAAATCAAGTTACCTGCCTCAGAATGCCGAATTTTCCTGTTCCGTCTTATAAATAGCCTCTTTGGACATTTGAAGTTTTGGTGAACTACAAAGAAAACAACATGTCATTTATGATTGTTCCAATTTTTATTGGTGACTCATTTTTTCTGGTCACGCAACGCAGCATTTCTTTCGTCTCTCAAAGGTCTCAAAGATGGTGCAAAGCGGCCGGCAGCACGCGGAACTTTTCGAGCAGCTTGCGGTTAACTCATTCACTCCCAAAGACGTTTTTTAACGTCTTTTTAGACTTGGTCCAGAATTGGCTGCTACTGAATGAGTTAATTGTCATGAAAGCGTCATTATGAGTCAAAAGACGTGAAAAGAATCGCAAATCTTTTCTCAGCGGTGTTGCGTCCACGCCTCCTCCTGAACTCCTCGCTCGCTTTTGCCATTGATGAGCAAAGCGGCACGCCGGTGCCCACACTTTGACCCGGTTAACTCAACTCTTGGCTGACCTCAATTAGAACACGGCGTAATTTGTCACACACACACACACACACACACACACACACACACACACACACACACACACACACACACACACACACACACACACTAATGGCCTTCCTTGAGCACATTAGTGGTCAAAGCTGCTTGAGCGGTGCTGCTGCCGCTCCCCCCGCATGTTGTCCCACTCTGGAGGCTAATCAGGCTCACCAAGACCACCCAACGATCAGATCAGTGGGGTGACGAGGGGGTGGGGGGGGCCTCAATTATCTTCTTTAGCTTTAGCTCTTCCTGTGTGTGACAATAATTATTGTCTACCGTTTAGTTCCTGGATACTCGAATCATAGCAGAAATAAGATTGTTTCCAAGAAGATTTCTCAAACCGATTTTTTTCATATTGATCGTTCACATTTTGGCCAAACGCTTCTTCTATCGTGTTTCCATTGGACATTTCTTGCGATTTGAAAATTGCCTCGGACGGCGCCACAATGCCCATTTGAATCAGCCCGACTTTTTCGGACGCCATTCCGACCGGTCTATTCATGTCGAAATGCCAGAGCGCCAATCTCCGCCCACTTCCCATCTGCCACCCATCAATGCTGCTCTGCTGCCGTCACGCTCGGCCCGTAGCTGAACCCCGGACGTAACGGTGAGGTGGAGGAGAGCAAAAGGCAAAACTCGCTACGCCAAAGCTGCCCGTCGAGGCGTGAACAAGCGCTTCTCGATGCAAACAAGCAATCAACAGGCAGTCCGTTTGCGACGCGAGTCGGCAACGGCCTCAAACTCCCGTAGTTCCTGAAACCCGCGTGGCTTTCTTGTCTGGGACGCAGGCTTCCACCTGAGCGGCACGGTGCGCGAGCCGGCCACGCCCTCGGAGCCTGAGCCGCTGCGCAAGGTGAGCGTGAGCTTCGACCGCTGCAAGATCACGGCGGTGACGTGCGGCTGCGGCAACAAGGACATCAGCTACTGCGCCCACGTGGTGGCGCTGGCGCTGTTCCGCCTGCGCAGCCCCGAGCGGGTGGAGCTGCGGCTGCCCATCTCGGAGACGCTGCTCCAGATGAACCGCGACCAGCTGCAGAAGCTGCTCCAGTACTTGATTACGGCGCACCGCACCGAGGTGCTGCCCACCGCGCAGAAGCTGGCTGACGACATCCTGTCGCAGAACTCTGAGATCAACCGGGTGCACGGTGAGCGCCGTGCTGGTCTCGAACGCCACCGTGCACAAGGTCAAACTAAATGTACACGCGCGAAGCGCGCGGCGGTCTCCAGGTGCCCCCGACCCGACGGCCGGCGCCAGCGTGGATGACGACGACTGCTGGCATCTGGATGAGGCGCAAGTCCAGGAGCAGGTCAAGCACCTCCTGTCCCAGGGCGGCTACCACAGCCCCGGCAAGCAGCTCAACCTCCTTTTCAGCAAGGCGAGCCCACCCGCCGACGCTCCTCCGATGCGTTATCGCCCCTCCCCACCCACCCTCACAATGCCCTTGTTTTTTTGGGGGGGTGCGGCCACAGATGCGAGAGATGCTGAAGATGCGCGACTCCAACGGCGCCCGCATGCTGACGCTGATCACCGAGCAGTTCATGGGGGACCCCCGGCTGGCGCTGTGGCGTCAACAAAGGCCCGCCATGACGAGCACCGTGACCGACAAGTACAGGCAGCTCTGGAATGAACTCGGTACTTGGGAGTTGATTTGTGGAGAATTCAAAGGACGTGGTCGTTCATCATCACATATGTCGAAAGGGTTTGACGGGATGGTCCAAACGTGGGTTGCCGCCGCTGCTGCTTGTGTTGGAGTCGTCGCAATTGAACGTCTCCGCGAACTTCACCAACGTTAGCATGAACTTGCTAACGTTGGTCCTCCTCCGCAGTAGGGGGCAGCTTGTTATGCACGGAGAAGGCGTTTCAACATCGACCATCAATCTTGTGTCCCCCACACCCCCGTCTTATTGTCCTTGGCAGCATCCACTTTCTGCTAATATTTCCTAATTTTCTGAATTATTTGCTTGATTTTTTCACCCGCTGCGCAAACCCAAGGCTCTCTGCGAGATCGTGCCGTCCATCACGATCTCGCAGCAAAAATGGAACGAATACCGTCTGGGCAAAGTTGAAAAGAGAATCGAGAATGCCCCTAACCTTGCACGCGTGCCCCCGCAGGGGCGCTGTGGATGTGCGTCGTCCTCAACCCTCACTGTGAGGCCGAGCAGAAGTCGAGGTGGCTGAAGCAGCTGCGCTGCTGGAACGGCGTGGACGTGTGCCCCCTGGAGGACGGAAACCAGCTCGGCAACCTCGGCCGCGGTGAGCACCCGCTTCACTCCCGCTCCTCTATTGAAGGTCAACGGGACTGGCGGGCGACTAAACGCTGCCAACGGCGCTGCCCCCCACCCCCAACTGACCCCCCCACCCCACCCAGACTCGCCTCGGCGCACGGTGTTCACGCGGGCCATGGAGGCCTGCGACCTCCACTGGCGGGACCCCCACTTGCAGCTCATCCTCACTGAGGACCACGACGCCGAGCGCCGTCGCCTCGACCACCCGGACCTCTTTGACGGCCGGGGGCGGCCCCTGTGGCGCGGTGAGATGAACCGCCAAACGGGCGCGGTGCTAAATGCCGTCGACGGAAATTAATGTCGACGGAAACGTGAACCTTTGCGCGCGGCAACAATCACCAGAGCAAGAATTGTGATTTGCAGAGCACGTCCCCACGGCGTGCGCCCGTGTGGACGCCCTTCGTTCTCACGGGTACCCCAAGGAGGCGCTCCGGCTGGCCGTGGCAGTCGTCAACACGCTACGGAAGGAGCAGCATAGGGAGCTCCAGCTCTTCCGCAGTCTCAAGAAAGGTTTCTGTTTAAAAAAATACATATAATACACACACACACACACACACATATATATATATATATATATATGTGTATTTTGAAAGGCGCTTATAAATAACATTTATTATTATATTTTTATTATTTTATTATTATTATAATATACATATATAATATTTTTTTTACTGCATGTATTTATTTAATGGGATAAGAATTCTAAAAGTTTCCTAAATAAAAATTGATTAAAAATTTAAAAAATGGGTACATTAGTCCAGATGTGTTTGTAAATTAGCTGATTATTTTATGCTACTTGGAAAAAAATCTGAGCAATTAATTATCACGAACAACTGATTGTAGAAATGGCGCATGTGTGCAGAGGAGCTCCACAAGGGCATGACGTCCATCACCAACCTCGAGGGCTTGGTGGGCCACCCCCTGGACCCCGTGGGCACCCTCTTCAGCACCCTCACAGAGACGGACGCGGTCGCGGACGAGGGCGAGACGCCGGCGGCGCTGGCGGTGGAGGTGGCGCTGCTCGGCCTGGGCCAGCAGCGGGCCATGCCCGACGGGCTCTCCGCGCAGGAGAAGGTGCGTCGCAACGAGGAGCAGCTGCTGGCCAAACTGCAGCAGCTGGAGCTGGACGACGCGCTGGTCAACGTCTTCCGCAAGCAAGCCGCCATCTTGCTGGAGGGTTCGTCCGATCCGCTCAAAGTTGCGCTCCGGTGTTTTAAATAAGGCGGTCCGGTGAGGATGTCTGCCATTTTGGTGCCAAGGAATCATTTTGGCTCAGGTCCGGAAATCGCAGAACTCTGAATTTCCCGTCAGACGTTTCCCAACGTGCGCGTTTTCCCTCCTGCTCCAGCCGGCCCTTACAGCGGTCTGGGCGAGTTGCTGTACCGAGAGAGCGTCCCCATGCACGCCTTCGCCAAGTATCTCTTCACCTCGCTGCTACCTCATGATGCCGAGCTGGCCTACAAGATCGCGCTGAGGGCCATCAGGTGAGTGGAGCGCAACAGCGCCGATGGGCCTTAAGAGGAACAACTTCACCCTCCAACCGGGCGCTTTTGTGTCTGGTGGACCGCGGGAACCATGATCCATCCTCGCGACTGACCTAAAAGAAAAACCCTGCGAAGGGACTTTGTACTTGGAAGAGCGCAAAAGGAGCCTTTTGCCTTCTGGGGCTGCTCTCCGCAAGGTGCCCGCCCGCACTTTGAGGCCTCATGAGCACCTCTCCTGCTTTTGTCCTCGAGGCTGCCGGTCCTGGAGTCCAGCGTGGCGTCCGGCGACCTGTCCCGCTCGCATCACATGGCGGCTGTCGCGGCCAATCGCTACCCTCGCTGGTTCACGCTCAGCCACATTGAATCTCAGCAGTGCGAACTGGCGTCCGCCATGCTCGCCGCTGCCAAAGGTGAAGAAAGACATGGTTGCGCGGTATTCCAAAAAAGGACCCCATGCAATGTGTTTTCAGTACTGGTCTCAAAGGCCCCGCCCCCGCCCTGTCTCATTCTGTGTCGTCAGGTGACGCGCACAAGCTGCAAACGGTTTTGGAGTCCATCCAGAAGAATATTCACTCCTCGTCGCACATCTTCAAACTGGCCCAGGACGTCTTCAAGATGGCCACCGCGATGGCCGACCTGACGCTGCTCAAGGCGTCTCTGGAGCTGGGCCTCCAGGTAAGGCGCGTGGTGCCGTGCGTCTTCCTTTGGCTCATTTGCGCTCTCCGGCAGGTGATGAGGATGACCCTGTCCGCCGTCGACTGGCGGAGACGAAAGATGGTGTGCTGGCTCGTCACGTGCGCCGCTAAAGTCGGTGAGTTGACGTTTGAAAAGCCAGAGGGGAAAAAAAAGCTCTGGAGCTCTATTTTTGTCTTGGAGACATGGTGGTGGGCTCCTTCGGGGATTCCCCGGTAACACTCCATGCTGTCTCTCCGGACCGCTTCCTGTTTGGGAACTCCTGAGTGGCGGATCCCTGGGTGTCCTCCATCAGAGATGAAAGCCCTCCGGATTTTCCCGGAATTCCGTGTTTTTCAAATTTTTATGAAAATCTCTCCGGAGAATTGAGGAAATTTGCCTAAAATTAATCCGGATATTAGTTGACAACATTGAACGAAGACGCGTTTGAGTTCGTTGTTTTGCTTTCAGGAGCGTAGCCATGTTGAGACGCTAACACTAGTAACAGTAAAGAGATTTTTGTCTCTTTATAAACACACTTGCTAAACCCCACGGGAACGAATAAAAGACACCGTGGACAAGAGAGTTGTCGTAAAAAGTATATTTGGACAAAAAGATTGGCAGAAAAACGTGTCCGTCCGACTACGAGTGTCGTCTCGGCTAGCTTAGCTTAGTTTAGCTGTTGTTGTTGTGTGTGACGTCGTTGCGTCGGCGCTGATTGGTTGAAATCAAAAGACGCGCTTGCGTGCACGTTCGCGCTGACGCACGCGCAGCAGAGAGCAGCGGACGATCTCCTGCTGAGGCTCGCGTAGCTTGAGTGGCGTCGCCACAACGCAGTTATAAGCTCGCCTCGCATTCTCATGGCCTCGCCATATCTCGGAGATTTCGTCGAGAACGGAAGCCACAAAGGGTGCACGTGTGCACACAAAAGGAAGATTAATCATTGAATGTCAAGTATTTGAAGAGTGTTTTGTGTAAACTAATTCATGCGTGATCGGCCAAGTGTGCGCGCGCACGTGTGTGTGTGTGTGTGTGTGTGTGTGTGTGTGTGTGTGTGTGTGTGTGTGTGTGTGTGTGTGTGTGTGTGTGTGTGTGTGTGTGTGTGTGTGTGTATTTTTTTGGGGGGATTTTGAAAAGTCCACTTTCATTTCTGCTCCATGGGCACGCGCGCCCCTGGTTGGTTCCCTGGTGCTCACTGTTGGAACTCCCTGGGGGCTCCGGTGTGGACTCTTGGATGCAAACCACATTGAGGGACTCGGGGGTCTCGTCAGTGTGGACTTTGTGTGTGTGTTTTTCCTGTCTCTGGGAAAACCGTGGAGATTTTCCGATCTGGCCGAGCGCTGTTGGGGCTCCGATAGTCGCGTTCTACGTAACGTAACCGCCGGCTTCTGCTTCCGGAGCCTTGCGGGGGTGGGCCGGTGCGACACGAGCGTGGGTTTGCGTTCAAGGTCGACCAGGAAGGCTGCGCGTGCCTTCAGCCATGTTTTTTTTATTACATTTTGTACCCCAAACGTTCAAATTTACAACAACACCCAAAAAAATGAAATCTGAAATGTTCTCCTCTCATCCACGCGTCCTCAGGTGTGTTTGCGCTGGACGGCATCATGCAAAGCTGGTTCACGCTCTTCACGCCCACCGAGGCCGCCGGCGTGGTCGCGAGCAGCGTCCTGTCCGACAGCAGCAGCGCCGCCGCGCACCTCCACGTGGACTCTCGGCAGCAGGAGAACTTGGCCAAGTCGGCGCGCGCCCTGGCCCTGCAGTGCGCGGCCAAGGACCCGGAGAACTGCGCCCTGTCGGCGCTGACGCTGTGCGAGAAGGACCGCGCCGCCTTCGAGACGGCCTACCAGATCGTGCTGGGCGCCGCCTCCGCCGGCATGAGCCACGTGAAGCTGTTCACCATCGCGCGCTACATGGAGCGGCGCGGCGACCTCGTGAAAGCGTACAAGTTGGCCACGTTGGCCGTGACGCGCGTGAACCTCGGCCACAACCAGGACTTGCACCCGGCCGTCGGCGACGTCCTGTGGGCGTGCGCCCTGAGCCACTCGCTGGGTCAAAACGAGTTGGCGGCCGTCATCCCGGTGGTGGCGAAGCGCGTCAAGTGCGCCGCGGTGCTGTCGGACATCCTGCGGCGCTGCACGCTGACCGCGCCCGGCGCGCTGGCGCCGCACGGTCGCAGGAACGCGGCCAAGCTGATGTCGCCGGACAAGGCGCCGCTGCGGATTCTGCTGGACGCCGCCGTGGCCGCCTACGTCGACGCCGCGCATTCGCGCCTGGCGCACATCAGCCCGCGACACTACGGCGAGTTTGTCGACTTCCTCGGCGAGGCGTGCGAGACCTCCCTCCTGGCGCAGCACAGCCACGTGCGCTTTGCGCGGTTCATCGACAACCTCAAGCACATCTACAAGGGCAAAAAGAAACTGATGCTGCTCGTGCGAGAGCGCTTTGGCTGACACATGAAGAGCAGAAGGAATTGGAGGGGGGGGCGGGGCCAAAACTCCACTTTTACTTGAGTTTTATCCGACAACTTGAAGTGAACCGAAAGTCTTATTGAGTGTTAGAAACATTTCACGTGAACGGGCCAAGATGCAAATGACCAAAGATGGCAGTGAACCCCTTTTGGATTACTGGCAATGCCTGTGAGAATTTGTGTGTTGCTTTTTTTTGGTGGGGGGGGGTCTTGCACTGAATACAAACGTTAACGCCCGTTGCCAACAGCCTCAGCCGGAAGTGGCTTTGAACCAAACGGAGCAACCGCTCAGTACCTCTTCTTTTGGGATCCAGCTTTACGGCACCACCTGAGCGTTGGGGTCGGGCGCAGGGTCGCAAGGTTCGGGATAGAATCGGGGTAAGGGGGCGTTTCAATCCAAGTGGGGGTAAATGTTCGCTTTGGGTAAACTCCGTGTTGCCTTGGGGTGAAGTTTAGCCGTAGAATTAGGAGAAAAGGTGGGGGGGGCTTTGAATTTGAGTGGGGGTCATGTTAGGGTCCAGGTTGGTTCCAGGTGTATCCCGGGATGGGTTGGGTTAAATTTGCAGTTCAGGCCCCAATGCTCGTGTTCGGGTACTCGCACGGTGCCCCGGTTGGGTTCTGTCCCATTTTCAGGGAAAGCCCTTGTGGTGGTCTCGCTCGCTTGTTGTGCATTACACAAAAACCTTCTCAGGGAAAAAAAGCAACGCAAGAAGAAAATCGAACAAAAGCATTTTAATGTACATAGCAAAAGTCTATGGACAACAAATAGATGTTAAGTTATGACGTGACAGAAGAGTCTATGTGAGGCACAATACTTGAAGCTGCAGTACCCCTTTTTAAAAACATATCGGTAGGACTTGACAGGAAGTGGACAAGCAGAGTGCACAGTGGAAGGAAGAGCACGCAAACGAGGAAAAACGCAACAAAACTGCTCTGGAACTTTATCCCAAGAAATGCTCGTGTTCTGTGAGCCTTCTTGCTTACCTTGACATTTGAACACTTTCAAACAGCCCCACATGTCAAGCCATTGGCGCATTTCTTCCATATCCTTTACATTCAGCACAAGGACCGTAGAAATTCCCATAACTGCTTGTCATGCAACCAGAAGATTGAGTCTTTCATGTTTTTCTTTTTTTTTTTCTTTTAAAGATCATTTTGCATGTTGTTTAGCGCCTTTTGTTTTAGAGACTGTTATTTATTCCACTCGACTTAAAACATGACATCTACATACTCATGAAACTGATGTTTGATACACTGATACCTGTATTTATGTAACTAAATCACTGTTTTACAAATTGTGAAAAAAAACATTTGCTTTTTGGATTCAATTTTTTTGTTTCAGAAATGACTGGAATTTTTTTGGAGGGGGTCGCAGGGGTCCTTTGCCAATTACAGGTGATGATTTCAGAAACTTTTTTGGTCGTCTACCGCCATCGTGTGTTCATAAGGAGTAAATTCAAGCAAATCTGTAAATTGTAATTTAAAATGACCGAAAATGAAGAACGATGAACATGTTTGCGGTGCACCCTGACGAAAATGTTTTACTTTTACATTTTCAATTATAAAGAGATTAGAATTAGTTTGCTCATTTTAACTTCGCATCGTTTCTGAACTTTTGAGTTTAAAATACTTCCATTGAATAATACTGCAGTGAATATTAATGGGCTGCGGCCCTCCTGCGTGTTTTCCGCCGTGCCTGGGTGGGTTTCCTCCC
This sequence comes from Hippocampus mohnikei, assembly GCA_026261675.1. Classification (NCBI taxonomy): domain Eukaryota; kingdom Metazoa; phylum Chordata; class Actinopteri; order Syngnathiformes; family Syngnathidae; genus Hippocampus; species Hippocampus mohnikei. Next base: position 1,270,159 of record JAKGUB010000807.1, on the reverse strand, counting down.
GAATTCCAAAACATGTATGGAGGGTTCGTGGAACACTTCAATAGGTGTGAATGGTTGCGGTTGATGAATGCGATTGGTCGGTGTGCAGTTCAGGCTGTGCCCCGAAAAGGGCCGGGATAGGCTCCAGCACGCCCACGGCCCTTGATTAGCTTTCAGATAAAACACCATTTCAATGTACGCCGTCCTATTCTTGAAGTAGCTCCGATGTGATGATTATGGAAATGCGATGATTGAAACGACGTCATTGTTGCGCTTGAGCAGCGTCAACACAACGGTGACGCTGGGTGGACGAAGGCCGCGCATGCGCACTGGAGCCCCTCCCTCCCTCTGCCCGGCGACCAGCGACCGACACAACTTGGCACGCGCGAGCTCACCAAATTCTCCTTTATATAAATAAATAACGCGGGGGTGGGGGGAAGACGAGGCAGGGGAGAGAGGTGGGGCGATGGCCGCCATCTACGGGAAGATCTTCGTGGGCATCTACGTGGAGATAAAGCGGAGTGACGGTAGGTAAGCCGAGCCCGCGAATGACTGCTCGGTGTCCTCGCCGCCGGTCCAGCTGCTGCCGCCGGGATGGAGCGAACGTTCACGTCAGCTAGCAAGCAAGCACTCGCAACATCACCGTCATCGTCGTTTGCTTTCCCGCCCTAACATGTCCGCCCAATTTTGGAACGCGGCCTTTTGCCATTCTGACACCGGGTGGGTGTCACTCGACCTAGTAAGAGATGTCACTCTGAGTTTCCCCCTGCCGAGGTATTCCTCTCGCGGTCCACCGGTGTCGGATGTGTGTCCTGCATCCGCCGGTGATGAGGGAGGGTGGAGTGACAGAAGTGGGAGGGAGAGGTCTCCATCCCAGGAGGAGATCGCGTCCTCCTTCGAATGGCTGCTTTCTATTCTTCTTCCGCTTTGAAATGCGGCACATTGGGGATGGCTGTCAGTCAAGTGGGCCTGTCATGCTGCCACGCCCTGACTAGGGTCCAGCATGGAGCCTTTTGGAGCCTCAAGGGCCACCATTATTTATGCTTGTGTTCTCCTTTGACATGTCAATTTCAGTCCTCGCCCTTCCGCGATTGGATAGTAGATGCCACAAAATGGCGGGAAAGCTTTATATTCCTATTAGACAAAAGTTATGCCCTGTCTTAGTAAAACGCCTCCTCTCACTTCAACATAGTTTCTTACTTCAATAAACAAACAAACAAACTTCCCATCACTCGGGTCATATCATGTCATTTGAAATTCCCCACACGCAGGTCGGATCCACCAGGCGATGGTCACGTCGCTGCACGAGGACAACGACAGCGTGACGGTGGAATGGATTGAGAATGGCGACACCAAAGGAAAAGAGGTCCGCATCCTCCACAGGAGACATTCTCTGCAAAATCCGAAAAATCACGCTCTTCTCTTGCCGTAGATTGACCTGGAGAGCGTCTTTGCGCTGAACCCGGATCTCGCCCCCGAGGAAGACGTGCCCCCAAGTCCGGAGACAGCTCTCCCTCCTTCCAACGTGGCCAAGCCCAGCAAAGTGCCCAAGGTCCGCTCCTCTCCGTCACAGGCCTCGATTTGCGCTTTCAACTTGCTTTTTTTTTCCCCCTCGCCAGACTCGACGAACCACCGCAATACCCAAACCTGAGAACGCCCCGCGGGAGAACAGAGGTACGCCTGCTCGACAAAGTTAGCGATCGCACCATCGGCTAACAGGATGTACTCGATAATGATGATGATGTCACCTACATTTGGCAGATGCGTCTTTGGTTTAGCATGTTAGCGGTTGCTGCTTGCCAGGCTCATTCGATACTATTTTTGCCCCATTTTGTGGCTCGCTTGTCCACACTCCAAACGTACATCCCGTTTTCGTGCTTGTGACCTGCAGAGGACCAAATTTGGCAGGCGAGTCTGCCATGAGAAACCATTTTGGCTTTTCAGCAGATTTGGGCAATTTCTGGGGGTCCTCCAAAGAGTAGACCCAATTTTAACCGTGAATACCTGTCACGTTGCGTGGTGGTGGTGGACCCCAAAGAGCAGGCAGGAGAGAGGAGCAAGGTGTACTTGACGAATTGTATTTAATAAAACACAGAAAACTAAGTCCAAAACAAAGTCCAAAGTATCAAACAAAAATCATGACTGAAGATAAAACATAACAGTAACTGAAACATGACAAACCTGATGGCAGCAAACAAACAAACATGACAGTAGCAAACAACAGCAACAATGACCCGACACTAAATGCTTGGGAGGGAGTCCTCTTATACTACTAATTGCTAAACGACCAACAGGTGTGCAGCTCAGGGAGAGCCCTGCAGTGCCACCTGTTGGTCCCAAATCGAATCATGACAATACCAGACTCATGTAGGACGATGGCAGTAAAGTGTGAGAAGTGTTTGCGTGTTGAATGCGCACCAACTTGAAACCTTGATTTCCAATCCCCACTTGTGGGCGATCGCGTGACTCTTCAGCTGCGGCGGTGGGAACCACCCGAGCTCGTCCGAGCCAGCACAGCCAGCATGTTGAGCCCCCTCCCCCGTCCATCACCACCCAGCCCGCAGCCGCTCCAACAGCAGCCAACCAATCGCTGATCCAGCAGCAGAATGGTAACACACGCACACACACACACACACACACACACACACACACACACACACACACCCGTGGCCCTTGAGCACGATGATGTCATGATGCTCACAGCTTGACGAGACCGCCTCAAAAGAGTCTTTGAGGGAGATCGAGTCCGAACACACAGACACACACACACACACACACACACACACACACACACACACACATTTGTATGAGTGCTTGCAAATTTCTCCATTGTGGAACTAACAAAGTTGATCTTAGTGTATATGCTCACACATACGATACTCACCCCGCCAATACAAAACTCACAACCTGCTTGGATTGACCTCAACAAGTGTTTACAAACAGAAGCCTTCAAGCAGACATTCACACTAAGTCATGATGTTGAGTATTAAAAAATAAATAAATAAATAAAATCCAAAATAAACTCTTTCCGTTCAATAAAAATGTCCCCAAATATATCATTCTGTAAAATAACTGTAGATGGAAGTGAAATATCGGTTATTAACTCATTCAGTACCGGCCAATTCTAACCCAAGTCTGAAAAGACGTATAAAAACGTCTTTGGGAGTGAATGAGTTAAAGAGGCTCGATATGATTTGCGACCAGCGAATATCACGACGTAACTCGTTCAAAATCTAGTACTGGATGACAAATTGATTCATGAATGAATGTTTATTTCGTGCCACGGACAAAACGTCTTCCGAGATGGCAAGGGCTCCGAAAAAAAAAAAGCCATTCTTGTCGGATTTGAAGCGGTGACGCTGACAACTTTTGTGCTCCGGCAGCGCGAAGGAAGTCCAACTGCGTGAAGGAAGTGGAGAAGCTGCAGGAGAAGCGAGAGAAGCGCCGACTTCAGCAGCAGGAACTCCGAGAAAAACGAGCTCAGGCGGGAGCACACACACACACACACACACACACACACACACACACACACACACACACACACACACACACACACACACACACACACACACATCGCATGTGACACAACGCGCGTGTGGTTGCAGGAAGTCGACGTGAACTTGCCAAACTACGAGATCATGTGCATGATCCGAGACTTCCGGGCCAGTCTGGACTACCGGCCCTTGACCTCCACTGACCTGGTACTTTGCGTTTCTATTCACCCCCGCCAGTGTGAGGGAAACCAAATCGAATTGCTTTGCTTCCGTTGCAGATTGAGGAACATCGGATATGCGTGTGCGTGCGGGCGCGGCCGCTCAACAAAAAAGGTGCGCGGCGTGGACGTTCTCGAGCCGCGCGACCGCACGCAGCCCTGATCCGTGCCTCTGCCTTTCCAGAACTGTCCGGCAAGGATCTGGACGTGATCACCATTCCCAGCAAAGACGTGGTGATGGTCCACGAGCCCAAGCAGAAGGTGGACCTGACGCGCTACTTGGAGAACCAGACCTTCCGCTTTGACTACGCCTTTGATGAGAACTCCACCAACGAGATGGTTTACAGGTACGCCGGACAGCACTCGAAACATTCCCGAACCAGCATTTGTCATTCCAGCTTTTCTGTATTCCTTTTTTGCGCTTCCTTTAAAAATGTTCCAAACGGGAGTTGGCCCACTCGCTCTTCCAAGCGAGGCGAAATGGCGGCCAGCGATACTTCTTCAAAGAAAGCATCCTAACTTTGTTGCAGGTTCACGGCTCAGCCGCTGGTGGAGACCATCTTCGAGCGGGGGATGGCCACCTGCTTCGCGTACGGGCAAACGGGAAGCGGCAAGACGCACGTGAGTGCTTCGATGTTGACGGCCAAGACCGGCGCCGTGCCTTGCTTTGAGTCGCTGTCTCCTTCTAGACCATGGGAGGGGACTTCTCCGGAAAGAACCAGGACTGCTCCAAGGGCATCTACGCGCTCTCCGGTAAAGGGCTTCCGGCCAACGCTCCTTCTTCAGCCAACTCTTGTTTTTATAACCCGAAGCCTCCTTCGAGCTCCTCGTAACGCCGACTCTTCTCGCTGTGCGCAGCCCGAGATGTGTTTCTCATGCTGAAGAAGCCGATCTACAAGAAGCTGGACCTCCAAGTCTTTGCCACCTTCTTTGAGATCTACAGCGGCAAGGCAAGTCGCCTGCAGCCTGACGGACGGCTATGCACGCGCGAGCCGAGCGCTCGAACGGCAGCGTGACGGGTCGCCGCCATGTTTGTGGGATTTGCGAGAAACGAGCACGACAAAGGCCTTTCAAATCCTCCGTTCGTCACGAGTGACATCCCGCGTTTTTGCTTGGAACCCGCAAAAGGTGTTTGACCTGCTGAACCGCAAAGCGAAGCTGCGCGTGCTGGAGGACGGCAAGCAGCAGGTGCAGGTGGTGGGCCTGCAGGAGCGGGAGGTGAAAGGCACGGACGATGTCCTCAAGCTCATCGAAGTGGGGAACAGCTGCAGGTGCGTGAGGCCTCTCCGGCAGTTGTTACCCGACAAGCAAAGTCGGGTACAAGTAGATGCGAGTGGGAATGTGCGCCCTCGCGTTGCCCCGAACCAGGAGAAGCGGCGGCGTTAATAGCGCGTCTCCCTCAGGACATCCGGCCAAACCTCGGCCAACGCCCACTCCTCGCGCAGCCACGCCGTCTTCCAGATCATCCTGCGGCGCCGCGGCAAGATGCACGGCAAGTTCTCCCTCATCGACCTGGCGGGGAACGAGCGCGGCGCCGACACGTCCAGCGCAGACCGCCAGACGCGCTTGGAAGGAGCCGAGATCAACAAGAGCCTGCTGGCCCTCAAGGTACGACCCCCCCCCCCCCGACCGGAAAGAACCGCGCCGAAGCAGACGCGACAATGTCACTGATGATGTCGCTGACGCCGGGCAGGAGTGTATCCGAGCTCTGGGTCGGAACAAACCGCACACTCCTTTCCGGGCCAGCAAGCTGACTCAGGTGCTGAGAGATTCCTTCATCGGGGAAAACTCTCGGACTTGCATGGTAAGAGCCACCGGGGCGTTTTCTTACATATCCTCGCCGGCGAAGCGTTTGGGGAAAAAGGCTTTTCCATCCCGCGTCGCTTCACGGGATACAGATGAGGGCGACGTGACGACCGTTTCTCTCCTTCGCAGATCGCCACCATCTCTCCCGGGATGGCGTCCTGCGAAAACACCTTGAATACGCTTCGGTACGCCAACAGGTGAGCAGCCTCGGCCAAACCGTGCCAGTGAGGTCAAACATCGGAGCAGGGCTGTGAAACCTCCGCGTATTCTGTTGTGAAAAATAGAATTTTCACAAAACCTCTTTTTTCACATCAAAAATCATTGGGGGGAAAAGGGGAGGGATCTACTTGGCTTGACTAGCCTTGCGCGGGCACTGTGCCTCAGACGCGGCGGCTCAATAGAGCCAGACAGGGCCAGTTTTACGCCAGCTGAGTTCAGAACATGTTTTGACTGCAACTCAGCAAAGCCGACAAGAACTTAATGCGGGCGAAAAATAGCGTAACCTGCCACTGCGGACGTAAATTTTTCCTCATTTCACACCCCTGATGTATAGTAAGGAGATTTTTTACAGCCAAAAACGACCATGTATAGTAAGGCGTTTTCAGCCGAGAAAAACAACCATGTATAGTAAGGCGTTTTTAGCTGAAAAAAAACGACCATGTATAGTAAGGCGTTTTGAGCCGAAAAAAACGACCATGTATAGTAAGGCGTTTTGAGCCGAAAAAAACGACCATGTATATAGTAAGGCGTTTTGAGCGAAAAAGCGACCATGTATAGTAGGGCGTTTTGAGCGAAAAAGCGACCATGTATAGTAAGGCGTTTTGAGCGAAAAAACGACCATGTATAGTAAGGCGTTTTGAGCGAAAAAGCGACCATGTATAGTAAGGCGTTTTTAGCGAAAAAACGACCATGTATAGTAAGGCGTTTTAGCTGAAAAAACGACCATGTATAGTAAGGCGTTTTAGCGAAAAAACGACCATGTATAGTAAGGCGTTTTTAGCGAAAAAGCGACCATGTATAGTAAGGCGTTTTGAGCGAAAAAAACCGACCATGTATAGTAAGGCGTTTTTAGCGAAAAACGACCATGTATAGTAAGGCGTTTTGAGCGAAAAAAGCGACCATGTATAGTAAGGCGTTTTGAGCGAAAAAGCGACCATGTATAGTAAGGCGTTTTCAGCGAAAAAAGCGACCATGTATAGTAAGGCGTTTTAGCCAAAAAGCGACCATGTATAGTAAGGCGTTTTGAGCGAAAAACGACCATGTATAGTAAGGCGTTTTAGCGAAAAAAAGCGACCATGTATAGTAAGGCGTTTTGAGCGAAAAAACGACCATGTATAGTAAGGCGTTTTGCGAAAAAAGCGACCATGTATAGTAAGGCGTTTTTAGCGAAAAAAGCGACCATGTATAGTAAGGCGTTTTCAGCGAAAAAAGCGACCATGTATAGTAAGGCGTTTTAGCCAAAAAAGCGACCATGTATAGTAAGGCGTTTTTAGCGAAAAAGCGACCATGTATAGTAAGGCGTTTTAGCGAAAAACGACCATGTATAGTAAGGCGTTTTAGCGAAAAAGCGACCATGTATAGTAAGGCGTTTTGAGCGAAAAAAATGACCATGTATAGTAAGGCGTTTTTAGCGAAAAAAGCGACCATGTATAGTAAGGCGTTTTGAGCGAAAAAGCGACCATGTATAGTAAGGCGTTTTTGCGAAAAAACGACCATGTATAGTAAGGCGTTTTTAGCTGAAAAAACGACCATGTATAGTAAGGCGTTTTGAGCGAAAAAACGACCATGTATAGTAAGGCGTTTTGAGCGAAAAAGCGACCATGTATAGTAAGGCGTTTTGAGCGAAAAACGACCATGTATAGTAAGGCGTTTTGAGCGAAAAAACGACCATGTATAGTAAGGCGTTTTGAGCGAAAAAACGACCATGTATAGTAAGGCGTTTTGAGCGAAAAAACGACCATGTATAGTAAGGCGTTTTGAGCGAAAAAAGCGACCATGTATAGTAAGGCGTTTTGAGCGAAAAAGCGACCATGTATAGTAAGGCGTTTTGAGCGAAAAAAACGACCATGTATAGTAAGGCGTTTTGAGCGAAAAAAGCGACCATGTATAGTAAGGCGTTTTGAGCGAAAAAACGACCATGTATAGTAAGGCGTTTTAGCGAAAAAACGACCATGTATAGTAAGGCGTTTTTAGCGAAAAAAAGCGACCATGTATAGTAAGGCGTTTTAGCGAAAAAGCGACCATGTATAGTAAGGCGTTTTAGCGAAAAAAGCGACCATGTATAGTAAGGCGTTTTTAGCGAAAAAAGCGACCATGTATAGTAAGGCGTTTTTAGCGAAAAAAGCGACCATGTATAGTAAGGCGTTTTTAGCTGAAAAAAGCGACCATGTATAGTAAGGCGTTTTTAGCGAAAAAAGCGACCATGTATAGTAAGGCGTTTTTAGCGAAAAAAGCGACCATGTATAGTAAGGCGTTTTGAGCGAAAAAAAGCGACCATGTATAGTAAGGCGTTTTAGCGAAAAAACGACCATGTATAGTAAGGCGTTTTAGCGAAAAAAACGACCATGTATAGTAAGGCGTTTTAGCGAAAAAAGCGACCATGTATAGTAAGGCGTTTTTGCGAAAAAGCGACCATGTATAGTAAGGCGTTTTAGCGAAAAAAGCGACCATGTATAGTAAGGCGTTTTAGCGAAAAAACGACCATGTATAGTAAGGCGTTTTGAGCGAAAAAGCGACCATGTATAGTAAGGCGTTTTGAGCGAAAAAGCGACCATGTATAGTAAGGCGTTTTGAGCGAAAAAGCGACCATGTATAGTAAGGCGTTTTGAGCGAAAAAGCGACCATGTATAGTAAGGCGTTTTGAGCGAAAAAGCGACCATGTATAGTAAGGCGTTTTTAGCGAAAAAACGACCATGTATAGTAAGGCGTTTTTAGCGAAAAAAGCGACCATGTATAGTAAGGCGTTTTTAGCGAAAAAACGACCATGTATAGTAAGGCGTTTTGAGCGAAAAAACGACCATGTATAGTAAGGCGTTTTGAGCGAAAAAGCGACCATGTATAGTAAGGCGTTTTGAGCGAAAAAACGACCATGTATAGTAAGGCGTTTTGAGCGAAAAAACGACCATGTATAGTAAGGCGTTTTGAGCGAAAAAAGCGACCATGTATAGTAAGGCGTTTTGAGCGAAAAAAGCGACCATGTATAGTAAGGCGTTTTAGCGAAAAAAGCGACCATGTATAGTAAGGCGTTTTGAGCGAAAAAGCGACCATGTATAGTAAGGCGTTTTAGCGAAAAAAGCGACCATGTATAGTAAGGCGTTTTGAGCGAAAAAACGACCATGTATAGTAAGGCGTTTTGAGCGAAAAAAGCGACCATGTATAGTAAGGCGTTTTGAGCGAAAAAACGACCATGTATAGTAAGGCGTTTTGAGCGAAAAAGCGACCATGTATAGTAAGGCGTTTTGAGCGAAAAAAGCGACCATGTATAGTAAGGCGTTTTGAGCGAAAAAACGACCATGTATAGTAAGGCGTTTTGAGCGAAAAAGCGACCATGTATAGTAAGGCGTTTTGAGCGAAAAAAACGACCATGTATAGTAAGGCGTTTTAGCGAAAAAAAGCGACCATGTATAGTAAGGCGTTTTAGCGAAAAAAGCGACCATGTATAGTAAGGCGTTTTTAGCGAAAAAAGCGACCATGTATAGTAAGGCGTTTTAGCGAAAAAACGACCATGTATAGTAAGGCGTTTTAGCGAAAAAAGCGACCATGTATAGTAAGGCGTTTTTAGCGAAAAAAAGCGACCATGTATAGTAAGGCGTTTTAGCGAAAAAACGACCATGTATAGTAAGGCGTTTTTAGCGAAAAAACGACCATGTATAGTAAGGCGTTTTTAGCGAAAAAAAGCGACCATGTATAGTAAGGCGTTTTTAGCGAAAAAACGACCATGTATAGTAAGGCGTTTTTAGCGAAAAAAGCGACCATGTATAGTAAGGCGTTTTTAGCGAAAAAAGCGACCATGTATAGTAAGGCGTTTTTAGCGAAAAAACGACCATGTATAGTAAGGCGTTTTGAGCGAAAAAACGACCATGTATAGTAAGGCGTTTTTAGCGAAAAAACGACCATGTATAGTAAGGCGTTTTTAGCGAAAAAAGCGACCATGTATAGTAAGGCGTTTTTAGCGAAAAAACGACCATGTATAGTAAGGCGTTTTGAGCGAAAAAAGCGACCATGTATAGTAAGGCGTTTTGAGCGAAAAAAGCGACCATGTATAGTAAGGCGTTTTGAGCGAAAAAAGCGACCATGTATAGTAAGGCGTTTTGAGCGAAAAAAGCGACCATGTATAGTAAGGCGTTTTAGCGAAAAAAGCGACCATGTATAGTAAGGCGTTTTTAGCGAAAAAAGCGACCATGTATAGTAAGGCGTTTTAGCGAAAAAACGACCATGTATAGTAAGGCGTTTTAGCGAAAAAAGCGACCATGTATAGTAAGGCGTTTTTAGCGAAAAAAGCGACCATGTATAGTAAGGCGTTTTTAGCGAAAAAAGCGACCATGTATAGTAAGGCGTTTTTAGCGAAAAAAGCGACCATGTATAGTAAGGCGTTTTAGCGAAAAAACGACCATGTATAGTAAGGCGTTTTAGCGAAAAAACGACCATGTATAGTAAGGCGTTTTTAGCGAAAAAACGACCATGTATAGTAAGGCGTTTTAGCGAAAAAAGCGACCATGTATAGTAAGGCGTTTTAGCGAAAAAACGACCATGTATAGTAAGGCGTTTTTAGCGAAAAAAGCGACCATGTATAGTAAGGCGTTTTGAGCGAAAAAGCGACCATGTATAGTAAGGCGTTTTGAGCGAAAAAGCGACCATGTATAGTAAGGCGTTTTTAGCGAAAAAAGCGACCATGTATAGTAAGGCGTTTTGAGCGAAAAAAGCGACCATGTATAGTAAGGCGTTTTAGCGAAAAAAGCGACCATGTATAGTAAGGCGTTTTAGCGAAAAAAGCGACCATGTATAGTAAGGCGTTTTAGCGAAAAAAGCGACCATGTATAGTAAGGCGTTTTAGCGAAAAAACGACCATGTATAGTAAGGCGTTTTAGCGAAAAAAGCGACCATGTATAGTAAGGCGTTTTAGCGAAAAAAGCGACCATGTATAGTAAGGCGTTTTAGCGAAAAAACGACCATGTATAGTAAGGCGTTTTAGCGAAAAAAGCGACCATGTATAGTAAGGCGTTTTAGCGAAAAAGCGACCATGTATAGTAAGGCGTTTTGAGCGAAAAAGCGACCATGTATAGTAAGGCGTTTTAGCGAAAAAAGCGACCATGTATAGTAAGGCGTTTTGAGCGAAAAAACGACCATGTATAGTAAGGCGTTTTAGCGAAAAAAGCGACCATGTATAGTAAGGCGTTTTGAGCGAAAAAACGACCATGTATAGTAAGGCGTTTTAGCGAAAAAAGCGACCATGTATAGTAAGGCGTTTTGAGCGAAAAAACGCGACCATGTATAGTAAGGCGTTTTGAGCGAAAAAGCGACCATGTATAGTAAGGCGTTTTGAGCGAAAAAACGACCATGTATAGTAAGGCGTTTTGAGCGAAAAAACGACCATGTATAGTAAGGCGTTTTGAGCGAAAAAAGCGACCATGTATAGTAAGGCGTTTTGAGCGAAAAAACGACCATGTATAGTAAGGCGTTTTGAGCGAAAAAAGCGACCATGTATAGTAAGGCGTTTTGAGCGAAAAAAGCGACCATGTATAGTAAGGCGTTTTAGCGAAAAAAGCGACCATGTATAGTAAGGCGTTTTGAGCGAAAAAAGCGACCATGTATAGTAAGGCGTTTTAGCGAAAAAACCATGCGACCATGTATAGTAAGGCGTTTTAGCGAAAAAACGACCATGTATAGTAAGGCGTTTTAGCGAAAAAAGCGACCATGTATAGTAAGGCGTTTTAGCGAAAAAAGCGACCATGTATAGTAAGGCGTTTTAGCGAAAAAAGCGACCATGTATAGTAAGGCGTTTTAGCGAAAAAACGACCATGTATAGTAAGGCGTTTTAGCGAAAAAAGCGACCATGTATAGTAAGGCGTTTTTAGCGAAAAAAGCGACCATGTATAGTAAGGCGTTTTAGCGAAAAAAGCGACCATGTATAGTAAGGCGTTTTAGCGAAAAAAGCGACCATGTATAGTAAGGCGTTTTAGCGAAAAAGCGACCATGTATAGTAAGGCGTTTTAGCGAAAAAAGCGACCATGTATAGTAAGGCGTTTTTAGCGAAAAAAGCGACCATGTATAGTAAGGCGTTTTTAGCGAAAAAAGCGACCATGTATAGTAAGGCGTTTTAGCGAAAAAAGCGACCATGTATAGTAAGGCGTTTTTAGCGAAAAAGCGACCATGTATAGTAAGGCGTTTTTAGCGAAAAAAGCGACCATGTATAGTAAGGCGTTTTAGCGAAAAAAGCGACCATGTATAGTAAGGCGTTTTTAGCGAAAAAAGCGACCATGTATAGTAAGGCGTTTTAGCGAAAAAAGCGACCATGTATAGTAAGGCGTTTTTAGCGAAAAAAGCGACCATGTATAGTAAGGCGTTTTAGCGAAAAAAGCGACCATGTATAGTAAGGCGTTTTAGCGAAAAAACGACCATGTATAGTAAGGCGTTTTAGCGAAAAAAAGACCATGTATAGTAAGGCGTTTTAGCGAAAAAAGCGACCATGTATAGTAAGGCGTTTTAGCGAAAAAAGCGACCATGTATAGTAAGGCGTTTTAGCGAAAAAAGCGACCATGTATAGTAAGGCGTTTTGAGCGAAAAAGCGACCATGTATAGTAAGGCGTTTTGAGCGAAAAAGCGACCATGTATAGTAAGGCGTTTTAGCGAAAAAAGCGACCATGTATAGTAAGGCGTTTTAGCGAAAAAACGACCATGTATAGTAAGGCGTTTTAGCGAAAAAAGCGACCATGTATAGTAAGGCGTTTTAGCGAAAAAAGCGACCATGTATAGTAAGGCGTTTTGAGCGAAAAAGCGACCATGTATAGTAAGGCGTTTTGAGCGAAAAAAGCGACCATGTATAGTAAGGCGTTTTAGCGAAAAAACGACCATGTATAGTAAGGCGTTTTGAGCGAAAAAGCGACCATGTATAGTAAGGCGTTTTAGCGAAAAAAGCGACCATGTATAGTAAGGCGTTTTAGCGAAAAAAGCGACCATGTATAGTAAGGCGTTTTAGCGAAAAAAGCGACCATGTATAGTAAGGCGTTTTAGCGAAAAAGCGACCATGTATAGTAAGGCGTTTTAGCGAAAAAACGACCATGTATAGTAAGGCGTTTTAGCGAAAAAGCGACCATGTATAGTAAGGCGTTTTGAGCGAAAAAAGCGACCATGTATAGTAAGGCGTTTTAGCGAAAAAAGCGACCATGTATAGTAAGGCGTTTTGAGCGAAAAAAGCGACCATGTATAGTAAGGCGTTTTAGCGAAAAAAGCGACCATGTATAGTAAGGCGTTTTAGCGAAAAAAGCGACCATGTATAGTAAGGCGTTTTAGCGAAAAAAGCGACCATGTATAGTAAGGCGTTTTAGCGAAAAAAGCGACCATGTATAGTAAGGCGTTTTAGCGAAAAAAGCGACCATGTATAGTAAGGCGTTTTAGCGAAAAAAGCGACCATGTATAGTAAGGCGTTTTGAGCGAAAAAAGCGACCATGTATAGTAAGGCGTTTTAGCGAAAAAAGCGACCATGTATAGTAAGGCGTTTTAGCGAAAAAAGGCGACCATGTATAGTAAGGCGTTTTTAGCGAAAAAAGCGACCATGTATAGTAAGGCGTTTTGAGCGAAAAAAGCGACCATGTATAGTAAGGCGTTTTAGCGAAAAAAGCGACCATGTATAGTAAGGCGTTTTAGCGAAAAAACGACCATGTATAGTAAGGCGTTTTTAGCGAAAAAAGCGACCATGTATAGTAAGGCGTTTTTAGCGAAAAAGCGACCATGTATAGTAAGGCGTTTTAGCGAAAAAACGACCATGTATAGTAAGGCGTTTTTAGCGAAAAAACGACCATGTATAGTAAGGCGTTTTTAGCGAAAAAAGCGACCATGTATAGTAAGGCGTTTTAGCGAAAAAAGCGACCATGTATAGTAAGGCGTTTTTAGCGAAAAAACGACCATGTATAGTAAGGCGTTTTAGCGAAAAAAAGCGACCATGTATAGTAAGGCGTTTTAGCGAAAAAAGCGACCATGTATAGTAAGGCGTTTTAGCGAAAAAACCATGTATAGTAAGGCGACCATGTATAGTAAGGCGTTTTAGCGAAAAAAGCGACCATGTATAGTAAGGCGTTTTTAGCGAAAAAACGACCATGTATAGTAAGGCGTTTTTAGCGAAAAAAGCGACCATGTATAGTAAGGCGTTTTTAGCGAAAAAAGCGACCATGTATAGTAAGGCGTTTTTAGCGAAAAAAGCGACCATGTATAGTAAGGCGTTTTTAGCGAAAAAACGACCATGTATAGTAAGGCGTTTTTAGCGAAAAAACGACCATGTATAGTAAGGCGTTTTTAGCGAAAAAAGCGACCATGTATAGTAAGGCGTTTTTAGCGAAAAAAGCGACCATGTATAGTAAGGCGTTTTAGCGAAAAAAGCGACCATGTATAGTAAGGCGTTTTAGCGAAAAAAGCGACCATGTATAGTAAGGCGTTTTGAGCGAAAAAAGCGACCATGTATAGTAAGGCGTTTTGAGCGAAAAAAGCGACCATGTATAGTAAGGCGTTTTGAGCGAAAAAAGCGACCATGTATAGTAAGGCGTTTTGAGCGAAAAAAGCGACCATGTATAGTAAGGCGTTTTGAGCGAAAAAAGCGACCATGTATAGTAAGGCGTTTTAGCGAAAAAAGCGACCATGTATAGTAAGGCGTTTTGAGCGAAAAAAGCGACCATGTATAGTAAGGCGTTTTGAGCGAAAAAACGACCATGTATAGTAAGGCGTTTTGAGCGAAAAAAGCGACCATGTATAGTAAGGCGTTTTGAGCGAAAAAAGCGACCATGTATAGTAAGGCGTTTTGAGCGAAAAAAGCGACCATGTATAGTAAGGCGTTTTGAGCGAAAAAAGCGACCATGTATAGTAAGGCGTTTTGAGCGAAAAAAGCGACCATGTATAGTAAGGCGTTTTAGCGAAAAAACGACCATGTATAGTAAGGCGTTTTAGCGAAAAAAGCGACCATGTATAGTAAGGCGTTTTTAGCGAAAAAAGCGACCATGTATAGTAAGGCGTTTTAGCGAAAAAAGCGACCATGTATAGTAAGGCGTTTTAGCGAAAAAACGACCATGTATAGTAAGGCGTTTTAGCGAAAAAAGCGACCATGTATAGTAAGGCGTTTTAGCGAAAAAAGCGACCATGTATAGTAAGGCGTTTTAGCGAAAAAACGACCATGTATAGTAAGGCGTTTTAGCGAAAAAACGACCATGTATAGTAAGGCGTTTTAGCGAAAAAACGACCATGTATAGTAAGGCGTTTTAGCGAAAAAAGCGACCATGTATAGTAAGGCGTTTTAGCGAAAAAAGCGACCATGTATAGTAAGGCGTTTTAGCGAAAAAAGCGACCATGTATAGTAAGGCGTTTTAGCGAAAAAACGACCATGTATAGTAAGGCGTTTTTAGCGAAAAAAGCGACCATGTATAGTAAGGCGTTTTAGCGAAAAAAGCGACCATGTATAGTAAGGCGTTTTAGCGAAAAAAGCGACCATGTATAGTAAGGCGTTTTAGCGAAAAAACGACGACCATGTATAGTAAGGCGTTTTGAGCGAAAAAAGCGACCATGTATAGTAAGGCGTTTTGAGCGAAAAAACGACCATGTATAGTAAGGCGTTTTGAGCGAAAAAAGCGACCATGTATAGTAAGGCGTTTTGAGCGAAAAAAGCGACCATGTATAGTAAGGCGTTTTGAGCGAAAAAAGCGACCATGTATAGTAAGGCGTTTTGAGCGAAAAAAGCGACCATGTATAGTAAGGCGTTTTGAGCGAAAAAAGCGACCATGTATAGTAAGGCGTTTTGAGCGAAAAAACGACCATGTATAGTAAGGCGTTTTGAGCGAAAAAAGCGACCATGTATAGTAAGGCGTTTTGAGCGAAAAAAGCGACCATGTATAGTAAGGCGTTTTGAGCGAAAAAAGCGACCATGTATAGTAAGGCGTTTTGAGCGAAAAAAGCGACCATGTATAGTAAGGCGTTTTGAGCGAAAAAAGCGACCATGTATAGTAAGGCGTTTTGAGCGAAAAAAGCGACCATGTATAGTAAGGCGTTTTGAGCGAAAAAAGCGACCATGTATAGTAAGGCGTTTTGAGCGAAAAAACGACCATGTATAGTAAGGCGTTTTGAGCGAAAAAAGCGACCATGTATAGTAAGGCGTTTTGAGCGAAAAAAGCGACCATGTATAGTAAGGCGTTTTGAGCGAAAAAAGCGACCATGTATAGTAAGGCGTTTTGAGCGAAAAAAGCGACCATGTATAGTAAGGCGTTTTGAGCGAAAAAAGCGACCATGTATAGTAAGGCGTTTTGAGCGAAAAAAGCGACCATGTATAGTAAGGCGTTTTGAGCGAAAAAAGCGACCATGTATAGTAAGGCGTTTTGAGCGAAAAAAGCGACCATGTATAGTAAGGCGTTTTGAGCGAAAAAAGCGACCATGTATAGTAAGGCGTTTTGAGCGAAAAAAGCGACCATGTATAGTAAGGCGTTTTGAGCGAAAAAAGCGACCATGTATAGTAAGGCGTTTTGAGCGAAAAAAGCGACCATGTATAGTAAGGCGTTTTGAGCGAAAAAACGACCATGTATAGTAAGGCGTTTTGAGCGAAAAAAGCGACCATGTATAGTAAGGCGTTTTGAGCGAAAAAAGCGACCATGTATAGTAAGGCGTTTTGAGCGAAAAAAGCGACCATGTATAGTAAGGCGTTTTGAGCGAAAAAAGCGACCATGTATAGTAAGGCGTTTTGAGCGAAAAAAGCGACCATGTATAGTAAGGCGTTTTGAGCGAAAAAAGCGACCATGTATAGTAAGGCGTTTTGAGCGAAAAAAGCGACCATGTATAGTAAGGCGTTTTAGCGAAAAAAGCGACCATGTATAGTAAGGCGTTTTAGCGAAAAAAGCGACCATGTATAGTAAGGCGTTTTAGCGAAAAAAGCGACCATGTATAGTAAGGCGTTTTAGCGAAAAAAGCGACCATGTATAGTAAGGCGTTTTAGCGAAAAAACGACCATGTATAGTAAGGCGTTTTAGCGAAAAAAGCGACCATGTATAGTAAGGCGTTTTAGCGAAAAAAGCGACCATGTATAGTAAGGCGTTTTAGCGAAAAAAGCGACCATGTATAGTAAGGCGTTTTAGCGAAAAAAGCGACCATGTATAGTAAGGCGTTTTAGCGAAAAAAGCGACCATGTATAGTAAGGCGTTTTAGCGAAAAAAGCGACCATGTATAGTAAGGCGTTTTAGCGAAAAAAGCGACCATGTATAGTAAGGCGTTTTAGCGAAAAAAGCGACCATGTATAGTAAGGCGTTTTAGCGAAAAAAGCGACCATGTATAGTAAGGCGTTTTAGCGAAAAAACGACCATGTATAGTAAGGCGTTTTAGCGAAAAAAGCGACCATGTATAGTAAGGCGTTTTAGCGAAAAAAGCGACCATGTATAGTAAGGCGTTTTAGCGAAAAAAGCGACCATGTATAGTAAGGCGTTTTAGCGAAAAAACGACCATGTATAGTAAGGCGTTTTAGCGAAAAAAGCGACCATGTATAGTAAGGCGTTTTAGCGAAAAAAGCGACCATGTATAGTAAGGCGTTTTAGCGAAAAAAGCGACCATGTATAGTAAGGCGTTTTTAGCGAAAAAAGCGACCATGTATAGTAAGGCGTTTTAGCGAAAAAAGCGACCATGTATAGTAAGGCGTTTTAGCGAAAAAAGCGACCATGTATAGTAAGGCGTTTTAGCGAAAAAAGCGACCATGTATAGTAAGGCGTTTTAGCGAAAAAAGCGACCATGTATAGTAAGGCGTTTTAGCGAAAAAAGCGACCATGTATAGTAAGGCGTTTTAGCGAAAAAACGACCATGTATAGTAAGGCGTTTTAGCGAAAAAACGACCATGTATAGTAAGGCGTTTTAGCGAAAAAAGCGACCATGTATAGTAAGGCGTTTTAGCGAAAAAAGCGACCATGTATAGTAAGGCGTTTTAGCGAAAAAACGACCATGTATAGTAAGGCGTTTTAGCGAAAAAAGCGACCATGTATAGTAAGGCGTTTTAGCGAAAAAAGCGACCATGTATAGTAAGGCGTTTTAGCGAAAAAAACGACCATGTATAGTAAGGCGTTTTAGCGAAAAAAGCGACCATGTATAGTAAGGCGTTTTAGCGAAAAAAGCGACCATGTATAGTAAGGCGTTTTAGCGAAAAAAGCGACCATGTATAGTAAGGCGTTTTGAGCGAAAAAAGCGACCATGTATAGTAAGGCGTTTTAGCGAAAAAAGCGACCATGTATAGTAAGGCGTTTTGAGCGAAAAAAGCGACCATGTATAGTAAGGCGTTTTGAGCGAAAAAACGACCATGTATAGTAAGGCGTTTTAGCGAAAAAAGCGACCATGTATAGTAAGGCGTTTTGAGCGAAAAAAGCGACCATGTATAGTAAGGCGTTTTAGCGAAAAAAGCGACCATGTATAGTAAGGCGTTTTAGCGAAAAAAGCGACCATGTATAGTAAGGCGTTTTAGCGAAAAAAGCGACCATGTATAGTAAGGCGTTTTAGCGAAAAAAGCGACCATGTATAGTAAGGCGTTTTGAGCGAAAAAAGCGACCATGTATAGTAAGGCGTTTTGAGCGAAAAAAGCGACCATGTATAGTAAGGCGTTTTGAGCGAAAAAAGCGACCATGTATAGTAAGGCGTTTTGAGCGAAAAAAAAAAACGACCATGTATAGTAAGGCGTTTTGAGCGAAAAAAGCGACCATGTATAGTAAGGCGTTTTGAGCGAAAAAGCGACCATGTATAGTAAGGCGTTTTAGCGAAAAAAGCGACCATGTATAGTAAGGCGTTTTAGCGAAAAAACGACCATGTATAGTAAGGCGTTTTGAGCGAAAAAAGCGACCATGTATAGTAAGGCGTTTTAGCGAAAAAAGCGACCATGTATAGTAAGGCGTTTTAGCGAAAAAACGACCATGTATAGTAAGGCGTTTTAGCGAAAAAACGACCATGTATAGTAAGGCGTTTTAGCGAAAAAACGACCATGTATAGTAAGGCGTTTTGAGCGAAAAAACGACCATGTATAGTAAGGCGTTTTAGCGAAAAAAGCGACCATGTATAGTAAGGCGTTTTAGCGAAAAAAGCGACCATGTATAGTAAGGCGTTTTAGCGAAAAAACGACCATGTATAGTAAGGCGTTTTTAGCGAAAAAACGACCATGTATAGTAAGGCGTTTTAGCGAAAAAACGACCATGTATAGTAAGGCGTTTTAGCGAAAAAACGACCATGTATAGTAAGGCGTTTTAGCGAAAAACGACCATGTATAGTAAGGCGTTTTGAGCGAAAAAAGCGACCATGTATAGTAAGGCGTTTTGAGCGAAAAAACGACCATGTATAGTAAGGCGTTTTAGCGAAAAAACGACCATGTATAGTAAGGCGTTTTTAGCGAAAAAACGACCATGTATAGTAAGGCGTTTTAGCGAAAAAACGACCATGTATAGTAAGGCGTTTTTAGCGAAAAAAGCGACCATGTATAGTAAGGCGTTTTTAGCGAAAAAAGCGACCATGTATAGTAAGGCGTTTTGAGCGAAAAAAGCGACCATGTATAGTAAGGCGTTTTGAGCGAAAAAAGCGACCATGTATAGTAAGGCGTTTTTAGCGAAAAAACGACCATGTATAGTAAGGCGTTTTTAGCGAAAAAACGACCATGTATAGTAAGGCGTTTTAGCGAAAAAACGACCATGTATAGTAAGGCGTTTTAGCGAAAAAAGCGACCATGTATAGTAAGGCGTTTTAGCGAAAAAACGACCATGTATAGTAAGGCGTTTTAGCGAAAAAACGACCATGTATAGTAAGGCGTTTTAGCGAAAAACGACCATGTATAGTAAGGCGTTTTAGCGAAAAAACGACCATGTATAGTAAGGCGTTTTTAGCGAAAAAAGCGACCATGTATAGTAAGGCGTTTTAGCGAAAAACGACCATGTATAGTAAGGCGTTTTGAGCGAAAAAAGCGACCATGTATAGTAAGGCGTTTTGAGCGAAAAAAAACGACCATGTATAGTAAGGCGTTTTGAGCGAAAAAACGACCATGTATAGTAAGGCGTTTTGAGCGAAAAAACGACCATGTATAGTAAGGCGTTTTAGCGAAAAAAGCGACCATGTATAGTAAGGCGTTTTAGCGAAAAAACGACCATGTATAGTAAGGCGTTTTGAGCGAAAAAACGACCATGTATAGTAAGGCGTTTTGAGCGAAAAAAGCGACCATGTATAGTAAGGCGTTTTAGCGAAAAAACGACCATGTATAGTAAGGCGTTTTGAGCGAAAAAAGCGACCATGTATAGTAAGGCGTTTTAGCGAAAAAAAGCGACCATGTATAGTAAGGCGTTTTGAGCGAAAAAAGCGACCATGTATAGTAAGGCGTTTTGAGCGAAAAAACGACCATGTATAGTAAGGCGTTTTGAGCGAAAAAAGCGACCATGTATAGTAAGGCGTTTTAGCGAAAAAACGACCATGTATAGTAAGGCGTTTTGAGCGAAAAAACGACCATGTATAGTAAGGCGTTTTGAGCGAAAAAACGACCATGTATAGTAAGGCGTTTTAGCGAAAAAACGACCATGTATAGTAAGGCGTTTTAGCGAAAAAAACGACCATGTATAGTAAGGCGTTTTGAGCGAAAAAAGCGACCATGTATAGTAAGGCGTTTTAGCGAAAAAAAAAGCGACCATGTATAGTAAGGCGTTTTGAGCGAAAAAACGACCATGTATAGTAAGGCGTTTTAGCGAAAAAACGACCATGTATAGTAAGGCGTTTTGAGCGAAAAAACGACCATGTATAGTAAGGCGTTTTGAGCGAAAAAACGACCATGTATAGTAAGGCGTTTTGAGCGAAAAAAGCGACCATGTATAGTAAGGCGTTTTGAGCGAAAAAACGACCATGTATAGTAAGGCGTTTTGAGCGAAAAAACGACCATGTATAGTAAGGCGTTTTGAGCGAAAAAAGCGACCATGTATAGTAAGGCGTTTTGAGCGAAAAAACGACCATGTATAGTAAGGCGTTTTGAGCGAAAAAACGACCATGTATAGTAAGGCGTTTTGAGCGAAAAAACGACCATGTATAGTAAGGCGTTTTGAGCGAAAAAACGACCATGTATAGTAAGGCGTTTTGAGCGAAAAAAGCGACCATGTATAGTAAGGCGTTTTGAGCGAAAAAACGACCATGTATAGTAAGGCGTTTTGAGCGAAAAAACGACCATGTATAGTAAGGCGTTTTGAGCGAAAAAAGCGACCATGTATAGTAAGGCGTTTTGAGCGAAAAAACGACCATGTATAGTAAGGCGTTTTGAGCGAAAAAAGCGACCATGTATAGTAAGGCGTTTTGAGCGAAAAAAGCGACCATGTATAGTAAGGCGTTTTGAGCGAAAAAAGCGACCATGTATAGTAAGGCGTTTTGAGCGAAAAAAGCGACCATGTATAGTAAGGCGTTTTGAGCGAAAAAAAAAAACGACCATGTATAGTAAGGCGTTTTGAGCGAAAAAACGACCATGTATAGTAAGGCGTTTTGAGCGAAAAAACGACCATGTATAGTAAGGCGTTTTGAGCGAAAAAAGCGACCATGTATAGTAAGGCGTTTTGAGCGAAAAAACGACCATGTATAGTAAGGCGTTTTGAGCGAAAAAAACGACCATGTATAGTAAGGCGTTTTGAGCGAAAAAAGCGACCATGTATAGTAAGGCGTTTTGAGCGAAAAAAACGACCATGTATAGTAAGGCGTTTTGAGCGAAAAAAGCGACCATGTATAGTAAGGCGTTTTGAGCGAAAAAAGCGACCATGTATAGTAAGGCGTTTTGAGCGAAAAAAGCGACCATGTATAGTAAGGCGTTTTGAGCGAAAAAACGACCATGTATAGTAAGGCGTTTTGAGCGAAAAAACGACCATGTATAGTAAGGCGTTTTGAGCGAAAAAAAAAAAGCGACCATGTATAGTAAGGCGTTTTGAGCGAAAAAAGCGACCATGTATAGTAAGGCGTTTTGAGCGAAAAAACGACCATGTATAGTAAGGCGTTTTGAGCGAAAAAACGACCATGTATAGTAAGGCGTTTTGAGCGAAAAAACGACCATGTATAGTAAGGCGTTTTGAGCGAAAAAACGACCATGTATAGTAAGGCGTTTTGAGCGAAAAAAGCGACCATGTATAGTAAGGCGTTTTAGCGAAAAAAGCGACCATGTATAGTAAGGCGTTTTGAGCGAAAAAAGCGACCATGTATAGTAAGGCGTTTTGAGCGAAAAAACGACCATGTATAGTAAGGCGTTTTAGCGAAAAAACGACCATGTATAGTAAGGCGTTTTTAGCGAAAAAACGACCATGTATAGTAAGGCGTTTTAGCGAAAAAACGACCATGTATAGTAAGGCGTTTTTAGCGAAAAAAGCGACCATGTATAGTAAGGCGTTTTAGCGAAAAAAGCGACCATGTATAGTAAGGCGTTTTAGCGAAAAAACGACCATGTATAGTAAGGCGTTTTTAGCGAAAAAACGACCATGTATAGTAAGGCGTTTTGAGCGAAAAAACGACCATGTATAGTAAGGCGTTTTGAGCGAAAAAACGACCATGTATAGTAAGGCGTTTTGAGCGAAAAAAGCGACCATGTATAGTAAGGCGTTTTGAGCGAAAAAACGACCATGTATAGTAAGGCGTTTTGAGCGAAAAAACGACCATGTATAGTAAGGCGTTTTGAGCGAAAAAACGACCATGTATAGTAAGGCGTTTTTAGCGAAAAAACGACCATGTATAGTAAGGCGTTTTAGCGAAAAAACGACCATGTATAGTAAGGCGTTTTGAGCGAAAAAACGACCATGTATAGTAAGGCGTTTTAGCGAAAAAAGCGACCATGTATAGTAAGGCGTTTTGAGCGAAAAAAGCGACCATGTATAGTAAGGCGTTTTGAGCGAAAAAAGCGACCATGTATAGTAAGGCGTTTTAGCGAAAAAACGACCATGTATAGTAAGGCGTTTTGAGCGAAAAAACGACCATGTATAGTAAGGCGTTTTGAGCGAAAAAGCGACCATGTATAGTAAGGCGTTTTAGCGAAAAAACGACCATGTATAGTAAGGCGTTTTGAGCGAAAAAAAACGACCATGTATAGTAAGGCGTTTTGAGCGAAAAAAAGCGACCATGTATAGTAAGGCGTTTTGAGCGAAAAAACGACCATGTATAGTAAGGCGTTTTGAGCGAAAAAACGACCATGTATAGTAAGGCGTTTTGAGCGAAAAAAGCGACCATGTATAGTAAGGCGTTTTAGCGAAAAAACGACCATGTATAGTAAGGCGTTTTAGCGAAAAAACGACCATGTATAGTAAGGCGTTTTGAGCGAAAAAATCGACCATGTATAGTAAGGCGTTTTGAGCGAAAAAAGCGACCATGTATAGTAAGGCGTTTTGAGCGAAAAAACGACCATGTATAGTAAGGCGTTTTGAGCGAAAAAACGACCATGTATAGTAAGGCGTTTTGAGCGAAAAAAAGGCGTTTTGAGCGACCATGTATAGTAAGGCGTTTTGAGCGAAAAAACGACCATGTATAGTAAGGCGTTTTAGCGAAAAAACGACCATGTATAGTAAGGCGTTTTGCAGCGAAAAAAAGCGACCATGTATAGTAAGGCGTTTTTAGCGAAAAAAGCGACCATGTATAGTAAGGCGTTTTGTGTGCGGAGCTGAAAAAATCACGTGAGGTATTGACCATGTATAGTAAGGCGTTTTGAGCGGAAAAAAATCGACCATGTATAGTAAGGCGTTTTGAGCGAAGCTCAAAGCGACCATGTATAGTAAGGCGTTTTTGAGCGAAAAAGTAAAAGACCATGTATAGTAAGGCGTTTTTAAAATTATTTGATTTAATTCATTATTTTGTGTTAAAAAAATAAAGATATTTGAGAAAAATCGACCATGTATAGTAAGGCGTTTTTGCCAAAAAAGATGCATGTATAGTAAGGCGTTTTGCCTCCAAAAAGCGACCATGTATAGACCCCTGATGTATAGTAAGCGTTTTGAGCGAAAAAACGACCATGTATAGTAAGGCGTTTTTAGCGAAAAAAACGACCATGTATAGTAAGGCGTTTTGAGCGTGAAAAAACGACCATGTATAGTAAGGCGTTTTTAGCCCAAAAAAAGACCATGTATAGTAAGGCGTTTTTAGGCGAAAAAAACGACCATGTATAGTAAGGCGTTTTGAGCGAAAAAAAAAAACCATGTATAGTAAGGCGTTTTCAGCGAAAAAAGCGACCATGTATAGTAAGGCGTTTTGAGCGAAAAAACGACCATGTATAGTAAGGCGTTTTCGTTTTTCGAAAAAACGACCATGTATAGTAAGGCGTTTTTGCTCAAAAACGACTTATGTATAGTAAGGCGTTTTATCGCTAAAAACGACCATGTATATACAAGGCGTTTTTAGCGAAAAAACCTTTATGTATAGTAAGGCGTTTTTTCGAAAAAACGCCATGTATAGTAAGGCGTTTTGAGCGAAAAAACCGACCATGTATAGTAAGGCGTTTTGAGCGAAAAAAGCGACCATGTATAGTAAGGCGTTTTGAGCTAAAAACGACCATGTACTAGTAAGGCGTTTTTCAGCGAAAAACGACCATGTATAGTAAGGCGTTTTCAGCGAAAAAACGACCATGTATAGTAAGGCGTTTTTGGGGCTAAAACGACCATGTATAGTAAGGCGTTTTTTTTCGAAAAAACGCCATGTATAGTAAGGCGTTTTAGCCCAAAAACGACCATGTATAGTAAGGGTCGTTTTTTCGAAAAAAACGACCATGTATAGTAAGGTCGTTTTTCGCGAAAAACGACCATGTATAGTAAGGCGTTTTAGCGAAAAAACGACCATGTATAGTAAGGCGTTTTAGCTAAAAAAAGCGACCATGTATAGTAAGGTCGTTTTTAGCGAAAAAACGACCATGTATAGTAAGGCGTTTTTCAGCGAAAAAAGCGACCATGTATAGTAAGGCGTTTTGAGCTAAAAACGACCATGTATAGTAAGGCGTTTTGAGCGAAAAAAGCGACCATGTATAGTAAGGCGTTTTTTCAGCTAAAACCCTTACTATACATGGTCGTGTTTTGGGGCTAAAAGCGCTTTACTATACATGGTTGTTTTTTCGATAAAAACGCTTTACTATACATGGTCGTTTTTTTTCGATAAAAACGCCTTACTATACATGGTCGTTTTTTTCGGCTCAAAACGCCTTACTATACATGGTCGTTTTTTTCAGCTAAAAAAGCTTTACTATACATGGTCGTTTTTTTCAGCTAAAAAAGCTTTACTATAAATGGTCGTTTTTTTCGGCTAAATAATAAAAAATTTACGTCCGCGGTGGCAGGTTATGCTATTTTCAGCGCGCGTTAAGTTCTTGTCGGCTTTGCCCAGTTGCAGTCAAAACATGTTCTGCGCTCAGCTGGCGTAAAACTGGGCGTAATCCAAGTCGACCCCTCCCCTTTTCCCCCCAATGATTTTTGATGTGAAAATAGAGGTTTTGTGAAAATCCTATTTTTCACAACAGAATCCGCGGAAGTTTCACAGCCCTGTCGGCCTGACGCTTTCATATCTGCCACGTGTGTGCGTCCGCTGTGCTTCCAGAGTGAAGGAGTTCGGGATCAGCCCCTCAGATATCCCCTTTTCCCAGAGCGCTCGCTCGGACCTTTCTCCGACTTACGAGTATGACATCACTACCAGCCGTCTTGTGCTCACTGCTCACCATGGCTTCCTCTCCGTGTCCTGTGCCGCCTCATACTGTCCTGCCCCATCTGACTGCCGCCGCCACACGTGACTCGCTGCTTACTAGTCGTCTCATCGCTGCTTACTAGTCGTCTCATCTCGCTGCTTTCTGTTCCGTCTCGCTACTGCCTTCCGTCTCATCACCTCTCACTCCTACCGGGTCCTGTCCTGTGCCATCACACGGCTGCATGCTGTCCTGATCTCACTGATCTCATCACTTCTACTCTTCTGGTTCCTTCACGTCCCGTCCAATTGCATTCCACATCCGTTCTTCTTGTCTATTAAATATCCATTCCTGCATTTGGTGCGGTCAGGGTGAAGGAGCTGTCGGTGGAGCCAGCGGCCGTCACGGACCCTCTTGCGGGCGGACACGTCAACCAGCTCGATGTCCTGGAGGCCCAGTGGGGCGTGGGCAGCTCCCCGCAAAGAGATGACCTCAAGTTGCTCTGCGAACAGAACGTGAGCGTAGCATCGCAAAAGGCTGGCTAGGGGCCGGGGGTGCTCCCCGTTTCACCGCGAGCGTGTTCATCTGCAGGAGGAGGAGGTCTCCCCGCAGCTCTTCACCTTCCACGAGGCGGTGTCGCAGCTAGTGGAGATGGAGGAGCAGGTTCTTGAGGATCACAGGGCCGTCTTCCAGGTAAGGGCTCACATAACAGCTCACTCGCGCTCTCTATATATATACACATACTAGATACACACACACACACACACAATATTAAGACACTATGTTGCGACTCCAGGAGTCCATCCGCTGCCTGGAGGACGAGAAGGTGCTGCTGGAGATGACGGAGGAGGTGGACTATGACGTAGAGTCGTACGCCACCCAGCTGGAACAAATCCTGGAGCAGAAGATCGACATCCTCACAGAGCTGAGAGGTAAAAAGCCAGCCTGAGAGACGGCGTCTCCATCTTGGCAACCTCTCGGGTTCTTCTTCTTCTTTCAGATAAAGTCAAGTCCTTCCGCTGTGCACTGCAGGAAGAGGAACAAGCTAGCCAACAAATCACCCCCAAGAGGCCTCGTGCACTTTAGACAAAACACACACACACACACGCACGCACACACACAGACACACACACACACACTTCTGTTGTATATCAAAAATATCACGAACCCAAAAAGACAAAAAGCCGCTGTGTTGACATTGATACTGTCCTTCATCGAGATGAGCTCAAAGCTTGCACTGCATCAAATGGCCTGTTGGGGTCGCCGTAATCAAATTTTCACACGACGAATTTCATATCCTGTAGCAACAATACTGATAATTAAACAAAAAGCTTCTTACTGTGGATGAACTTGCGATTTCATTATTCTGTACTTTTTGAGGTGCCTCCTGTCTGATTGTGGCTAACTTACAGCATATTGGCAATTGTTGAATCTGCGTTCTGGTGCCTTGAAGTCACTTCGTTGTTTGTTTGGTTTGAATGATATACAGTATATACAAACTACCTTCAAAACAACTATAGCAAAATTAATTGTTAACAAATACAATGCTAATGACTAGTTTTATTATTTTGAAAAACTACTTCACAGAGGTCATACACACATTTTATTTTTTGACAAATGACCTGGCCCATCTGTATGAGTTAAAAATCCAAATGTGGCCATCAAGCTCAAAAGGTTTTCCCACCTCTGATTTATTCGCGTGTGTCTCCAACGACTTTGCCAATGGGATGCTACATATTTCAAAGATATATATATATATATTTTATTTATTCCCCCCACCCCCCACCTGAAATGCATGGACAGCGTCGTGCAATGCTAATTTCTCTCATCGGCAAACAAATCTGGAGCAAGTAACTCAGTCGTACATCATCATACATCTTTACAGTATGCACACCACGTGACACAGTCAAGTTCTTTTGACCACCACGACGCCTCCTTTCGTTTGCAGCATGTCATTTCTTCCAAGTGGAGTAACACCGTACAATAGTGCCCCCTTCCTTGTAAAATAACAATACATATGTACTGTCCACTATTTGGCACATTTACAGAATCATCTCCATCCCCTGAAATGATTGAAATTGATACATAAGACATGCACTACAGAGTTAAAAGTAAATTTTCTCAAGTGAGGTTACGCAGTTGATTAACTACAGTGTGAAAGTATCATTTGGCTTTTGCGCTGGAGTGTTAGCGATAGCGTCCTTTTTTTTCCCTTGTAAGGCCTTTTAATAAAGTAGATTTTGTGACAAGCTAGCACCGGGTCCACCTGTAATATCAGGTTCCTCGTTGGAACCGAGCCGAGGCATTAACATGGCCACGGGAGCGCAAACTCAATTTGACGAACAAACCCGAGAAAACGGCATTAGTTAGCTTGCGGACAAGAAGCCGCGTGGCTGTACGATGCTGTGAACCAAAACGGCAGAACCAAGCCACATATGTAAACGCAGTGTGAAACCGTGCAACATTCGGAGTGCTGACTAAATCCAGCCTTCTTGTGCCCTTTACACGAGATGTTGCTTCTATGCTTGTGCAAAAAAAAAAAAGCGGGGTCTTTCGTCGTAGGCGGGCCCTCTGAACCTTTTAATCATTGGGGTGAATGGGTCCTATCATCCGCCCTTGATCTCCTCTCTCTCACTGACTACCAGTGTTATGTCAGCCCATTTATCTTTCAAAGTAAAAAAAAAAACAAAAAAACAACATCTCACCTTTCGTGGAGACAATAGTGTTGCAGTGGGGACACTTGGACAGCTAATGCCATCGTAGCACCACATATTTGTTCCACTCAGTCTGCCTGGATGCTCGATTCCTTCACCATCCTAATTTTTGCCCACGCAACCGGTAAAGCTCCTTTATGGCAAAAACATTCAGTACGCTGCCCCCTGTTGGCGAGAAGTGTAATAAAATGAAATAAAAAAGATCACGGTGCCAGCTTGTCACGAAAATCCACGTGGAGAGTTTGGAAACTGACACTCGTTAAACATTCAAGCGGTAAATATCTTGGAAAAGGAGCAAAAAAGTAGAAACTCCCAGCAGCAGCGGTACCGTACATAGGAGGGACACAGTGCCACCAGCAGGTCGATGAGAGGTATTGCAAAGCTAAGCACTAAAGGGATTGGTGCGGTGAACTTGACCTGTTGAAAACGGCCTTGTTGGCCACATGGACGGAAACTGGAGGGCTCGTAGAAATCAACAAACGGCGTGTTACACTGGTGGCAGTGGTGCGTGTCGTGGGACGGCGGCAACACGTCTGGAAAGCGGTTTGAGCATTTCAGAGTCTCATGTTTTTTTTTTTTGGTGACCTCTCGTGCTCCTTTTGGCCTACTCATACTAACCGATGAAACCAATCCAATCGCCTAATTTTCAGCCCCCCCCCCACTCCAATTTGTGAAAGTTTAAATGCTACCAAGGGACAAAATAGAGCAGAGGAGCAATGGAGCTCCAATTGAATGTCAAAGAAATGAATAAATGCTCAAACCGCTTTCCAAAAGAAACAAAGAGCGCGTTGCCGCGGCAACGTGCGTCCAACAAATGAACCTGAGCTGTTACGTCGAATGGGAGGTCTGCATTTGTGCAGTAGAAAATGTGTAGATGCGGTACGGATGCGTCGTGAATGAGGTTAGCTTAAGGCTCGTTACATCAATGGATGGAAAGCTCCCTTGTCGTCTCCTCTAGAAAAGTGTTAGTGGAAAAGAGTCACGCTACACAGTCGCCTCGAGTCCGCCCCCTGTCGGGGATCACGGGGGCTCCGTCCAACAGCTCATTTGGGGCCGCACGAGCCGGCGCTTCCACCGCGTGCCCAGCATCCGGCCGCCACGCTCATGCTGCGCTGCGCCGCGCCCGCCGCCGCCGTCACGTTGCGCTCCGTCTCGCACTGGCTCTGCGTTCGCTCCGTCCGGCCCGGCGGCTTGGGCGAGCCGGATGGCGGCCCGCCGGGCTGCTGCGAGGAAATAGTGCGGAAGATGTGGTTGCGCTTGCGCAGGAAGTCTCCCGAGGCGGCGCCCAGGCCAAAGCTGCCCTTCCGCAGGACCATGCGGGCGCTGGCCGGCTTGGCGGGACGGGAACGCTGGTTGTACTCCAGCTGGGACAGGTGCGAGGCGTAGCCGTCTGGAATGAACTGCCACAGATGCGCATTGCGGTCACTAAGGAGCAGCCCTCTTCCCGGCAGTGTTTCCACCCCCCAAGGAAAACAGGACCGAGACGGATAAATGCTTTGCTTTTTTTTTGTGCTCGTCGTACCTGACACTGGTGCTGCATCTTCTTTGTGGGTCTTCCCACGATGTAGATATGCGACGGCGGCAGGCCGACGTTGGCGTACACCGAAATGTCCTTGCTGGAGCCGTAGGCGGCGAAGATCCGCATTTGGGCCTGAGCACATGAAGAGAAAGAGAGAGTGAGGGCTGAACCTCACCTGGGGGGGGATTTCGTGGCCCACCTCGCCGACGAGGCACTTGAGGAAGTTGGCCTTGTGGCGCAGTGGGTCGTGAACCAGCCCGTCACAGAAAGAGACCACGCCGTGCGGGAAGTTGTGCTGCGACAGCCACGCCACCACGCGCTGCTTCTGCATGTCGGGACGCCCCGTCACGTAAACGATCAGGTAGCCCAGGTCCTGCCAGTACCTGAGACACAGCCGCGCACATATGTTCCCCAAAAGGTTCATTTATCTTTTGATTGCCTCGCAAAACTAGAAAAAAATTTGAAATTATTCCTGCAGAATCTGTTGTGGAAGAGGATAAAACGAGTGGATGTCGTAAAAAAGGCAAGAGAAAATCACAAGATGAACTTTTATATTGAATGGACAAGGCCCTAGGATGGAGCCGAGTGGCACTCCCAAATGCATCGCAGTGTCAGTAGGTGTGTCGTGACTTTCCCCTCGCGGGATCATAATCATCACACGCGACTAAAATGAAGATGAGACGAAAAGGACAACAGTTGTTACCTGACCACATCCACGGCACCCGCTCGCACTTTGGGGTCACTGCCCATGATGGACACGCTGGCGGCGAAGGAGCCGTCGATGCTGAACACCACAAACTCTGTCCCGCGCGGCACCACGGTGAGGTAGCTGTCGGCAAACGTGTGGTCGCCCCTTGTGGCGGGAAAAATGTGAAGGCGGCGGACTTGACGCCGGCGATTCCCGACGCGGCCGCCCGCCGTTCCGCATACCTGACCACCATCTTGGCGGGATACACCCCAACGCCCAGCCGCTTGTTGTCGGGGAGCGCGTAGGAGACGCGGCCGCCGCTGTTGGTGAGCTGCGTGTCGAAGTAGACCCACTCGCCCGAGGGGGGCTGCGTCATGATGTGGATGTCGATCTGCGGCAACACAAAAGTGTGGCCGTGTCCGGCTCACGTGGGCCGCTCGCTCGGGAATCTTTTTGTCTCGGACTGAGCTGACCTTCTCTCCCGTGAGCGTCACCATGTCCAGCGGGCCGTACATGAAGCGAGCGGTCAGCGTCTGGGCGCCGTCCTCCGTGAACACGGCGTCACTCGCGCGGTGGTTGGCCGTCACGTTCTGACGAGATGGGGAGAACAAAAAACAAAAACATGGCGATGGATAGGCTGTCCCCAGGTCGGCAGTTTAACCCAACGTTCCTCTTTTGACCACAAGACAAAGAAAGCACTGACCCGAATCTTCACATGAGTGCGTTTGCGCAACCACTTCTCCCTGGGCTTGGACGGCGTGAACTCCGACACCTCCTTCCCGTTCAGCTCCAGAATTCCGGAGTTCTCGTGCCTCATCACCTGTGGAAGCAAAGCGGCCTTTTACGGAGGTAAAATGTTGTTCATCCGTTTGGAAGTGAGGGGACGGAAATCTCGGAAAACTTCCGAAATGGCAACGGAAGCAAAAAGCAAAGTGAAGACTCGGCCGACCTGTCGGAGCAGGAAGGACACCACGTCCGTGGACTCCCAGTAGGAGGCGTGGAAGAGATGCGGCAGGGCCACGGTGGGGAACGCCGTCAGGGCGTCGGGGCAGTAGAGGGCGTAGTCCATCCGCTTGCTGCCCCACCAGCGCGACGCAACTGCGCAATTGCAACGAGACGGCGTTGAAAGCATGCCGGCGCGCATTGGAGGCCCGTTCCAGCCGCGACTTTGTTCGCGGCGGCGGATTGTGAGGCGGGTCGTGGCGGCAAAGGGGCCTTTTGGGGTCCTGCCTCAGAGAGGCCCGCTAGAGATGGAAAGCCAACTAGAGGTTGGAGCCGCGGGCCGTGGTCGAGTCCGGCACCAAAGGACGGCGGTGGGGCGGGGGGAGAGCTGCCCTACGGAGGGAGACTAGCCTATGGAGGGAGCGGCCAGAAGGGGGGCGAGGAGTGTCCTCACACTCAACATCCTGGGGTACCTTGCTCCAAGTTCTTCGGTGCCCCGGTCCAGCCGAGATCCGGCGGGTCGGCGGTGCCGTCCGAGCCGCCGTCCGACTCGGCGGCTCTAGGGAACACCTGCCGGCTTTTCCCGCACGAGCGCAACGACGCCGTCCGGGAGGCGAGTTTACGGTAGGTAAGCTGGGACAGCAGACTGGGCCGTTTTCTCACCCGGCCGGCTGAGGGGACGTTTTTTGAGGCGTGACACAAGCGACACGGCGGCGGCAGCGGCGGCGGCGAGAGGCCCACTCACTGTTGGCGACGTTGGAGGCGGCGTAGGAGTCGGCCAGGCCCGACACCTGGCTCGCCAGGCTGGCCTCGCTCGCTCGGCGGTGGCAGCGGATGTGAGGGAGCCCGGGGGAGGCAGGCGGGGGCGGGGCTGGGGGCGCGTGGGCGTGGCCGTCCGCTGCTTTGGAAACAAAGCAGGCTGAAGCGAGTTTGGCGCCGAGCCTCCCCGCGGGGGGGCCGGCGACGGCGACTCACCGGAGGAGGGCCAGTTGAGGACGGGCACGGGGATGCAGGTCTCGTTCAGGGCCGTCTCGTGACTGCGGTGGAGCGCCGGCTCCATCAGGAGCTGAGGGTTGCTCTGCACCGTCTCCGCTGCGGGCGCAAAGCGGACGTTCAAAAGGGAACTCGGGGCAACAAATGCAGTCAAATGGCGATGGATGCGCGCGCCCACCCAGGAGGGCCGAGTGTCCGTCCCCCAGAGGAAATCGCTGATATCGGGGGACGCAGAAGGGGGGCAGCAGGTGGAAGCGTTTGTCCAGCAGAGGCTCCAGGCGGGAGGCCGACGGGTCTGCCGGGTGGAACAGGTTGTACACCTGCTGGCAGGCCGGACGCAGAGCCGTCACTGAGGACGAAACGGGGGGCGGGGCGGGGGGGGATTGCAGTCACGCGCCAGGACTTGCCGGCTTCCCGTTGACCCAAATTGAACGCGCGGCTGTGCAACGTGAGCGCGTCCTCACCGTCCAACGAGGGCACCACCGTCTTCCGCAGGGCGAGCACCAGGCCCAGAGGAGATCCGAAGAGGAAGAAGTCCGACACCTCAAAGTCAAACTTGCCCAGGGAGCCCCCCTCCAGCATGGTGCTGCCGCTGGAGCGGCGAGAGCACGACTCGGCGCGGATCACGCTGGAGTGCAGGCTGCTCCCAGAAAAACAACGCCGCCCATCAACACCGAGGAAACGGGCGCCGGGCGCCGCCGCCGCCACCGCCACCGCCTGACCTGGACAGGAAGGCCTGATGATGCTTGATGGTGTCGATCTCGTAGGTGGAGGAGTCGCTGCGTTTGCGCGGCAGCTGCTTCTTGAGTTCGTCGGGCCCCGAGCATCGAGGGATGTCGATGTTGCTCCGGCTCAGGTGTCGACTGGCCTCCAGGGACGGCGACGACGGCGAGGCGCTGTTGATGATGATGCCGGGGGAAAGCAGCTCCGTGTCCTGCGCCGGTCGCATGCGCGCCCTTAGCATCGGCGCGACGCGTCAATGGC
This sequence comes from Hippocampus mohnikei, assembly GCA_026261675.1. NCBI lineage: Eukaryota > Metazoa > Chordata > Actinopteri > Syngnathiformes > Syngnathidae > Hippocampus > Hippocampus mohnikei. The sequence continues at coordinate 1,236,973 of JAKGUB010000807.1, read as the reverse complement.
TGCGGCGGCGGCGTTACCTGCACGCTGATGGCGCTGCCCCGCCTGCTGCTGTTCGGACTTTCCAGCACCAGGACAGAACTACTGCACAGCGCATCGAAGCCGAGGATGCTTCCCACGCAGTCTCCGATCACACACACCTGCAAAAAGACGGGGCGGGCGGCACGCTTGCAGTTAAAAAAAAAAAATCAAAAACAAAACAAAACACTTTTTTTCTGAAGAAATTTGCAACTTTGCTTTCTCAGGAAAATCAAATCACTGAACAATTTTTTTTTTTAAATCACATTTTTCCTCTGAAAAAATGTCCAACATTCTAACAAAATTGCACCGCCCCACTAAAAAAAAAAAAAAACTTTTTTTTCCTTCACATTTTTTCTCAGAAAAAAAATGCACTATTTTTTTTGCCATTTTTTAAATATCACACTTAATCCATACTTATTATAAAACACTTCACCATTTTGTTCTCTGCAACAAATTCCAACGAAAAATATTTGGACTACTTTTGGTCTGAAAAAAAAACACATTTTTCACCTTGAAAAAAAAAATCCTCTTTTTTTTGTGACGTTAAGGAGTCTCTCACACACACACACACACACACACACACACACACACACACACACACACACACACAAGTGGACGAGCCCTAGCGTGCCGAGCGGCGCGGACCTGTCCGTTGAAGGACGCCCCTTCCGGCGACCTGACGAAGTCGGCGTAGACCTGATTGGCTCGCAGGATGACGGCGGCCACGGCATCCTGGTACTGCGGCGCCGACGTGGCGAGCAGAGGCAGCGCGGCCAGCGGGATGTGATCCTGACTGCTGGACAGGCAGCCCTCGTCGTAGCTGTACGGGCTCAGGCTGCGGAGGGAAGACACGCCGCAAATTTCAAATCCATGCAGAGTGCGACTGCAAACGTCACAATTGCAAAAAAACTCACTTGGACACCAGCGAGAAGGCTTCCACGCAGACGGCGGGACACGGCACGGTGCGGATGGCGACGCGGCCCAGCGCCGTCGGGTAGTGAACACTCATCACCGTCTCAAAGGCGCCGCTCAGCGTGTTGACGTCAGCTTGCTTGCTGTTCTGCTCGCCTGCGAGCGGACACCAAAGCCAAGCGCTAAATGCTAACACTTGGTGGGGAACGTTGCCATTGACGGGCTGACAAATAACGTTGCCGTTACGGGCTGACAACGCCTGCAGCGACGGGGGAATCGAACGCAAACGGTGGAGCAACACCGACAAACAAGATGACGATACGCTCGGGCGTCTGTGCTTTATCCTCTGCGAAGAGCTGCTAACATGAGGAGCTTCTTCCATAGGTGTGTCTTATACTGCCGCCTGGTGGCCGATGCGCGCACACACTAAAAGGAGCGGCACAGTGTCCGTTGAATCGTGATCCGATTGTCCTACCTGAGCCCGTGTCCAGAATATTTCCTCCATGCAGGACAAGAATCAGGACATGGATTTTGGACGGCTGAAGGCAGCGCTGAGGCGCCTGCGGGAGGAGGCGCCAACAAATATGCTCCCGTTACAGAGCGTTGCATGAGGTGAGAAGAAAGCGTGGAAGGCATCCAAACCTCGGCGCGCGTCTCCTCGTGCGTCGCGCTGCCAAATTGGCCCGCCGCTTCGGGATAGAGTGACTCTGCGACACAAAGCCTGCGCGTCACTGGCGATGGAGAGCCGCCACGCCGCGGGTGAGGCCGAGACGGCCGCCGCCTCACCTTGAACCTCGTCCGCTTCCATGCCGTCCATTTTGTCCATCAGGTCGTTGGAGCTCCACTTGGTGATCTCCTTGGGGAAGGCCTCCTCGCCGTCAGAGAAGCTGTCTGAAGGACACGCCCACCGCAGCGGCCTAAGTCACTTTGTCCTCGTTCATCTTCGGGTGCGTGGACACGCGACGATTTGCTGCGTGTCAGCGGAGGCTTTACCATGCGCGTCAAAGAATTCGTCGTCCGTGCTATCGTCGGATTCCCGCGCGATGCTCTGCATCCTCCACTCGCTCAGGCTGTGGTGAGAAGGACTCCCTGCGGGGAGACGCCAAACCGGCTCGGCGTTACGCGTCGACCGCACGATGCTAACGTGTTCAACTTGCGCATTCAAGGGCGCAGAATGATGACATCACAGAGGACCGGACTTGTCGCGATGATGTCACATGCCGTCCCCAGACCGACAATCCGTTCTACGTCTAGAACGTTTCATCTGGAGAGCGGGCGGCGCGCAAACTTTTGCAGCCAACCACAGCGTCAATTTTGAATCCTTCGCAAATGTTTTGTCTGCTGCGAGGCAAGCGAGTCTCACCGGTATTTTCTGTCATATAAGCCGTCGCTGGTGTTATCTCGCTAGCCAAACGCCACCGTGACCTCACGACCTTCTTATCTGCGTCTCCGGCGAGCTTGAGGAAATTTCCGCTCAACTGGGCTGAATCGCCGAATGAGCTTTGTCGTGGGCGCAACAAATTCAGGCCCGGCGAGGCGGCCGCCCAAACAGAAAGTCCACAACATAAGCGAACCGATCAAACTTGGTCCGCGTCGCTTCAAGGGACGGACGGCCAAACGTACCGCCTCTCTTGGATGACCTGTTGGAGGATCTGGACGAGGTGGACCACTGCTTGGTGAGCTCGCCCCGGGTGTCCGGCACTCCGGCCGCTTTGTCCTCTGCCTCGTTGGCGGTGGCGGCGGCCCCCGGCTCCCGGTCCTGTTCCCGAGGGGCCGGGCGTCCGTTGGTCTCGGGGCCGCCCTCCTCGCTGAGGCTGTACTGGGCCATCTTCTTGGCCAGGGCCAGCTGCGTCTCCAGCTCCAGCTGCCGGATGTCCTCCATGGTGAGGCCGTACCACTCGTCCTGCCAGCACCAGGCCTGGCGGTGGGCTCGCACCATCACTTTGCGCAGACCTGCCAGGGCGCCGGCGACAACTCCAATTACCTTCAGTTTTTGCCAATTACCTTCAGTTTCTGTGGGACGGTCGCACCCACCCACGTCGTGGATGAAGCGCTCGATCTTGGACTGCATGCCCCAGTAGCGGAACTCCACTTTGCACAGCTTGTAGGCGCACATGACCGAGCGGTCGCCCGGACTTCGGTTGATCTCCTGGATCCAGTCTTCGGAGAGCGGGCCTCGCCCGGTCTTGAGCGAGCGGTACAGTCGCGGGTCTTCTTCTGCCAGGTACTCGTGGGGAGCGATGTAGTCCTTGACGATGTCGATGGGATCTGCGGGGGGAACCGGCAGCCGTCGACTTTATGCGGGACGAACGGCAGCAGGCGCAACTTACCCACTGTCCTTTGTCTCTTCTCAGCCGAAGACAGACCGAAGACATCCGATTGGTCGCCGGTGTCGGGCATGTAGTACGTCTCGATGTCAATGGAGAACTTCTCCACGAAGGGACACGTGTACCTGCGATCATTCTGGTCAGAAACGTTTCTTTCGGAGGCGGGACGGACATGGTGGCGGACGCGGGCGAGGCCGAGGACGCGCCGCCTCACCTGGTGCGCGTGTATGGGTAGGCGTTCCACGACTCCTCCTCCACGCGCAGGGCGGCCTGAGGCAGGATGGAGCAAAACCAGGACGGGATGTGCTTGCCGATGTGGTACACCTTGCGGGTGTACTGGCCCGAGCCCCCGGGCCCGTCCCGGTACGGTTTGTTCTCCAGGATTTCCACGCCGCTGCCCTCGCCGCAGCTCTCCTCGCGGCTCTTTTTCTGACGGGCCGCATCGCCGTCAGCACAGATGCACAAAAACGTCAAGAGAGATTGGAAATTGTTGCTCCGCTGACTTTGACTTTTAGAAGACACATTTTTTTTTTGGGGGGGGGGGGGGGGTTGATGATGTCGTGGCGTCCGGATACCAGCCAGAATGCACCCTGGACGGCATCCTCAAGTTGTTGACGACACCGGACAGGAAGCAGAATGGTCCCCCCCCCCACCCCACCCCGAAGGCGGGCAGCAGGTGGCGGCTGCGTTCCGATCCGCTAAAGCCTGAGCTTGTTTTTTTTTTTTGTGTGTGTGTTTTTTTAAAGCCAAGTCTGAGATGACAGCGGACTGGCCGGCCCGTTGTCATGGCAACCTGGACTCGGCTGATGAATGATGGCGCGCTGATGTCATCCGTTACCGGGGCGACCGGCACACGGTTGTGACGCTGAGCCGGAAAAGGGGCTGGGGCGGGGCGGGGGTGGATGGCGAACAGCGGTGTGAGGGGCGGGGGGTGGGGGGCGGGGGCGGGGGCGTGGTGCTTATTTGATTCCGCACCGAGGCACTAATTACTCACGCATGGACTGCTGGAAACACGTTGCCTGCACTGAACTTCCATCGAAACATCCGAAGCTTCCACATGACGACGAGATGGGACACGAGAGTCGACGCGAGGCACATTTGACGCAATGTCACGTATGCACGGCACCGCGCGTGGGGTGGGCGCAACATCCAAGAAATCGTGGAGGACGGGACATGATATTAAGGGGCTGCATCGGGGGGGTCGGACGCTTTGGACCGTCGCTAGACAAAAGTACATTTTGCGTCGGTGGACCGCCTCTTTCGAGGCTCACCCAACTTGGCAAATGAGGGAGCGGACGCTCCAAAAAAAGGGCTAGTTTCTTTTTAGTCATCAACAATAGAACGTGAGTTTTGGTTTTTGCCCCGCGCGGACGTGCACAGACATGACGTCAACGCGTTCTCGGCCAAGCGGCGGACTGACCTGTATCATGTAGAGCTGAGCGATGCGGTATTCGTCCACGCTCATGGGCATGGGGATGCGGTACTCCTTGATCAGCATGGCGGCGGCACCCGGACCACGGTCAGCGCATCAGGAAAAACGGGAGCAGAGTCATCGCAGGCGCCTGCCAAGAGGAAAGGCCGCTTAGTCCTCGCCGCGCCGCCCTCCTGCCGATCTATTACAAGGTAATCCTCCGAGCCCAAATCCCCCGGCAACCTAAATCCTCAAGCGGCTCGGCCCCCGCCGACGTCCGGCCGAGAGCGACGACCGAAGACACGGCCGCACCGGCCGATCGACACGGTGCGGGGTGGGGGTGGTTACATATGAGCAAGCGTGATCACTTTGTGGGGGAACTCCCCAGACAAACGCACGACAATGACACACACAAGGAAGAAGGAAATGAGGGTGGCAGGAAAAGGAAGGATGAAATCAAGCGACTTTTGCGTGGACGCCGGTCGCGCTTTTTCAGCGCCATCAAATTGCATCACAAAGTGCTTTTTGCAAAGGTCGCATTCATTGAAATGTCTTTTTCTGTTTGACTTTTGGGACGAGCCCGAAGGGAAGGCGCCCCCCCCTCAGGGGAGCCGCCATGTTTCTTTTCCCACGGATGGAGAGAAGTTTGGGAAATCCAAAGGGGGGGGGGCGGCCTCCACACAGAAGGCAAAGTGAGCGGCTGGGGCCGAGCAAGCGTGTTCTAGTTTGCCGTTTTTTCATGACAGTTTGTTTTTTGTTTTCGAGCGGGTTGCATGCTTCCGTTGGCAGTGCACGGGGTCAGCGGTGTTCACACCCACAACGGTGCAAAACGCCCTTTTTGAAATGCGCTTGCTTGCGCGGGGCCGCAAATCAACCGACGCCCAGTCTAAGCGGCCCCCCCATGCAGATTTTCACCCGTAATGTACCAAGGAAAAGTCAGTCGCAATTGAATGAGGGGGAAAAAAACAATTCAGACTGAAGTCACAGTATCATGAATTGATGCGCGTGCGCACACACACGGACAAATACACATTCACCTGCGCAAACTCACCTATAATGCGCACCAACAACGAAGCGTAGCGCACACGCGTACCCGAGCACGAGTCTGCCGCGGCGACACCGAGACGGCGGGCCCGCAAACTTGCCGGCCTCGATGGGGGGGGGGCGAAACCCACCCCGCTCTTCCTGCTTCTCTTCCTCCTCGTCCTTTTTCCCGCTAGCGTAATACAGACAAGCTCTTCTTCGGCCCCCGCCCCTCCCTCACTAAAGCTCTGTTGCCGTGGAAACGCACGAGGCCTGAGCCTGATTTGTGGACTTTGTTGTGATGCGGTGAGCTGGGGCCGCCGCGGCCGCCTCCTCCTCCTCCTCCTATCCTGTGTCAATAATCTGATATTGGCGACCGAATCGAGTCAAAGTGCGGCTCGAAGGTTTTCAAAGGCGCTGCGACTCCGTGTCGCCTATCGTTTCTATCGATCGCCGCCCACTTTAGGATGCTTGTTATTGAAGCTAGATAATACACTGTCCACAGCCTGAAAATGGGAATTTTGCTCTCGTTCCTGTTCAGGGTACGGCGCGGACGCTCTGAACGCACGCACACACATGACGGGAAGGTTGGATACATTTTATTGTCAAATGTACTGTATGTGTAACATACAGCACAGATGAAATTTCTTCCCTCTCAACATGAAACAAGAGGAGCCGCTGCGGGTGTCCGCGCCGCCATCAAAAGAAAAGTTAATAAAAAAAGACAAAATACAAAACATGAGACGAAGACAATCGTGCACTCTTAACCACTTTCCTGCATACACTTTGTTGTCTGAAGCAGTTATAGATGAAAGAGGAGCGAATCAAAGTGTCCTTTTCACCAGTGGATTAAAGACGTCATGCTGCAATGTGCACACGTCTGCTACAAGCTAAACTTGAAAGCAACAAGAAGCAGTAGCATCCATTAACGAAAAAGAGATTGGCTGTCTTCTCCTGTCCCATGTACCGGTAAGTCTGCTTCAATTTCAAGCCGCAACTCACAGTTCCACATTCGCATCGGCGCTCTGCGCTGACGCTCCCTTCTTCTCATCGTCGGCTCTTCAATCCATGCATCCATCCAGCTGCAGACTGTCCATCAGCACCGACCTTTTCGCTGAACAAAGCGGGGCTGTGAAAATGCTGCCTACTTCAGGCGCAAGACACAAGCGCACCGGGGATGTCCAGCAACGATAGTAAAATGGCGCCGACATTCCTCCCAATCAAGAAATCAGTGCTGGTACGCATGTGCTGCTGAGAAGGCGCAACCACCAAGCACAGATTCTTCTTCTTTGACGAATGACATGGCCAAAAATGCTGAAAACAGTCCACATCAGGTCCACACGACGTAACAACAACACCATGTGACAAAACAAGACAAAAACACAAAAAAAACCCACAAAAAATGCAAGGCTCTTGAAGAGCACTTGCCGATGGCTGCCTATCCGGGCGCCATCTTGAAAAAATAATAATAATTTAAAAAAAAGGTGAACTTGACAACTCCCACAAAGCCCGACTCTGTTCAAATATCTCCTACGTGGTCGGCACATGTCTTGCCAGTCGCGCATTTTGTCACGCTTGAAGCCGTAGCACAACAAAGTCCTTCAAATAAAGCGGGACCATTTAACGTTCATTTAGGATGCTAAAGTTGCAATGAAGTGCTTTTTTTTGGGGGGGGGTATTAATTCGTCACGTGAGAATAAAGTGCCAGTTTGCTGTCGCAAGCCACATTAGGAAGATGTTGGCATGACACAACAGGAAGGTGTCACACGCGCACAACATCAATGCAACAGCAGGAGAGCGCTGTGCATGACAATGAGCTTGATGCGCGCGCATGCGCGCGCGTGTGTGTGTGTGTGACCCCTTCCTGTTGCATGATGCCAACGTCTTGATGTTCCTCGTGACATCCAATCGGCACTCGGCGCGCATCTCAAGCTTGTCGCACGGGCGCCACGAGCACGGCCAGAGCCACACGCTAACACGCTAACACGATCAAGCTGTCCACACGTCAACATGCGGCCCTGCGGAGTCTTCATTTGGCCATGGTGGCGCGCGCACGCATGCGCTCCTGCTCAAAGACGGCTGCCCTCCAAAGCAAATATCCACAATTTCATTTTTTTTTTTACTTTGGAAGTGGGGAGCAGGAGAGTTCTGCGTATCAGTGACACTTTTTGGCGCGTCATCTCATCTGCGTCCGTCTCCTGAGAAGTCGACGTGCAGTCGCGTCGCCCGACACCGCCCCGACCTTTTGTGGGTGATAACGGGCCGAGCCGCAAGCCTGTCCTCGCAACAACCAGACAGCGCCGACCTGAGCGGGGCGGCCATCCCGCCGCCCCCAGAGGTCCAAACGTTCTCGCCGACATTTGACAAGAGAAGGGATGCCGACGCGCCCAAAGGCCAATGACAACTCCCTTAGGTGACGACAGGGGGCTATTTTTAGCTCTGGCAGTGGGTCAGGGGGTGGGGGGGGGGGACTTGCCATCATGCTTCTCCAAGTTTGAGAATTCAAATGCCACTGTAAAAAAAAAAAATCATAAAAATCATCGAAAAATGCTCCCAAATATTGTTTTTTTTTTAAAAAGAGGAACAAAATCTCATCATAAAATGGAAACATTGCGGTGGCAAAACATATCAGATAACAGTGAGACATGGCAAGATGGGGGCTCGAAACAAAACAACAATTATGAGAAGGAAAATAGTTGATGTAAAAAAAAAAGAAAAAAGGAAAAAATTAAGAAAGAAGCAAGTTAAAGCTAAAAATAACAGAATTTGAAAATGAATATACTAATGGTGGAATTGTGACAAGATAAAAATAAGAATAATAAAGGTCACGTGTGTGTGTGTGTGTGCAGTGTTCATTGACATGCTGTGTTTACCCAACTAAAAATAGCGTCCAATGACGTAGCAACTCGTGACAAGCGCCCCCCCCCCCCTGTACTCCCTCCCGCGCCCCCCATCATCATCATCATTACTGTACTGCTATTGACATGCATGCGCCGCTCGCACCCAGGAGGAAAGGGACGTGTGCACTTGTGTGTTTTTCTATGTGGGGGAGTGGATGTGTGTGGGCGCTTTGGTGTGTCCAAATGCATGTGTGTGTGTGTGTGTGTGTGTGTGTGTGTGTGTGTGTGTGTGTGTGTGTGTGTGTGTGTGTAACAGTAATCAATAGTGTGACTCATTCTTTCTGCGGTGGCTACTTCCGAACAGCATTCATTAGCACAAACGCAATCTTTGGGCCCGATAATCACATCCTGCCAGGCTCCGTCGTCTTCTGTGGTTGGCATCAAACCAGGAAATGAAGATAAGCCGCTCATCGTGAAAACAGCACGGCGGCGAACCGCTCGCATGCTTACACCAGCCAAATGCACACTTGTTATTTAAGGCGAGGCCACTGGACTGCCGTTTAAATGCGATGGTCGTGAGCTCACTGGGAGCATTGCAGAATACTAAAATGCCGACAATCAATGTTTTGCCGTTTTTTTTCTTCTCGTGATTTGATTCGACGTGACCCCGATGAGCACGCAGATCGGGAAGCCACGTGGGCGATCTGCTTCCTCTGTGACAATTGTGCCATGTTTTTATGGTTCGATAACAGAGACTACGGGAGAGGAGATTTCGAAACCTGATACAGGGTTGCAGTTTTTCCATTGCAGCGTGTTGGTAAATGGGTGCGACTCAGTCACTTGGGTGAGTGGTGAAGAGCCGCCGGCTATAAAGTTGCTTTCTATGGATGGCTTTGTTTCTATTTGGATGTGGTGGACGTGTGGATATTAAAGTGTGTGTATTTGTGTGTATATTGGTGTGTTTCCATGTGTGTGGGGGGGGGGGGTGCGGGGGGGCTGTTTGCATCTATTTGTGTGTATTTCGTGCACATAGGCAGCGTATGCTTGTTTGTATTGTGGTGCTTGCGTGTCCGTGAGTGTGTTGAAGATGTGAACGTGTCTGTGGTCTGAGAACGTGTATTAGTGTTCGGGCAGTGGTGTGTCTATTTGGATGCAAATGTGTCGGTTTGGACAAGGCGTTGGTGTGTCTGCGTTGGTTTTAGTGTGCGCGTGACCGCGTCCGACCGCTTCTCCGGGTTTGTGCGCGCGCGCGGCGTCCCATTCCACAGCGCCCATCACCGATTATCGAACACAAATTCTTCCGTCTGGTCGATGGCTGACGTCACGCTCGACCCCTTCATCGATCCGCGAATCGGGCGGCTGCGCTCACCTGAGGCTCGGCCGGCCGGTGACGGTCAATCCCCTGTCGTCTTCTCCCCGCCGCGGCATGACGGCTCGCCGACGAAAAGGTTCGAGGGCCCGGCTTTTCCGTCGTCCGTCCGTCCTCCTCGTTCACAGGACGTGGCATGTCCCCTCGGTACGCTCCATCTCCCGCTCCGGCGTGTCGTCGTCTGACTCTTGTTGTCCGTCCGTCCGTCCCTTCGCCCGCCCGCGATGTGGCTTTCAGGCCGGCGTCGACATCACAGCGCAGGTGAAACGGAGGAAACAGCGACCTCCAGCGTGACAGCGAGTCACTGCAAGAGCATTCACCTGGCCCCAAGAGCCCAAGCAGGCTCGTTTTCCACGCTCCCCCCCTCCAACACACTTGTTGCATCAGGGACAGGTTCTGGGCCCCTTTGGGTTTGCCTGCAAAGATGAGCTCTGACCGGCGTCTTCGTGGCCGATGGACTTTGCAGATGAGAACCGAAAAAGACTGACGGATGCACAGGAGTAGCTTTCCATTAGCGCAATACAATCTGTATTTTTTTTTCTTTCTGCAGAGAGATGATGAGTTGATCCTTGCAAACTGAGATTTTGGCACCTGCGGAATTCGCATAAAAGCAGATTTTCCTTTCCAACAATTTTGAAGATTTTCCAATAGTTTTGCAAGGTTGTTTCTTTTCTTCGGGATTTTGCCCCCATTATACACCAGATTTGTTTTCTTGAGGAAAACACACTAAATGGTTATTAAGGTTTCTTTGAAAAAAAAAAATTTCCCCCCTCAATGCATTTCAATGGCCATCAATAATATGCGTCTTTTTGATATCTTTTATCCCCTGCAAATAGCAGGCTTCGGCTGGATCACACATTGTTTTGCTGATTGATACGGTGATCTTGCAATCACCGTATTGTGATTTTTGGAGGTGTGCATACAAAATTTTTATGCATTTCCCCTTTCTCAGTTGCATAGATTTGGCTTATCATGACACGAGAGTTACTCTGAAGTGGAGGAAGACACTTAGAATAGAAAATAAACTGAATTTATTGTGCAATGAGGCTCATATTAACTAAAAGTTGCCAAGGACAATCTGGATAGGCATAAAAAGGGTGAGTGTAGAGATGATTGTGCTGGCTCTGGCCCTGCTATAAAACCAACAAACAAAAATAATCATGTGTTGGGGGGCAAAAATAAAAAAAGTCGGAATGTCAAGTAACACAAAAGTATTTCATTCAATGTAAATGATGTAAACAAGAGCATGATGAAATTATTGCGACTGTCTGAAACAGCTTTGATCAGAAATATATATACACGTCCTTTAAAAAAAAAATCTACAAATCTGTGTGGTATTAAAAATATAGACTTCCAGAAGAGAGGTATAAAAAGTATCCCTGAGTGATAGGTTAAAAAGATACTAGCATGGCCATGCTAACATTAGCATGCTGCTATGCTAGGCTGGCAGAGGAGCGCAGAACATGGAACCTCTTGAGCGTCATGCGGATTGACCCAAGGTCTCGGTTGAGACGCTCCAGACGCTCCTCTAAGGCCACCTGAGACACACACACACATAAACACACACACATGTTACCTCCGCCCAGGAGCTTGTGCAACCGATGTAACATCTTAGTGTCGCTCACCTGGTCCAGCCTGGTCTTCCTGCTCACTCGTCCGCCTGACGACGACGGCGGCATGCGGCTTAGAGATGCCTCGATCTGCACCATGCACACACAAAGCGGATAAGACACACACACCCAGAAAAACAGACAGTGGAGGTGATGTGGTAAACTGGCCTCAAGTTTCTCCTGTGTGAGCTCATCAAAAAGCCTTTCGGCCTCCACCAAGGACAGAACTTTGTTGTCAGAGTCCGGGCATCCTTCCGGGTATCCTCTTCCGTCTTCACGTGGCAGCTGCGCATTGCCACGGATGGGGGGCTCTGACACGACAGCAGCGGCTGCACGTGGGGACAAGCTTAGCCCCGTCAACTTTTGCCATTTCTATCCACTTTCTTACCGTGGTGGTCAGCTGATCCAAAGTGCAGTTTCTTCCTGGGACTGCCGCTGTGGAACGAGTGGCGCCTCGTGTGGTCGGCATGTGCGTCACACCTGCAAGATGAAATTGGCAATCATGCTTTTGTTTATATATTTAAATGAGAGAGAGAGCGAGAGCGAGAGCGAGAGCGAGAGAGAGAGAGAGAGAGAGAGAGAGAGAGAGAGAGACCTGTTGCTGAGATGCTCCTCCCGCGGCATCATGTGACCAAAGGCGGTGGAGTAGTTCTCGGTGGGGCAGCGCTTGGGGCTGCCCTTGGCTGGCAATGGGGCAAGCAAGGTCTCTCTCTTGGCTGACAGGGAACACAGAAGACGTTAACAGAAGGCCGAAAAATAAGCCACAGAGTCGGTGAAATTCTGCGGCATGCGTCCGATAGAAATAACTACAGTATACAGACTAGAAATAGTACATACGATACATCAAGATCATCTACAAAATAACATAAATCAGTACTGGGCGTGGTCGCGATGGCGCTCCGTAGTCCTGGCGGAGGAAGCGAGGACGACCGATGGCCGTCCGGAGACAAACTCCTCTGACTTCTTATCGGACCCCCGGTGCCGCCAAGTGACGTCCTGTGATTGTTCAGCCCTGCAAGAGAGCGTACGCGTGATTGGGGAGTGAAAAAGGCGGGCCGTTTGCGAACATGTAAACCTTCTTACAGGGGGCTCTGGTCTCGGTGGCGCGCGTCTCCTCCATCTCAATCAGCGCCCTCATGATGGGCGTCAAGAGGCCGGTGCCCTCATCCCGCAGTCTGGACGTGGACGGCGTTTGGTCGGCGTCTCGGGGGGCCGTGCACCTGCAGAACCACAATGCAAATGAGTCCGGAGTTACATTTGTAAGCCTCATACATCTAAATTGCATTCATAGTAAGCACATATGAATGAGGCTACTTGTCCCTGTTCGAGTAAGGGAAAGCTCAGGAATGCTAATTGCAAGTTACAGGGACGCTAGGCTCATACAGCATTATCAAACATTATGATACAAATTGGTCGTGTGCTTGCCTTATCAAAGTTTCGGACGGGAAGGCGGATTTTGCAGCGGCCGCCGGCTGATGGACTTCCGGACGGGGCGACCTCCGGCAGGTGACGTCCGGCTCCGCATTGCCACGGCTGGGTGAGCGCAGGAGGTCGGGATGGTGGAAGAGACTGCGAGATATGTTGAAGACGTCACGGAGGCGCTCCTCCACGAGGAAAGGCGGAGACGGCTACGTCGGCATAGCGAGCCGCTCACCCAGCTCCGGACGGCTGGGGGGCGGCGTGGGCAGTGTGGCGGAGCCTGGCCTGGTGCTCATGCTCCAACTGCCGTACTTGAGACTCCAGCTTAGAAATGGTTCTGAATGGAGATGATAGCATTAAAAATTTGTTTGTTTTTTTTAAACGAAATATGTATTTTAGCCAGAATGAACAATCACCTTTTTAAGTCTGAAATGGAATCATTGGCTTGGTAAAGTTTGTCCTCCGTTGACAGCAAGTTGCTCTGTCAGGAAAAACAAACATCGGCAGTCACCACGGCGAATAAAAACTTTAAATACACGATTTCATTTGAATCTAGGGCTTTTAATAACATGAACCGAAGTAATAACTGATAAAGGACCCTCGTATTGGAATAAATCCCATCTTGTCTTGTGGCGTGACACTTGCATCAAAAACTGTCAATACATTTTCAAAAATAACGACGCCGCAATCATCTTTCTGCGTCGCTGACCTTTAGTCTGTCGTTTTCCTTCAGCACGCAGTTGTATTGCGCAAGAAGCTGCAAGGGGAGAAAGACAAACCATTAAAAATAAATAAATAAATAAAATAAAAAGCGCCAAACATTGGTGAGTGTTCCTCGCCTCTTTCTTGGCCTGGACCTCCCGTTCCCTCTTGGCCTCGCTGTCGTCAATCTGCCGCCGAGCCTTGGTCACGGCCGCCGCTTTCTCCCTGGCCGAGCGCTTGCCGTCCTCCAGACGCTGACGCAGCGACTTGACGGTGGCGCCCGCCACCGCGTAGCGCTCGGGCCACTCGGCCTGCACGCGGGATCCGAGACGCGTTCAGACATATTCCTGCTGTCGTTCGCGTTCGCTATATAAGCTGTCGGAATGCCGCCGAGGCGATTACCAGCCGTTTCTCCAGCGCGGCGTTTGTTTCCTCCAGCCGGTCGATACGTCTCCCCGCTTCAGCCAGAGCATTCTCCAAATGCTGACACCTGGAAAGCGTAAGAATAGAAAGATTCAAACGTTGGGAAGACCCCGGTTTGTCATTTGGTTGAAACTCAGTATGGACCGGACAGAAAGCTTGGACTCCTACGAGTTGTTTGCTTGAACTCAAAATGGCAGACTTCCTTGAGACAATTTTGCGCCTCGGGGTGCCCGTTCACCGTAAAACGGTCGCTTCCGAGCAAAACGACCGACCTTTCGGTCTTTTCACGCGTGTCTTCTCGAGACTTTCTTGAGGGTCTGCTCACGATAGACACGGCGACTCAATTTGATCCGGATTTTTTTTTTCCCTGGAAGCAAACAGACCTGTCTGAGAGAATCCGGTTGCTCCTCTCCAGGTCTCCGGGGGGATCTTGGAGCTCCAACTTGTCTCGCAGGACTTGAATCTCGTACTCGTAATACGCCTTCAGGTCGGCCACGTGTCGTGAGTGCTTCTCTCTCAAGTTCTGTCGCAGCCTGGACAGAAGCAGATGTGATATGGGGGTCCATACAACTAAGGTTGTTTTCCCCAATGTTATCTTTGTCACTCGTATAATCAGTCCACATGAAGCTCCAGTTCGTACTCACAGGGAGAGGACAACGGGATCTTCTAGCGAACCGGGCATCAGAGTGGAACTGCGGGCGCGTGTGACCGCCTCCTCCTCCTCCTCGCCGATCCTCGCCCGCGGGATTGACGGGACTTCCTGCGATGCGTCGGAGTCGCCGTCTAGACTGAGAGGCGTCGTAGAGGAAGGCTGCGATGCCTCCACGAGCAGTGGCTGCAAAAGTGGGATTCCAAAGTGAAAGAGCAACAGACCAAAAAGTCGGAGACGGAGAGCCGCAGTTTCGTGTGACCGACCCGCAGAGACAACGGAGTGGACGTGCCGGAGCGTTCCCACTCGCCACGTTTGACGTCCGCCCTACGTTTGTGATTGTAGAGCTCTCGCAGAGAAACACCAAGGTCCTCGGCCTGCACGAGAGCATGATTTATTTCTTTTTTTAAATTATGGTTTCAGACTTGGAATAAAGGATATTTAGTCTTTTTCCAGTCATAGAAGAACTTTTTTGAAACATTGTTATTTTGCATGTTTCGACCCAATTTGCAGTGTTCAACACAGCGCCTTGAAATTTGTTTAGACTCTTGTGTCAAATGACCACGGCGCCATTTTGCAAATTGCCTTTCTTCGGCTTCCGATTGGCTCAAAGAGCCTTCCGGATGGAAAGGCTTGGGTCACCTGGTGGGCGGGAGCTTCTTGCAGGAAGAAAGCGGCGCCGCTGTCGTTGGCGTCGGGCAGACGGTGATAGAGGTCGCACTCATTCAGACGCCAGTAGGTCAGCCCTGAGAGGAACGGGACAACAGCGACGGCTTCTTGCATTATTTGAAAATATCCTTTTTAGAGAATAGGCGTAGCTTTTTTTCACGATAAAAGGCGTAATATTACGACAACGAGGCTGTATTTGATTAGATCCACCAAAATTCTAGTCTTCCCTCATTAAATGTCACTTTCAACTTGATTTGGTGCATGCGGCGTGAGGAGGTGCGGCTCCTTGGAAAAGCAGGCGAAGCCCTGATCTCCACAACGTGTCACCTGAGGCCTCAGACAAAAGGCTGTCGCTCCTCCGCATCGCAAAAGAGGCCGAGGGCGAAGCGGCGGCTGGACGGCAGGAGTCGGCGCTCTCCGGCGGGTCGAGACCCGACTCGCCCAGGCTGCGCGGCAGCTCCTCGTACTCGGGAATTTGGGAGGCTCCCGTCTTCATCTTCTTGGCTCGCAATTTCTGCCTCAAAGCCCAGGAGGTCAGACCCTGACTGGACAAAAAGCGCAAAAGTCAACGTTTGGACAAAGTCAAAGGCACTAGTATTTTTTTAAATGATGGCTTTGCCCACCCTGAGGTTGTGCGCTGGCGGGCTGCTGACGGCTCCGCCTCATCCCGAACCTTGGCAGGGTCCTGCGCCGCTCCTGCGGCACGGGCGTCTCGGAACCAGCGGGGCTCTTGCGTCTCTCCCAACTCCCAGGCGGACAGCGTGCCGTAGCCGCTGCTGAGCCCCGTGGCGGCCCGCTCATCGGCGCCGTCGGGCCTGTGCGGCGGCGAGGGGGAGCCGAATGGGGAGAGGGCGGCGGGGGCGGCCAGGCTGTCGCTGTCGCTGGGCGCGCAAGTGGTCAACGCGCAGTCGCCGGCCATGATGAGCGGCAAGAGCGAGTCCTTGCTGGTGTCCTCGCTGGTTTGGATGGCGGCGCTGTGGGTGAAGTCCGCATGGAGCGGCCGGTTCTGGAGCTGCACCAGCGCCTTGATCTCGTCTTGGATCAACTTGAAAACCAAAGTTGAATGAATAGCAATACATTGTAATGACGGTAAATTTCCATTCATGTCGCAAATATGACGAAGGGGTACCTGGATTTGGCACTGGTACTGTTCTTGCTGTGCAAGGATTTGCTCCTGATATTGCTTCTCCACCAGCTGAAACAGATGCAGCCATCGGCCCTGAGGTCATCAGCAGGGGGGGAAAAAAGGTTTTCATCCACTGCGCTCGACCAGATGTTGGATTTAATGGAGGGCTAAGCGGGCTGGCGCTGTCGCACCTCGCAGTCCTTCCACAGCTGCGGGTCCGTCTCGCCGCTGCTGCGAATCTCCTCCACCAGCGCTCGAAGGGTCTCCAGGGAGCTCGGGTTGATGAACGGGAGGGTCTTGCCCGGAACGAAGGCGTCATCCTCGGGGCTCAGACACAGACCCCTGAAACGCGCCAGATACTTTGCTTCTGCACTCCGACATCTGACCGGGGTGGCTTGCTTTGGAAAATTCAGGCCCCAAAGCCAGTTCCACTTTGCGACATGAAAGAACTCGCCTCAAACCAAAACGGCAGGCTTGGTGCATCTTTTCAGGTGTGCTTTCTTGTGACTTTTGTTGTGCTCTACTCAAGATCGACTGACCGTCCACATTTGACATGGTTCGTCAAAACTGGCTTTGGGGACTGAATTTTCCCATAAATCTAAGGGGACCTGGGAAACGGACAAAATAGCTGACATCACGTGTCTTTTCAGGCGTAGGTTTTGGGACGCTTTTGTGAGTCTGTCACCAAATTACACAGAAAAGCCGTCAAAGAGGCCAAACGCCGCACCTGATTTTATGACACGCCGGAGTGCCTTTGACGATCTGGTGGGCCACAGTGGCCCCTGTGGTCTGGGAGTCCGAACGCCTGCCCTCAGAGACCCCCAGCCCAGAGGCCGTGGTGGCCTCGGAGGACAGCGGAGACGCCTCGCTCTCCTTGCCTCCGCCGCCGGCCCGGCAGAGACTGCGGGGCCCCGAGCTAGACACGTCCTCAGAGACGCTGTCATCTGTGGACATGTTTAAGGGCCCGTGCAGAGGTGGGCGGAACTCTGACAGCTACAAAACAAGGGGAAAAAAACAAAATGGATGCATGCGCCACGCTGTTACGCAAAACAAATCGTCAAGCCATTATGAAGGATTTTCATGTTGTTTTTAATTCTTATTTCGTTCGTTCCCTTGGACATGCGTTTTACTTTGCATCCTTTCTTCCTATGCTTGAAACTACTTTTCTGCTTCCTTTGGTACTTGTCCAATACTTTGGAAGCAATTTTCTTTGTTGACTGAAACCTTTGACCATTATTAATGGAATGGGGGGTGGGGGGGTGGTAAAAGGACATTTAAAAAAGTGTTTCCCTGCTTTTCGCTCTATGTATTAATTCACTTGCTTTAGTGACCATAGCTCTTGCAACTGGTGTATGAAATTGGATGAACAGCTGACAGCGGAAAAGCGTCATCTCGCCAGCTGTAGACGGTACAGACGTCACCCCGGACGCCGCGCGCCAGATTCGGTCCCCAACGTCGGATGACGTCGCGAGCTTGTTGTGTTTAACTTGAGCTCGGCGGGCTGCTCTAGCGTGCTAAGGGCTAGCTGACTAGTCTCTCTTCAGGCCACACTGGCGGGTTACGCTAGCTGATTAACAAGCTCGGTTGAAATGCATTTGAAGGAACCGTAACGCCGTTAGCAAGATTATTAGTTACTCAAATAGAAGGGTCGATAGAGTAGCCACCACATGAGTTCACCTTACCCGTTTACTCGCGTTGTCCTGTCATCCATATTTGTCAGGGAGATGCTAGGCAGACGCTCATTGGCTGCTGAAATTGACGTAATGTGACGTCATTAAATCTTGGTATGTGATTGGTGGACAGTGGCGACTGGTTTTCGCATTGGCTGTTAGAGGACAGGAAATCGACAAATGAAGTAAGGCAGCACGGTGTAAGGTTTTCATTTTTGTGTCATTTTGAGTTTTGGTGTTCAAATTTCGGTTAGGGTCTTACTGTGTGGATTTGGCTTCCTCCCTTTCTGAAAACATGCATGTTGGGTTTATTCAAACTCCATTTCGCTCACCAAACATCCCAGTTTCATTCTGTAGCTTTCTGGCTCGGAAAGCAAAAGAGAAGGAGTGACCAGGACAACTATATTGAAAATACAATTTATTACACGGTGTAATAAATACATACAAAGATGCAAGTAACAGCATTTTCATTTTGATAACAAAAGCAACCTGAACACGAATGAATTGACAGTCACTCATATCAAAAAGAAGTCTAACCTCTGTACAAGACATGTGGTGTCTACACTTTTATCCTTTTTGCATGCAAAAATTATGAAGGAAAAAAAAAAGCGCAGGAAACTTAAGTTCCCCAAAAGTGGGCATGGGGAAACAAGCTGAGAGTTTGACTCATTAGAACAAGATGGAGACGGGATGTCTCCCTCCACTTGGGAAATGACATGCAAGTTAAATTTTGGATGATTGTTTTTTTTTCCTTTTCTTTTGTTTCAAGACACGCATTGTGAAGTCTCCTTGCACGGAATGTGTGATTGTCGTTAGGACCTGGCGTTCCTCTCCGTCTCCGCCAAGCACTCGCGCACCAGGCCGCGGGCGTGGATGATGCCTGCCAACAAGAACAAAGAGGAGAAAACCAATGACATCTTAGCGTCACGACACCCGTAAGTATGAATTCAGACACACTTCACTTTCATCGCTAGATTTCTAGTGCACTTTTAGTTAACTACTAAGTCAACAACTAATAAATAAATAAACAATTAAACAAAACAAAAACAAAACAAAAAAATACCTCTTTTGAGCCTCTCCATGGCGCTCTTACTGCCAGCGTACGTGGGTCGGATCTCCTTGCCCAGCTCCTCAATAATGGCCAGCAGCTCGGCATATTTGTTTTGAGGCACTTGGCTGCCAGTCAAGCCCTGCAGAAGTAAATCGAGAAAAATGTGAAACTAAAGCAATGAGGAAAGTGGACACGATTCAGAATGCCAACATAATTCCAGTAGGAAAATTCACTTTCAGTTTAGACCCAGAGCACGGTATGTTTTGCCACACCTATCCAACGAATTTGGGGAAATTAGGAAGAAAGAGGTTGAGTGTTGGTGTAACCTGTGAGAATCCCAGAGAAGGTGGTCCATAGTCGCTCAGCAGAGGCCTGTAGGACTGCAACGGGCCCAGGTTGGCTGCTGACTGGAGGCTGCCAACTGTTGAAAACAATTGGATGTATATATTTAAAACATTTTTCATGTTAATAAAGTTCGATTTTTATGCTAAAAGAAAGTACAGTATATAAGTGTTTTAGAAATTGTGATTCTCAGTGTCGTAATGTACCACTGGCGGTATATGAGCTCCCTCTAGTGGTACAAGTAAGAACACACTGCTTGAGAACACCTCGGTCGTGTTTAACTTTTACGTTCCAAACATTTGCATTTAAATAGTTTGTTTTTAATTATTCATTCGCGTGCATGTTTTATTTAACGTGTATGTGCAAAACACGTTAAATGTTTGTCCATTGTTTTTGTCTTTTGCTATACATGTATTTAAGCGCAGTGTTTATGTTCAAAGTGCATAATGTTACAATGGCTGACAATATTATTATTACATGTACTTTTAACGGGAAAAAATGCCTCGTTTTTAAAGAACACGTAGGCCTAAGTTACTGTATTTTAATGTTGGTTAATAACGTGGTACAGTACTTGGCAAGTAAAGGATTTTTGGGGAGTATACAGTAGTTGCAAGTACTGTACCACTGTATAAAGTTGCAGTAGCGGAGCTCGGTCAGCAGATGTCCGCAAAGAGGCGCCTCACGTCGGCGAGGATCAATCAAGCAGCTCGTAGCCGGGGAGCATCATGGAAGGAGGAAGCGGAGCGAGGCTTCCTCGACGAGACACGACCGCTACATTTTAACGGTCGCCGCCTAAACGGCGCTCACCCGAGCCGGGAGCGCGACCCCGGACGCCGGTGAACGTCGCGCGAGACACCGCCGCCGTCTTTGTCCCGGTCGAGTCAGCGTCCGCCGAGTTTATTTCCCCCTCACCGTTCTCGACATTCGTAATAATGGCGGCTACGAATTAGCCTAGCTCCCAGGATGTGACCCGACATATGTAACCGGACAAAAAAAAAAAAACTCCACGCACACACACGGGGCTTTCTCTTCAGGTATTCTCCGAGAACCCCCCGAATTTAAGCGACGATTTAACCACTACACGCCGGGACCCACTTGGACGTTTTGTGCTCACCCTGGTTCCCTGAAGTTCCCGGAGTGTGCTGGTGGGCATTGGGCTTGTAAGACATTCCCAGAGACATTGTAAATGAAAGAAATCCAAATGACCCGACATTCAGCGAGGCGTCTGTCTCCCACTTTTTTTGTTGTTTACGGCGGCGCCGGCAAACATGGCCGTCACTGGATGTTGACACCCAGCCAGCCGACGGGGCGAGCTCCGAGCCCCGGCGAAAGAAAAGCCCCGAAAAGGCACACTTTTGTCGGGCAAAAGCGGCACGTTTGACCGGAATCCGAAGCACATTTTAGAGCAAAGTTGAGCCGCGCTTTTGGGTCACTTTAGGCGACTTAAGAAGCAATTTCAAGTATTTTGACGTCACTTTCGAGTTGGCTTTGTTTGTCCCCTCTCAATACTGTTTGATATGATTAATTTTTTTCTGTTTTCATAATCTAATCAAGAGACACCGGTGGATGAATACATTTCTGACTAATCATTTTTGGGGTGAAATAATTATATTGGTGTCCACCTCTGGCTCGTATACAAATGGTTTGACCCAATTTTGACACCAGTAAAATAGTGAATTAATCGAATTAACATTTATCATGAAACACACACTTTACACTAAGCGCCCAAATCGCATGGTTTGCCCTATTTGACTCCAGGTCAACTAAGTGAATTACACCTAATCCAATTTAGCATTTATGATGAAATGAACATTTTTTTAGTGGAAGTACAAAGTATTTTTCGTAGCTCATACAGTAAATATTGAACTACACTTGACATAGCGCGAACATTTTTAGTACATGTCAAGGTCGTATAGGTGACACAATTTTGACTACAGTAAACAGTGAGTTCCACTTGCTATGACGTATTTTATTCGTAATGCCAAAATCTTCTGGTTTAGCCACATGAAATGTTTTCTTTCAGTAGATGAAACCTCCTTAAATTAGGATCATGAACATTTTTAGTGGATGCCCAAAAAGTTGGATCCAATTTTGACTCGAGAACATTTCATTTTACTTATTAAATTAGTATTTTGACACCACTAAAACAATGAATTAGTTTTTCCATTTGCATATTTTTTTTGGAAAAAAAATGTACAAAAGTCAACATTTGGCAGAGTTCTTCTTGCATCTCTGAACCAAGAACACTTGATTTATTTCCCCGCTAGCAGACCGTGGTGGGAGAAAAGAACATTCTGACCAAATGTCTGAGAAGACCCCCTGCCCCCTCAAAAAACCCATGCAGATTTCATACTCCGCCACAACCACCTTGTCCGACAGGAAATGGGCTTCATATGAAGGGTGGCTGCTGCTTCACAACCTAAATAGGCCACTAGCAAAATTCACTTTATTTGGCTTTTGGCTGAAGTTTCCAAACAAACAAAATTCACTCTAACCTTTGCAAGTGAACTTAATTTGACCTCATTTTCATGACTGAATGTCTACTCGTTTTATGTGTTGGGACTTTTTGCACAATTTGCTGTACTGACCTGAAGATGGACGACGACAAAACAGCGGTGAAAATTTAAGACATACTTCTTTCCAGCCTCCATACGAAGGTGCCAGACAGTAAAACGCAAGAAGTGGTTCAAATTATGTCAAAGGTATTGCAACCTTGGAAGTTAGAGATGTGCATTTGAGCACAAGTTTAGAGGTCAAATTAAGTTCACCCCTAAAAATGACACTTGATTTTAGGTCAGTCCAAAAATTTCCCCTAGCAGGCCAAGATCTCAAAACTTTGGGTACAAAGTAGTGGAGATCAAGTGAACGATCTAGTGGAGATCAAGTGAACGATCCCTCGTGAGAATCGCGGGAAATGAAACAAGGATCAAAGTGAAAGTCTGAAGGGTTTATTATTGGATTGTAACGTAGCGGTCAGTTTCAAGTGTTGCCGGGAATGGGGGAGAATGGGGAGAGGGGGGGTCGTCGTGCATCTTCCACTCTGAATGTCAGAGGATGAAAAACATCACCCCCGTCGGAAGAAGGGGTGATGGCAAGTCTTCCAAATTAAAAGAGAATAATAATAATTAAAAAACAAAACAACAACAACCCTGAAACAGTTCTTTTGTATGTACACCAGTCTGCTTTGGCGCCACTATGTGTTGGGCGTGTGGCTCAGACTTTGGGGGTGAAGCTGCTGCCTCTTGTGCTGTTCCAGCACAGCCAGCTGCTGGAACTGGTCCGACGTGGACAGCTTGTGTATTAGCGGCGACACGCAGTTGGCCGGAATGATCAGTCCTACGTGGGAGAGAGAGAGAGAGAGGGGCAGGGGGGAATTTAAAGTGTGACGATGGAGTCACTCATCATCACCAGTTCCAAAGTGATTCCAAGGTTTTTCCGGCAACGAAAATCTGGAGGAAGTCAATGTGGGCAGGCACTCCAGCGATCCAACTATCAACGGCGTACGTGTCGAATATTGGGTGGAATGCCACAACTTTCGGGACGATGGGAAGCGATACCCGGCCCAAGCGCTTGCTCACCGACTATCCGCTGGCCGTCCTCAGTGCGCAGACGGACGATCTGCACCTTGACGTTGGTGCCGCTGACGGGCGTGAGCACCTCCTCCAGCTCGTTCCACACGCTCAGCACTGAGCCGCACAGCACGTAGTACGTGCGGCAGCGCAGGCCGATCTCGCACTGCAGCCCCACCGAGGCCTTCTTACAGTTGCCCCGCCTGCGGACGAAAACGGCACACCGACGTCCGGAGGCAATCTTGACCAGTTCAAACCACATATAAAACGGAGTATGTTTGTAAAATCTCAGCCCCCCGCCCCCCGCAAACAAAATCAAGCATTTTCTCCTACTGTAAACCGGAAAACATTCTGATCGTAAGTTGTACCTTTGTTGAAAGTGCCTAAAAGTAACTTTTTCATTAAAAACTATTTTAATGAATCCGCTAATTCATCTATTTTCAGAATTTTACTCTGCCAAATATCAAAATCAACCCCCGAAAATAAATCAATAAATCGTTATCGGTCGGACGCTATTCGATATTCCTGTGTTGCTTGATGAACAAACGTACCAAAAAGCGTGCGAACAAATCTTGGCCGATGAGGTGTGCTGCTCGTTCCAGTGTTGCTTGGCGTCTTCCGACAAGACCTGACAATGAGCAACATGAGAATACTAAAAATGAAAAGACTGGCCGGCATTGTGCGCAAAAGCCCTTGCGTCAAAAGATCTCCGGGGAACCTTCTTAAACTTCTTCTTGATGTCGGCGTACGTCTCCAGCTTGAGCTGCCTGCCCGTGTTGGGCCGGTAGACCAGGAAGAGCCTCTTCTTTGCGTTCACCTCCTTCACCAGGATGGCCGTCTTCTTGTTGTTCCGCGACTGGAAGAGTCGAACGCACAAACGCGCGCACCGGCAGAATTGTAACCACGTGATGTGACTTAAGACACTCTGATCCCCAAACCCCCGTGTACTCCGAAAACTTCGTAAAATCAAAACAACAACTTGTATGTTGGGGCACTTGTAAGTCAAGGTACTACTATGATATATAATTTGATCATACCTGCACATAGAAACCATCATCGGGTCCGTTCTGTTCAGCCCAGGCATGCGTCGCTTCCTCCCAGGACATCCCCCGTTCCACGCCCACCTGCCCCCCCACACACACAAATTCCAAGCAACCTCACTCAGTTTGTTTACGTCTGTGGCAAAAAAAAGAAATAGTCATGCAATGTTCCTAAGTCCGTCCGTCCCTCTCAAATAGTGGCACGGGCCTCACTTGGGGTGGGGGGGATTGTTTAGTTTGATGGCAGGGGCGGGGTTGAGGATGTTTAGGAGACCTGGGGACCATTTTTAGGGGGGTGGGTATACAAGAAGTGTAATTGCACAGCCATTACAATAGGTGGCAGTGGTGGTCTTTTTTCACGGAAGTTGATGCACTTCAAATCATCACTGCACAGACTCAAAAAAAAAAAGAAAATGATTTAAGGGGAAGTCAAATGAAATATAATCTTGACAAGAATATGTTCAATGCGCCCCCACGAGAGGGTATTCTGATTAATAGTGTGTTTTGTGGAATATGAATTCATCAGCAAAGTGACTCCTTTATAACCATTTGCGGTCGAGAGAAAAGGACATCGCGGCTACTCGGGGCTCAGGTAACGACCAATCCGCAAGTTGAGCCACGATTTCGCATTTCACGTTCTGCCTTGGAAGTCCCAGACACCAATCAATAAAAAAAAATCTCAACTGCTGTTGACTTGACCTTTCTGACGCGCTCAAGCAAAACAGATAGCTGAAGAAAAATGTACTGAAGTACATCAGTCCCCAGCCGAAATACGTCGACAGAAACCCACCGTGAATAGCTCAACGTGGCCTGACGCTGTGTAGCCCGGGGTCAGGAACTTTTTGCAGTCCACCTTCTTCACCTTCTCATCACCGGAACCGAGATCTTTATTTAAAAATAAAAAATAAAAAAAGAGAGGGAGGGAATCATTTTAGCTGGATTGTTCCTTGTCAAGAACACAGACATCGACAAATTGGGGGGTGTGGGTGGGGGTCAGGGGTGACGCCTCGCACCGAGAATGCCCATGTCGAATCTGCCGTTCCGCTTGGCTTCCTGGATGACGGCCGCCAGCGTGTCAGAGAAGTACTGAAACAAGGCGTTCTGCTGATGCACCTCCATGCCCAGGATGCGGTTCAGGAACTTCCCAATGTTGTTGTAGTCTAGTGGGGGAGGGACGGATCACGTGAAATGCGGTGCAAAGCTAACAGCAGCCGGGACGCCAAAACACACAATTTTCACGACCATAAGGCGCACATAAAAATCTTCCATTTTCTCCCAAGCGGATGCGACACCCGATTGTACAATGCGCCTTGTGAGCCCCCGTAAGTTACACGACGCCCTTTAAGCCGTTACGCCGTGTGGTCGTGAAAATACAGTCCACTGCTTTCCAGTTGTCAAGCTCACCTTTGTCCAGGGACAACGCGTTGTATCGGTCCTCCAAATTGATGAGGCCCACGCCTATCAAGCCCCTTTGAACGTCTAAACAAAACAAAGTCAATCGATCAGGTCCTCTCAAACTAAATCCATGCAGTCAACCTCGGCTAGATCACAGTTCAACATTTGTGCGCCTGCAAGATGGCGTGTTTTTAAGCCGTCCGGGTTTCGTTTGTTTTCATCAGTATTAAGCCCGCATCCCACGTGAGTGGCAACGGTACCTTTGAAGAAATCTCCTTGAAAGTCGCAGGGAGGTGACACGAGCGGCGTGTCCAGCTTCACGATCGACTTCATCACGATTTCCAGAGCGTTGCGGCCGTACTGCAACGAGACAAATGTGCGCGGTGGAGTCACCCGAACACAGGGAAGACAAAAGTCTCCTGCTCCGACTCGCACATCATACGTGGTTCAAATTAGGTAGCAAGGGGCTAAAAACTCAAGGAGCCCACGGTCAAAACTGCCACTTCCTGGGTTTGGAAAGACCCGGCAGCCTTTACGCACATCTGCTCACGATAGACATGCCTAGTCCATGAAAAGCCAGCATGTTGCGCTTACTTTGTTGTCAAAGTTAAACCTGCTGAGATCTCGCGTCTCCGTGGCTCTTCTGTCACCGTGCGTGAGCGCCCCCTGTTGGAGAGAACCCGCCACAGTCAGTCCGACATCTACGGTGAAAAACGTTAACAACCGGACGGAATGCACCGAGAAGCGTTCACATACAAGACTTTCTAATCTTTTGGCCACGATCGAGGCAAATCTCTGCTCGCCGGCCAGCTCGGAGATGAGGAAGACGTACTCCGGGGCCGTGACCTGGTTGGACCTATGAGTTCTTCCTGCGGGTCATACGGCAAGCGTGAGCGACATCCTAGCGAGCCGCAAGTCTCCGCGGTGACTCCCGACTGCACCGACCGAACTGCTGGATGGCCCGGTCGGCGCTCCACGGCAGCTCCAGCGTCATGTGGACCCTGCGGCGCTGGTTCTTGACCCGGCGGTCGGCCTGCAGCGAGATGCCCGAGCTGGCCGCCTCCGAGATGATGGCGATGTGCTGGAGGCAGAAAGCGGCAGCCGTCAAGACTCGCGTCCAACGAGCAGGCCGTTGTTGCAAAGCGTCATTTCGTTACTTTCTCCCCGTCCATGAAACGCTGCTTCTCGGTCAGGTTGAGGATTTCCACGGGGACGTCCAGCTCCGAGCGGGATTCGTATGTGATGGTGCCGTCGTCGTTGCTGACCACGCGGCCTTTGCGACCGGTCATCTAGACGATGGGGAAATAGTGGAAGGACGAGTTCAACATTTCTGTTTTATCGCGTGTCAAGTTTAAAATCAGTTAAAAAAAAAAAAAAAAAGGTGCACATTTTGTACCTCTGCAACATTTTCGGGTCCTCCGAGCTCATCGATGAGCTCGTCCAGCGTGTTGGGCGGCAGCTCCTCGGCCAGCTCCTCCAGTTTCTCCAGGAGGCCCCGCTTCATCTTCTGAGCGTGTTCCACGGCGTCCTGGCTGGTCAAGCAGCTGTCTTCAGGCTCCGCTTTCACTGCACAACCACACAGCCCGTTGGAAAAGCGCTCCCAGTTCGAAAAAGGCGTCAATGAGAGCGAGCGCTGCCGTATACCTGCGGCGGGCGTGGGCGTAGCGGTGACGGGGGCGGAGAACGTCGGCCGGGTGGAGCCCAGGCCCGAAGCCAGCAAGGCACTTTGAATGGAGTCGGGGTCAATGCTCTTCCTTCGCTTTTTCTTCTTCTTTTTCTCTTTGTTCTTCTTGGGTTCCTTTCGGATGAGCCAGGGATCTGAACAAATGGCGGAAAAGCACGTTGGCACGGCGCAGACGACCCTGAAGGGATGCTGTCGAAGGGATGCCGTGCGACAGCCTCCGATTTCGAAACCTCGAGAGAATGAGAACAGGCGCCCGGCTTGCCACAACTTTGCCAGTCAAGTTTCTCACCGTCCTCGTCGTCCTCGTCGGTCTCATCTCGAAACGGGTTGAAGTCGTCGTCCTCGTCCGCCGAGCTGACCGATTTGAAGCTGTCGTCGCTGTCAAGGTCCCTGCCCGAGTCTTTGTCCGACTCGTCTGATCGGCTCTCGTCCGAGCTGCTGCCCGAGAGTCCGCCGTGCTTGCGAGGCTTCTTCTGCTGTTTGGGCTTACTCTCCGGCGCTGGAGAAACCGCAACACAACGCTTCATTTCTCTGGCCAAAAGTCAAGACGGCCACTCACGATTGCCACACCTTTTCTTTTCTTTCCCTTCTGCTGGGCTTGGGATGTCGAGTCATTGGGCGAGGGGGTCTTCTTGGCCGGGAGGTCGATGCCCAGCAGGCTGTAAAGCTTCTGTCTGTCAGGAGCCGGGAAATGCTTTTCCACCAGCGACTGCAGCACACCTCTGCAATACGACCAGCAAAGGCAGGCAATGCAATGCGTCTCTGTTGTTTGAAACACAACTTTTTTTGGGGGGGGGTCTGAGGGAGTTCCTACTTTGCGGTTGACACAAAGTCGTTAAGCTCTCCGCCTCCCTCCTCCAAAGCCTCCAGAGTCCTCGCTTCTCCGGTGGACTGCAGGCCGATCACCACACACTGCCGGGGAGGAGGAAAATGACTCGCGGTTGGATACGGTATATGCCCGTTTTTTTATGAATACTGTCAATCAAAGCAATCAGAGTAATAAAACACGAATGAAGACTGTGACCAAATGTGTTTTATTTTTAAAAAAATCAAATCTGGTCACGTTCAACTGTCTTACCTTTATGTTGGATTTGTATTGGAATATTTATTTGTTGGTTCTGGAACTGAAAGTGTATACATGGATGCCTTATGTTAAATGTATTTCATCCTTCATCAATGAGATTGATCAGTCATGTTTTTTGTTCACATTTGATATTTGGAGGTTGGCCATCCAAAGGTCCAACTTGCCAGCGGCCTTCTATTGCAGCATTAGCTTCAAGAGATGCCGCTAGCCCCACATCAATACAAAAATGTTTGTAATAGTATGTCCCTACCCCATGTTTGTAAAAAGATAGTTTTGGAAGTAGAGCAGAAATTATGACTGGTGTCATCATCTCCCCTCATCTCATCCTCCGTGTAGCCAAACACGTGAGTAAAAAGGTATCTCGAGTGCTGAAAAGGGCTCATTTGTTGTCTTGAGGTGCTCCAATCTCACCTTGCCGTTCTGGACCTCCTCCCTGGCCAGTTGCACCACCCTGCGGACCTTGGAGGCAATACAGAGGTACTTGAAGAACCTCTGGTGAGCCGACCAGAACTGGCCCCACATGGACTTCTTCATACGCTGCTCGGCCTCCATCAGGTTGGCCGCCTGCTGGAACTTTTCACGGGCGCTCACCCACTGGAAGGGAAGCGAGTGGCGGCATTTCCAGATCATTTGGGCACATTTGCGCACAGCGAAGCTCGCGGACGCTCAAGGGCGGCGGCGGACTCACCAGCCGGACCGACTTGTTGTACATGTGGATGTAGCGCTGGGTGAGCGGGACCTCATCGATCTTGAATGTCACGCCCGTGAAACTCAGCTGCCGCGCGATGTACATTCCCCTCAGCTTCATATCCATGGCCACGATCTCCATGGCGCCCACGCCCCTGAATGAGAGGACCCAGGAAAAAGTCTTGAGCATAGAGCAAAGACTGAGCTGGAGCATGCAGATTTTCCTCAAAACCGGTTCGTGGGTTTTTTTTTTTTTTTTGTTTTTATGGCTAAGCACTGACAGGGCTCGCTTCTGGAACAACTTTGCTCATTTCCATTGGCCACTCAATGCTATTTTGCATCATGTGCTCATAATCAGCGAGCAGATTTGCGTGAAACAAAATACGGTTTGCTGATACCTTCTAGTGTGGCCAATGTTTTCATTCTCTTTTGTTTCACGGGCCAGTTTTAAAGCCAACTTCAACCAAGAGCGCCAAACAGCCTGAAGCGAGCACGCTAGGCCTCTTATTTGGAGAACTGTGCCGGCGAGGGAATGACAACCGGCGCCATGTTTTCGTAACACGTTCGCAATCACCTGCGCTCGACTGCTTGGATGAAGTTGCCAAACTCCCTGAAGGGTGTTTTGTGGCCCCAGATGCCCAGGCGGTTCATGTAGGCCATGTTTCTAGGTTCCGAGGCACCTGGTGAGAGGAGAGAACATGCATTGGGTGCTTGGCGGGACCTCGAGGGGGTAGTCGCCCCCCACCACCTCCATTCTTGTCACCTGTCGCACTGGCGTACACCACACGAGCCTTGGGGAGTTTGTTCTGAAGTTCCAACACCGCCAGCCCCGTTTTTGTGGGTTTGGATGAGCCGATGGGACACACGTTTTTAGCCTTGTGACACTCGTCGTAGATGATCTGAGGAGAGCGGGGTTAAAGCAAACGCAGCAAAGACAAATAATCTCGACACAAGCCGGTGAGAAGCGCCCACTTCAACCTTTCCCACGTGATAAGACTTCTCCAAAGTAAAACGTGCCCCGGCTCAGAGTTTGGGGAAGCACCGATCCGTCGTGTCACAACAAGACTGAAGGATACGACGCCGTCAAAGTCCTCGCCGCACCAGTGGAGCAGTTGCTCAAACCTGGTCTTGTACTTGCCGCCCGACTGGCTCTCGCCGATCAGCGAAGAGTAGGTGGCGAAGATGACGCCCTTCTTCACGCTGCCGTTGTGTTTGGAGGAGATCTTGCCATACTTGAACTGGAAAAGCAAACGAGTCAAGTCCTGACAACAAAAGTGGGAATCTGATCACGCTGCCAAATAAGGAGAAGTGGAGGGGAGCGATGCATGGGCGGAGTAGCGAGTAGAGAGTGCATGGCAGCAATGGAGAAGTCAAAACTCTTCCACCGTCATTAGGGAGAGGAATTTCTGAAAGGATCAGGATGCTTTTGTCCACCCAAAAGTAAGAAGCAGCCATCAAAAGAGTGCGCACAAAAATCAACCGGCTCATGCAAACGCCACACGTTAGCAAAAGTGCCCTTGTAAAAGCAAGCGAAGTGAAACCAGAATGCGGAATAAGAGATGCTGTGTGCCCTTGTCATCATGGGAAGGGATTATACCGGGTGGGGTCAGGACTCCTTCCGATGTATGACACAGGACTGGCCCCATACGCCTCCTTTGAAAATATGACACATGAAATCGTACCTTGTTGAGGGAATGAACTTGGATGTTCTTGGCTCCGATGTCCCTCAAATCCCGCTCGGCGTCATACTTCAAGTCATTGGAAACACTAAACCTGGACACGGGCAATTGAGATGAAACTAAATGTCGCCAAGATCGCAAAGAGACTTCGGTGTCGTTACCAAAGAGATCTCTTCCTGCCCAAGAGGTAATTCTCATAGATGATCCCGGCGATGGTGCGGCCCTTCCCCACGCCGGCACCGTCACCGATCAAGTAGGCCGCTCGGTCGCCGCTGGGCAGGAACGTCTCGTGTTGCTGCGGCGGCAAAAGGTTTTCACGTTCGTGACGGGGGGGCACGTGACGTCGGCGAGGGCGAGCGAGAGGCGCTCAACGCACCTGGGCGGCATACGTGATGGCTTCCAGCTGCAGAGCCGATAGGCAGCCGCGGTCGATGACCTCCTCCGGGATGGTCAGGCGGTACCACACGTCAGGTGGGCTCACGCTGGACAGGGAGCTGGTCTCCACCACTGGGTCGGGATGGCGCAGGCCAACTTTCACTATGTGGCACAAAAGGTGAATTTTCACTTTTCAGAGGCGGGCCAGCACAAAGCAAAAAGCTAACGCGGCGGCCGCCTGAAGAGGCGCCTGACTGCACGGACAAGTTTTTCAAGATACAGGCCACCCGTTGGATCATTTTTGCATTGCCAGCCAACTCCATTCGCCACAACAACAACAAGCGGCAGATTGGCAGACGACGCAAAGTTATTTTGAAAAAAGAGGATTCGAGCTGTGCGATAGCACTCCCGTATTCAACGTGAAACAAAGAATTTAAAACAGCCACGTAGTTTCAGCATGGGCAAACAGGTGTGGCTAACTAATAGCATCCGTGTCGTGGTGCTCCAACCCAAAAAGCAACAGCTATTTACGTCGTGCACACAGGCATGACAACGATGGTCACAGGAACTTTTGGAGTATCCCCTGAAGAGCGGTGAACATCCCCCGTGTGCACCATACTGCCCCCAGGGGGCTATGGCGCACACACCAGAGTGAGCAGCACAATTTTGTTCATCGAGAGGGAGGCTGTGATGTATTAATGGCATTTAGATTCTTCGTGAAAAGATGTTTTGAGATACAATCACGGTCATACAGCATGTCAAGCTCATCTGTGCGCTTAATTTGTCCCGACAGTACAATCAACGTGTTTCTCGTGACTCAACTGCTTTCGATAAATGAATGCCTCAATCTCAAAAATACTGTCCTGACCCCGGTATTTATGAGACAACAAACGCAACGCAACCCAACACAGCAGCCTTCCGTTGGCCATACTTACACTTCATCGGCATGTACTCCGCGTACGTCTCCGCATGACCCAACTCCTCCTCTTCCTCCTCCTCGGGCTCGTCCTCGTCCCTCATCCCGGGCGTGTTCTGCACAGCGACGGACAACTGGTAAAGACATGCGTTTGCTTTAGGCAGACGCGATCGAGCGGCGTCTCGCACGCACCGGCGAATGTGAGAAAGCGTGCATTTTGAGCTTGTCGTGATTCCAGGTTCCAATGTTTTCTTTCGCCGGGTTTTCCTTCTTGACGCCATTGTTCATCTCACCTGCGGCCGGAGCACATGGGTGGCATGTTAACGTTTGGGTGCAGCGTCACCTTGGCATAGGGCGGGGCTGCACACCAAACTCACTGGGGCCCGTAGCGGTAGCAACCGGCGTGGCGATGTCCGGCGGCGGCTTGAGTTTCATGAGCTCCACCAGACTATTGCCCTTCAGGGCCGAACTCTTCCCCCCTCCCGCCCTGAGGAGGTCTTTTAACTGAATCTGTTCAACGGGTCAACGCACGCGTCAGGTAAGCTGGCGGAAAGACCGAGAAAATGGCACATTTTTACCTGGTCGTGGTTTGAAGGCACGGCTGCGGATGCTGAGGGGGGGTTGCTCGTGGATGAGCCCCGCGTGGCGCTGTTGGCCACGTGGACCACCTTGGTGACAGTGATGGTGTGCTTGACCGGGTTGCCGGCCGACTGCTTGGTGGGCGCCGCCCCGAGCGAGGGCAGCTGATTGAGCTGATTTAAGACAAACGTGGTGGTCGATGGCTGAGGTTTATGGTGCTGCGGGACAGAAAAAAACAAACTAAGGTTTTAATCCAATCAAACCCTGCTACATGTAATCAGATTTTTTAATATATATTAATTCATTACCCTGATAGTCACGATGGGGCCTGGAGACTGTGTTTCGGTTCGAGCAACTTCCCCGGACTCGGTCCCTAAGCCGACGTCCAGGGCGTTGATGGAGATGGACTGAAAGATAAGCAGGAACGTTATTAGCACACCCAAATCGTTGACTTGACTCTTTGCGGGGATGAGGGGGAGGGCCAT
Organism: Hippocampus mohnikei; assembly: GCA_026261675.1. Taxonomy (NCBI): domain Eukaryota; kingdom Metazoa; phylum Chordata; class Actinopteri; order Syngnathiformes; family Syngnathidae; genus Hippocampus; species Hippocampus mohnikei. The sequence continues at coordinate 1,203,919 of JAKGUB010000807.1, read as the reverse complement.
CTTACTTGCTGAGCTGTGGAGGGCTGCGCGACATCCTGAGAATCGACGTCAAAAACCCCAATGTCGTTGGGGCAAATGCCACTCTCGCTGAGAGCCGTGAGAAGTAAATCCTGCCCGGGATCCATCTGCAAGATACAGAAAAAAATAAAATAAATAAATCATTGAAATATATTGTCTACACCACAAGACACAAAAATACTAACACTGGAGGAATGAACCTTAACTATTGCAAGACTAAATCAGCTTTTAAATGCTGCAATCTTACATAGAAAAAAAAAGTGAAGTTATATTACAAGCGGGGTGGGGGGAGGCTGGGAATACATTAAAAAATGTAATTCAAATTATATTTCTTGAACCGTACAGTCAACTTGGGGAATCTTGTAGCATCTTCCCACGTGCATGAACATTGTACGATTGCTGGGATAGGCTCCAGCACCCCCGTGACCCTAGCGAGGATCAAGCGGTTCGGAAAATGGATGCAGTTCATTTTAAAAAAATTACCACGCTTGACCAAAATGCATTGCCAACAGCATGACATCCACATAACACGACGAAAATGAGTTCCATGGTAAATCTCGGAATTTGGGGGGTGAAACGTTAAAGTCTCAATGGCACCTTATGGTGATTCTTGCATGAAAAAAAAACGTGTTATGAAGATTCAAAAACTCAAGATGCAACTGATTTGCAAATTTGAAACCACAACCAAAGATATCGCTCCTTTGCCAAAATGGCTGCTAAATTATTTTTGGGGTGTCGGTAATATATGAATATGACGATGTCAATGAGAAGGTCGGGTCAATCGAGACACGTGTTTGCTGCGTCCGACTTCCTGCTTCCTCATGACAACGTCGCTGCTAACAACGCATAACAGCACCATGCAAATCACTATTTTGCACATAGACACGCAAAGGCGTTCGGACCGATCCAATACTTGCAGTAGTACTTATTTTGTTTTTAGCTGCCTTATTTTTTTTTGCTCGACTGCCCCCGGGCAGGGTGACACAGCTCGGGCCAGTCTGGCTAGCTTGGCTAGGCAAGACGAAACGAAAGCAAACCAAATTTGTATTTTGAGGCCCGAAAGGCAAATGGGGCTAAATATGAGTTGAAAATGTGATCGTGCCGTGCTTTGCGGAATAAACAAACGCTGTCATTGTTCGTGACAGTAAACAACCGAGGCGAGACCACAATGTCAGTTCCTAAACGCAACACACTATGATTATGCATGCGCTTTTCTTTATTAGCAATATTATTATTTGTATCGCGGGGTATGCCGGAGCATAAGCCGTCTGAATTCAGGCGCAAGCCACGGTCCAAGTGGGGGGCGGGGGACCCACGACTTGGTAAACAGCCCCGGCGAACTCGCAATGTTAGCTGCGCAGCTGAACGTAACACGATGGTACCTGAAGGCAGCATTTTAATTGTTTTACGTGCCTTCTTTTAAGCACGTTTAGCTCAGATTAGTTAGAAGACCTCCGATTTCGAAAAGGTTCAGCCAAAAGCGAGCGAGCTAGCTATCTCGACTTGTACCGGAGACACGAGTGCACCAAGGGCGAAGACGTCGGGCGACCCCTCCGACTACTGCGCGTAGAGGGGGCACTTAAACGCGACTAAGTTCGCGGGTTTGCCTCCCCTGTTTGTGTCATTCCCGCGGCTAAGCTAACGTTAGCGACGCTGAATGGCAAAAGGCAGCCACCGCACACCGGGTAGTTCTGAAAAAGCGCACACACAATAATCCCAAACGTCCGGTAAATTCTTGTATTCCCGACGTAGTTCCGAAGAGAGTGGCCTTACTTGAGGGGCGGTTGACGGGGCACTGTACGTCCGCAATAAGGGCGCCTCGCAGCGCTCGTTCGGTTGTTGTCCTGTCCGCGCCGCCGAGCTCACGCCATCTTCTTCTTCTTTTTTTTTAATCAAACTCTACGCCGCATGTTGGTCACGTGACATGCACTAGGCCTCGCTTAGCCGCCTCTGCCCCCCGCTCTTCCCGTCGTCGAGGGCTTCGTCCCGGCGTCGGCCCTCCAGCACCGATGCGGTCGTTCGAGCCGGCGCACCCCCACGACAGAGCATCGGCACAAAGGAAAAGCGCGGCCTTCTTTGATGCCTTTGACGCAAACGACAAACATCGCATCGATCAAACGTAGTAGCAAAGCGTCACGTGATCCCGGACAATTCTGAAGTCTACTTCTTCCTGTTCCCGTATGAGTTCAATGAACGCGTGGCACCCTGGCGCCACCTGCCGACTCGAAGTGTAAAAAAGAAAATTGTTATGAACTCTGGCTACAGTATCTCCATCGATCTATCCATCTCCAATTCCCTTGAAATCTGGAAACATGACACCAATTTCCGAAGTTAGGCCCCGATCTGCAATTCTAATATTGCCTATGCATATTCCATTTGCATTAAATGTGTTTATTTTAACCATGTAGTGAATTACTTAAGAATTGTGACTCGTGGCGATACCATAAGGGGAAGTGACATATTTACAGATTTGATTTTTTGGTGTGTCTCTTTCCGCCCCCCCCCCCTCTTTTGTTATAGATAGATGATTCCCAAAGTGGTAATTCGGGTGTTACGGCAAATGGTTGAAAATAAAAATAAAAAACAAAAATAGAATAAAAATAGACGTCAAGAAGGTCTTATTGACAACGTCCTTTTGAACGGCAAAGTGGCATCCAAATTCCTGTTGTGGCTTTCAGAAAGCATTTCTCAGAAGCGAAAGTGACGAAACTAACTTCGCGGGTTGCTGGAAATGCAGGTATCAAAATATTTTTTGGGATACAAAAACACGACGAAACCTAAGTAGTTACTAGGTTTTCATTGTTTGCATTAAACCCGTTTCTGCATTAAACATGTTATCAAGTGGTTGGTTCGAAAGCGGAAGTGACAACACTGATTTCTTCGCCGGGCGGTTCTGGTTCTCCAGCTCGTGTCAAACTTTTATAAATGCACACTAGTAGTCACACATTTAGGAAAAGATGGACAGTAAGATAGCTACACTCAAAACTTTAAATATTATTAAATCAAAACAATAATACAGGGACGTCGTTATTTTATTATTACAGTACAGTGCGGGCTACGTGGGGGGCGACATTTCCCCCTCTCGCCGCTGTTACGATACATGAGGGAAAAAAATGGCGAACTCGCCGTAGCAGCCTTGGACGCCGCTTTGGTTTGAGCCGCGTAAAGCTGAAGACGGCGGCCGGTTTAGTGTCTTTGGACCTGGTGTTTTGATCTTCGCAAGGACGGGGGTGGTAGGAGAGAGCTGTGCGTGGAACCACTGGTCGGATATGAACGGGGTAAGTTGGAGACATGTTTGACACAACGTCCCAGCTTCCCAGAAGAGGAACAAATAAAATGACCAAATGTGAATTTCTAGATTTTAATTCTACACCCCAAAGTTGGAAACGTTTGGAATTGTATCATATTTATCGGCTAGCCAAAACGAGAAGGGGCAACTAATGGTGGTTTAAAGCTTGCTATGAATTGTCGTGACGTTTAATAAACTTAAAAACAGCTAAGCTAACAAATTTAAACCCGAGAACAGCTTTTAAATACATAGTAGCTTCGGTTTTTGTTTTGTTTATTTACCCTTCACATTAGGCATGTCGCCTTGTAGTTTGACTGGACGTTAAAAGGAAACTGGGTGTGGGCGTGGTTCCGCCTTCAGCCCACGTAAATGGCGCTTCCATATTGAATGTGGCATAGTAGTGTGCTTCACCACCACTTACTGTATCTATTTTTTCCTTCCTTCTTGGATATGCTTGATTTCTCCTGATACCACACATGCTTTGAAATATTTTTTCTTTTTAAATTGAACAGAAATGACAAACCAATCAAATGCAAATTCGTCCTATGCACAAAAGAGGATTTGTCAGGATGTGACTCTCGCCTCTGCTCCCACAGGAAATCATATGCTGTCCACAACGTGTCACCGTTTCAAGTTTCCTTCAGTCCACGTCTCCGGTCCGCGATGACAAGATGGCGCAGCAGGGAAGATGCTCTTCCCTGTGTTGTCAGACGAATGATGTCCAGAGGCTGGGAGAAGGTACATATCAGGTTGCGGCAGTTTAGGAAAAGGTGGATCAGGGGTTTTCATAGCTCAAAGTGAGGCAGGGTTGGTATGGGTTTGATACTTTGTATGCTTCGCGCCCCGCTGGCTTTTTTTGGTAACTTTTAGAGCGTATGCATGCAATTAAAAATACATTTTTATATATGAAACAAATCATTGAAACTTCTGACAGATAGATTTGTTTCCCTTTCCACCAGGCCGGATGACAAACGGCATTGGTGTGACGACGGAAGATTGCAACTCTTCGGATGCAGCGAGGCAGCCTACCTCTTGCTGGTCAGACGAATGCACATCACCTCTACCGTTTCAACGTCGCTTTCAGCCTGCCACAGAGCGGCCCCCAAAGTTGGCTCCTGACAGGCCTCCGGCTCCTTTGCACAGCAGCAACCGAAGCACGGCCGTGTCCCGCCGTCATCAGAAGAAGAGAGTCACGTCCAAAGCGTGCGCTGGTTTTTGTCACTTTTAATCACCTCATGTTGATTTAGTGCGTGTCTCATCCGCCCCCCCCCTTACCCTGTCCCCAAACAGCGCCCAAGGAAAAACCTCCCAGAACCGAAAAGTTACTGACTTCTTTCCAATAAGACGCAGCTCACGAAAAAGTAAAACGGAGCTCAAGGTAACTTGGAACTTTTAGTTTTCTCAAATTCAGTTTCATCCAGTTCTGATCCAGATTGCATTTTACTAAAATATTTAAATTTGGGCGTAAATTCATATATTGATATAATTACAAATAGGATAAAATTAAGGGGAAATCATACAAAATACTCAAATTCTTAAAAAAAAAAGTCAAATAAGTTGAATCCACAATTTACTTTGCACTCATGAAATAATCTGCACATTGATGAAATTAAGACTGATAACGTCAGTCGTTTTAGGATGCGTGGAAAAAAGAATCAAGGATGGATCAATTCCAGATCATCAAATTAGTCTTGTAAAAGGCTTAAAAATGTCAAATCCAGTCGAATCTACTCTAGATCGGATCCTGATTGCAAATCAAAAAGCAATGTAAATGTTTGTCATTTCTTGCTTTCAAACGATCTTCCATGTGATGTCTTTTAAAATTCTACCAGGAGGTAATAATGTTCAGTCACATTAATGCTACAAACGATGCACTAACTTGCTCCCTTTTGCGTCCAGTGCGAACAGAAGAACCTCATCGACCACCTCATCACAAACGGCATCGAGGAAGGAATGCAGGTACCTTTCCTACTTTGACTTCCGACACCTTGAACATGCGGGGGGGGGGGTACAATGAGTGAAATCTTTGAAAGTGTCCGTGTTTCAAATTTGAGTGAAAGTCCACAAAAGGATTAACTGACGAAAATACTTTTTGTATCCTGTAATATGTGGGGGGATGGACGCAAAGGCAAGGTTTAATCCGGATCTGATCCGGGTATCACATTTCGAACAAACAAACACAAAAAATGTTATTTTGAAGGTGCGGCACATGGAGGGAAAGGGCCGAGCGGTGTTTGCCGCACGTCGCTTCCGCAAAGGCGAGTATGTGGTGGAGTACCACGGTGATCTCTTGGAGATGGCAGACGCCAAAAAGCGCGAGGCGGAGTATGCCCAAAACCCAGAGACGGGCTGCTACATGTACTACTTTCAGTACCTCTGCAAAGCATACTGGTACACGCTCACTCACTATGTCAATGCTGAAGAGCAGAAATGTGCACTTTTCCCACGGGTCACGTGACTACTTACGCAACGTTTGCGTCACATCCAGCGTGGACGCCACCAAAGAGACCAATCGTCTGGGGCGTCTGATCAATCACAGCAAGAGCGGCAACCTGCAAACCAAACTGCACGACGTGGACGGCGCACCGCATCTCATCCTGGTGGCGTCGCGGGACATCGACGAGGGCGAGGAGCTGCTCTACGACTACGGCGACCGTAGCAAGGCGTCCATCGCCGCGCACCCGTGGCTCAAACACTAACCCTGAGGAGAACCTCTTTTACTTTGAAACACTACCCCCAGAAGGTCACATTGGGTGTTTTGGGTGAAGGCTGAAATTTTACCCAATATCCCCAATTTTTGGGGAGCAGCACATTCTGGTCGTGTTTTAATTGTATTTTTTTATTTTGATATTTTCTGGAGATGACGCACTTGGGCATGCTTCTACAGGTAGGTGCAGTTTTATACAATTTTCACTCCAATTAAGGCACTAGTTTTTAAAGGACATTGAATTCACACGAGAACATTCTCCACACGCTATATGGCAACATTTTGGGCACTTGTCTTTGTTCCCTTTTTTTTTTTTACACTTTGATGAATGTCAAACACATTGCTGTTTGGTTTTAGCTAAAATGTTATTTTTTTTTAACTTAACTAGGCGGGGCAGTGTTACAGTTTACACTCGGGGCCACACTGAAAATAAAATAAAGCAATTGTACTACCAGGAAAACAATGTCATGAAATGACCGTTTAAAAAAAAATTCAGCCTTTAATATTGAAAAAGGATTCGTCGTAATGCTGAAATTGTTTCTTGGCTTGTTGTAATTTAAAGCATTCTACTCATTATAACCCCTAATAGGGAACATGGGGAAGTTCAACTAGCTAGCCCAAAGTCTTGAGGCTAAACTCAAGTTACAAGCTGTGGCCACGCTGAATCAACTTGAACAAACGAGTCTGGCGAGCAAGTGTTAAAGATGACAAATTGAAAAAAACGATGACACGTTTATTATTGCAAAGCGTCTCATCAGTCTTAACCAAGCTAACTGCGCTAAACAGTCGGGCGGCAAATTGTCTTCTTCTCATGAAAAATGAACAACTGGAAGGTTTTGCACAAGATCCCACAAGTCTTCAAGCTAAGATAAGTCAAGTCGGCGAGCCGTCGCCTTCCCAAGCTTAACTCCTGTCCACGAGTTTGGCTTCAAATTGATGAAAAGATGATGAAGCAATAAGTTTTATTATTGGAAAAGACTTCCGCCAACCTTGGTGCTAAGCTGAGACAAGCCGACTAGCCGTAGCCTGTGCCGATCGAACCGCTTCTCCGACATAGTCTAGAAAGTAGTTTTATTTTTTTATATGCAGCTGAAGGGTTGTGTAAAAATAGAAGAACTCAAACATACCAACGTATTCAATATATTATTGAATTTCAGAAGAAACAACAAGCATCTCGTTAGCATCATGCGACTTTAAAATGTTTTTCAATTTTTTTTTTTTGCATTGACTTATTGCAATAATAGCCATCATCATCATCGTAGGTGCTAAATCTTAATGCTGGTCTTGAGGAATAAAGCTTTCAATGCAACTAACACTTCGCTTCTTCCCCCCACTCATTCAAAAATAACAAAATATATATTTTTCTTCTGCATAGATGACAAGTAATCAGTACACTAAAAACGGGACTTGGTTATCCAGTCAGCCTATATTATGTGTGCAGTTAATATCTAGAAGGAAAAAAAACGTTTCCATCACAAAGCTGATGTCGGGCTACGCAAAGCAGTTAATAACGAAAAACGGAAAATAAGTTACAAAGTTATAAACAAGGCCATATTCATGAGTCACACAGCGTTCCAAATTCTTTCTTGCGTACGCTTGTTAGTGTTGATATGAGTTGTATGTATCGTTTCCCTTCAGTGCGGAGGTGGGGAACATTTTTCGACGCGGCGCCCACAAAGACGTGCGGCCATTTGAGACATTTCTAGCGCTACTTCACGGAGACTCGTGTTTTCAATTAGCCCCCAAAACCACCAATGAATATCAAATTGAGAAGGTCTCCAACAACGGGACGCACCAGAAAGTCTCAAGGACCCCGGGCCGAAATGGAAGCAGACTTTGGGACAGTCTGGTTTGAAGCAGCCATTTTGGAGTCAATTCCAGGGCTTGAACTGGCAAACTTCTATGATGAACCCACCTTCATTTGTTTCCAAGAAAATGCTATATGATTGGCTGTAGGTCGCCCTTTTCAGTCTTTCAAGAGTCATACGTGTAAACACAAGGGAAGAGAATTGAATAATGCCTCATTTGCACACCGGATGTCACAGTTATGCTTGAAGGGATCGCGTCCATGGGAAACACGCATAAATAATAACGACCTGTGTTTGAGGGGGCGGGGTCGGGTCTCAGAGGTGACAGCTAAACGTGCGGTAAGGCCTCCTGCGCTTGTTCGGTGAACGCGTCGTCATGCGCGTTGCCACGCTGCCAACTCCGCTGCTTGTCACGGGAAAACAAATTAAACCTGAGAACACAAAGAAAGAATTCTGTGTCACGTGAAATTTGGGTGTTTATCATGAGTAGACCCACAAAAAAAGTCCCAGGGAGCCATGCCTGAAAACGGACACGAAGTCTGCCATTTTGGTTCAAAGTGGCCATTTTGGCTGAGGCCCGCTTGCCAGAATGAGGCGCCCAAAGCCAGTTTCAATTTAGCAAGATGAAATTCGGTCGACGCGTCTACCACGAGGAGACCAATAGAAAAGTGTCAAGAAACCACCAACCAAAGAGGACATTTTCGGGTAATTTCGCCATTTCCAAGGTGGCCCAGATTTGGGAGAAACTTGAGCCACTAAAGTCTGTTTCAAATGTGTCACTTGGCAACATGACATCCGGTAGCCAACTTGATCACGAGTGCACTGCCATGCTTGAGAAGACCCAGGAGGTCAACCATTTTGGTTTGAAGTCAGGATTTTAAGCTCCCGGCAGAGAATTCCCAGGATCTCTGAGGGCAAACGATTATGACCAAATTTGAGTCCTGTAATTGAGAGAGATTGGCGATGTGAAATGACCACGTTTTGTGTGGTTTGACCACTCACGATGAAATAAGACGTTTAATGAGGTCAGAGCAAGTTTCACTTCAGAACCTGTAGTTCGGTCGGCATGTCTGTCACGAGTTTTTGGAAAACCATGC